>VZSV01000018.1:6499645-6544441 GCA_013398735.1 Nothocercus julius | reverse complement strand
TTTTCTTTTTCTTTTTCTTTTTCTTTTTCAACTTGAGTTAAATGCAATGGTGCAGACTCTTAGTTTGAATAAAATGTTTCATCCAAGCCATCATTGGTTTACACTAGATAGGGATTTGGTCTATCATGTATTTTGGATTTCTGTTTTCTGCTGACAACTTAGGAAGATGTTTCTCTTTATTCTCACTTCTTAAGGAACATGGCAGAGTCTGCGTTGCAGTCCTCAAAACAAATGTGCTGTCTTTAGCTCAAGGGAAAACTCAGCCTTTGAAAATATTCTTGTTTTCTTAATATTAAGTGTTCTGTAATACCTTCTCATCTCTAGCTCCTCAAAAAGCTTTTCTTGCAGTTAATGTTGTTCTCAAGTTTTCTCCTAAAATTCGAGCTTAGATGTAAAACACAACTGAAACGCTTTTTCTGCTTGTAATTTTTACCATATTTACATGAATTAGGTGTGACAAATTTGGTTTCTCTCTTATTAGTAAGCTTATGTAGTATTATTGGGACATTGAAAAATAAAGCAAAAAAAGGAGGGTCATATTGCAGAGTTCTTAACCAATATTTTTTTAAGCAAATATAAGTTCGTTGTGACTTGATCACATATTTTTAAAGGAACCTTTTTTTCCCATCTCCTTAAACTGATCCAGACTACAGAATTTCTAGATTAGTTATTTTTTGTACTGCACCTACCAGAATAAGAAAATAAATATATAAATATGCCAAAAATCTGCCTAACCCTGTAACCTCTTTCCAACTAATGTGTAGTACTCCTATCAGTAGAATTTGTAATCACCTGAAAAGTCCAAGGAAGAAAGAAAACCAGCTTGTTCCCCTCTGGAGCCAGCTTCCCCCCTTCTGGAGCCAGCTTCCCCCCTTCTGGAGCCAGCTTCCTCCCTTCTGGAGCCAGCTTCCCTTCCTGTGGCCACATGCGAAGTGTTCTGCTGTTTAGATTTTGTTTTTTTTCCTGTCCTTTGTAGGGCCAAGGTCTTAACTTAGAGGATTAGCAGTTGAGAGCCAGTAGCAAAACCACAGCATATGCTGCTAGTGCTCATGACGCCTTAAACGGTATTTGAAATGAATTAGATCGCTTCATTTTTACATACAAATTCCACATAGATCAATTCTAGACTATGGGTTAGGCTCCCTGCTGAGCCACTTCGTAGCTCGTGATTAGCTATGGATATTACAGTAATTGGGTCTGTTAATGCTTACCTTTCCAAAGAGATTTTAGCTAAACCTGTTTGTTAAAATGATGACCACAGAAGAAAAGAGAGAGAGAATAATATTTCAACACCCTGGAATTATATTTCTAATAACACTGTGTTCAGAAACCCTTCAAGAATACTACAGCAGCTGCTACTTAACAATTAACTTCCACTGTTATTAGCTGAATTCGGAAAGTATATCTTCATGGTAAATGAAGACAGAATGAAGTATTCTGGTGCAACACTACAGATTTTTATTACCCATGTTCACTCAAGCAACAACTATACTTGAGAAACATTAATGTTCAGATGTCAATTGACAAAAGCACAGGGACTCATTAAATCAGAAATATTGTGACAAACCGTAGAATCCTATGTTTCTGCTCTAGGGAGCTAATCCAGCAAAGCATTTAAGAAGCTGCTTAATTTTAAGCATAGAAGTACTCCCCAGAGAAGGCATAAAGCAGCTGCTAAAGTGTTCTCCTGGGCTGGAGTATACAGTTGGTCAAAATTTGTTCATGTGTGTGTTTTTCATTTTGTTTTGTTGCATAGGAAGATGTTAAGATTAGAAGTTCATTATACATGCTAAGAATTCCTAGTAGAATATGAACACATTATCATGAGTAATATAAATGTGTGCATTCCAATAGTACATAGAGATCTAATAAAAAATGACTGTGTTATATTTAGTGCTCACATAAATAAAACTGCATCACTAGTCTCCAAACACTTTAAAATACATGACCTTAATCTGTCCTGGGAAACTGCTAAATCCATCGGGTGGAATTTCATAGATTTTTCTCTGGATTCCCTCTGTGTGATGCAGCAAGCTGGCTGACCACTGTGCAATAAGGGAATATATCCATGAATAAAGTGAGGGGCATGTGTTGATGTGATAGAGATCCCAAACCTCAAATGAATGCAGTAGCCTCCAGAATCCCATGGCTATACCAAATAAAATACAGATGCGAATGTTACAAGCATTTCTATCCAGTATACATGTTCAAAGTATAGGTGTTTTTCCATGTGTAATCTTGCTGAATTTTGTCACCTGTGAAAACATAGTTGTTATGAAGTTGGTCAGTGTAAATGAGCAAAGTTCTGTCATGTTTAGGACTGGTAATTTTCTTTCAAATGGAAAATAGCTGTTTTTCCAAACCTATGTTCACTATGACCCAACTGCCAAAAATTCCAGTTCTGCAGATCATTAGACCCTTTCCTTTTTGACAGCTTCTAATGGCCTTTCCAAGACAAAAGCCTGGGCATTCTGGTTATATGAGTACTTCCCATTCCCCTTTATTATTTGCTTTCCAAAAATGCTGGAGAGTTTGAAAACTGTCAGTAATAGCAGATTCACAAGAATACTTCTAAGCACTTAACAGTTTCTAAAACTGAAAAGCCACAGACACTACTGGTGTATTATTGTTCCCTGCTTGTGGTGCCAGAGGATCCAGATGCAATTCAGAAATGCACATTGTCCCTGAGCTCCTGCAGCGCTGGAGGTCCTTCTGCAGGTGGTCAGCAGTGTCTCTACCCACTTACTTCCAGGTTCAGTGATTTGCCAACATGTCATCGTGTGACTTACTGCATCAGAGCCTCATAGTTGCTGCAGTTGAGGAGGTCAGAGCACTGTAATGTGGGTTCCATAGGGCTGAACTGTTCAGGGCACAACAAAACTTCCAGGCAGATACCTGACCTTGTGGGCAGTGACAGCTCACACCCGTAGTGTCACCTTGATTCTGCTACCACTTCTGGTACTGTTTTAACTCTGATATTCAGAGCAGGGTGGTGATGATGATGGGTGGGAGTCAGGAGAAAGAGTTGAAATTTTCCTTCCTGCAAATATCGGTACTTTCTAGCTCCTGCTAGCTAACTGGTCATGCATGGTGACAGATTGAGAGTTAGCAGCCATTCTCCTGGGTAGTCACTGATGTGGAGAAAGCATCTAGCAAATCTAGAGAGAAATGGTCTCAGTCTCATGACAGACTTTTTTCTGCATATTTTGTAAGTGAAGCTTCAATTTAGTGATTATTGGTGATTTGTTAAAAAAATAGTAACCATTGTTTTTCTGAGGATAATCTTTTGCAGGCATCCCTATCCTAACAGCCTTTCAGTTGCCTTTATGCCTCAGAAAGTAGATGTATTCAGACAAGTGTTATTGGTGCTGTAATCAGATGTACCTTCTTTTTAAATGGAAGTTTCTCAACTGTATAAAATATTGGATTCAGCTTTATAAGCAGGGAAAGGTTAAAATCTAAAGCATGTGGGGCAGTGCTGGAAAGTCAAGCTTCCCACTTTGGCTTTAGGAGAGCTAAATTCACAAGCATTTAGGTCATCGTGATTCTGTGCAGGACGCAGCTTTCTTCCCTCCTGCCATTTCAGACCCCTGAAGTAATTTGCATTTAGAGGCTGCAGTAAACTTTCCATAACTGGCATAATTACCTGTGGCTGCTGCCCTCCCCACTCTGCATCATTGCTGTTGAGCATCAGTATTACCAAACACCCAGACTTCTTCCCATTTCCAGCCAGCTGAGATCCTAATTCAACTGGAACTGTCTGCACACTCTATTAAACCTCCGTTTGCACCTGCCTTTAGTCTAATATGCTCGTTGCCCTTCAGCTCCTGTAGTCATGGGGCTTTAGCACTACTACCAGAGGAGAGCAGAATTGAAGAACTGAAGGGTTAGGCAGATGGGAAGATTAGCTTTGTAATCCAGGACTAGGGTTCTAGTTCTGAATGGAAAGCCAAGTTAGGCTGTGATTTGTGTTTGGCATATAATGTGAAGGTATTCTGAAAGGGCCTGCAGAATTCAGACACAAATACACTTCCACATTTGCTTTTCATGTGTTCTAGCCACATTCCTTGTTCTGTGATACAAAACAGATCCATAAAATAGAAGGTTCACAAGGCTACCTGAATGCAGTGGCCACGTCTGGTATTTGCACAGGAGGAAGAACCATGGAAAGCATCACTGAAAAGAATGTAGGGCAGGATAGCTAAACTGGTCTTAAAAACATATCTCAATTTATTCCGTTTAGCAGAGAGACAACTGACAGGCAGCTTTGATTACCAAGAATAAATAGTCAAACAAAAAGAAGATACCTGATAGCAGTGACTAGGGAAGAATTTTCAATTTTCTGTAGCTAGATCCAGTGATCTAACTACAGTAAGCCAGCTTTGAAATAAGAACCAGTTTCCTCGGAATGAGTTAAAACGGTTTGTTGGAGGTAAGTGCAAACTGGCAATTATTCAGAGCCTTTAAAACAAGAAGAGGATTTATATAAAAATATGCAAACATACACACACATGCATATATATTATATACATAACTATGTAAATATATGTCTACTTAAATATATAAGTGTGTGTGTATATATATATATATATATATGTATATAAAATTCAAGACAGGTAATGAGGGACATCCTCTGTCCCCTTACTTGAACACCTTCTTGAGAGGAGGAAGAGGACTGTTCTGATTTATGGACACGGTAATCTTGTCAGGTCTTAAAATCTGTGAGTTCAATTCATTACATTTGCTTGTAGGCTAGATAGTATAAGAATGTCAGAATTGCCTGTTTTTCCCTCAGCACAGTTGTCACTGTTATAAGCATTTTAAAATACCTTTAGCTAGCCTTTCTGCTGGTTAACCCAAAAAGGCCAAGAAGGTTTTCCCCTCATACATATTTCATAGCAAGAAAGGCATTTCACTTCTACTGTTGATTTCTGTTTTCCACACTCCTCTGAAGCAGGAACTGTGTGTCAGTTGGGAATAGTTCCACGCTACATGCAACTGTAATCTTCTGTTCTGTGTGAGTGACACACAAAAGTTTTAGCATAGTACTTTAAGGGTATATTAAATAGTCACAGTCTTGGAAATTGAAGTTCTGGGGGGTTCTGTACCATACTTTGGGGTAAAATGGCTTCTGAAAACTCCCATTCACTTAGTCTGACTTTCTAAGAGACTGTGATGAAATAGGCTTTTCTGATCTCAGTATGTGAAAAGATGAGGCTTTTTTTTTGTTTCAATCTAAAGGTGTACTTTGTTTAATTTGCATTTTAAAGGCTCACTTGTTGATTTTACCATGCTTTTGAAGGAGCATGGAAAATGGAGTTTGTAACAGTGAGCAGTTGATTAGCAATGTGATATTATTCTGCTATTTGCACATCACTTAGTTCAGAGCTTCAAAATTAAGATAGGAAGTTTTAAAAATTGATTTTGTCATGTTTTAAACTAAAGAGAAGAAAAACACCGCTTTTTAACAAGCATCTTCAATATACTCAAAGATGTGTTTATCTGTATTGTCTCATGACTTGCACAAGCAGAGGGCTTTGGTGGGCAGGGGCGGGCTGAGGCAAAGGCTGCAGCTCTCTAGGCAGGGCAGGGTGAGAACTGGATGAGATTTGTAGCAGGTTTGGCTGAGGGGACAATATTTCCTTGCAACATAGAGGAAGAAGCTGGAAAACCAAATACAGTAAAGGTGAGAAAATTAGTGAAGTAGATTATATGAAAAAGATGTTTTGTAGTGTATCTGTCTCTTTTTTGTTATTTTTTACATAAGTATGACTAAATTATCAGTTACACTAGGAGTCACTTTAGACCTGTATTTAGGGCACACTTAAGTAAGAGGATTGTTTGCTTTTTCTAAATAAATACTTAGACCTCAGCGAAAGTTGTAATTTAAGGTATATTCCAGGGTTACTCATTTTCAACTTATTTTGCCAAACTTTTAATCATATTTTATTGTTCTTCTCCTGAGACCTGTTGTTGTCTTTTATTTATATATTGGTAGTCTCTGAGACTCTAGCTAAAATGAGGCCTTCCTTTGTCCTAAGACTTATACAAATGCTATCAGACACTTCAGATTCAGAAAATGGTAAGTGAAAGACCAGAAAAATTTTACTTTTTTTTTTCCCCCCAAAATTAAAATTAAATTAAAAATAAATATTTCTTCTTCCTCTTTCACCCAGAGCCGCAAATCAAAGTAAAAGCCAATGAAAAGCTTTAGCTCTCCCCAGCCATATTTCCTGCAGGTTAAGTCCTTCTAAAACCATAGAGATATTAAAAAATGCTGAGAAACATGAATATTCTATGTATTTTTAATTGGGTTACATATCTATTTTCACATATTTTCTAATAATATGAATAGTACATGCTTTTTGTCTGAAGAGCTAACTGATGAGGTAAAGACTTTCCAGTCAGGCACATGCCAACCGAGTCCTTGGGTCTCCATCTTTATCTTTTCTCCTTCAACTGCTGCTTCTCCATGTCGGTTCTCTGTAGGTTGCTCACATGTACAATGACCCATGAATCCAAGGAGAGATGAGAGGATGAGGAAATGTACAGCCTGTCCATCTGTACAGAATGTAGTAGTGTCCAGAAAGCAGAGCAATTGCACAAACATGGGTATTTGTGAGAGAATAAAGGATTTTGTTTGACGCGGTCCTCTGAGGTTTCCTTTTCTGAGCAGACTCTCTTCTCCATCGTAAGTCATATCTGACAGTCATCCCTACAATCTGAAAGACATGGGGAGCTGTGTGAAAGAACAGCAGACTCCATGAAGCCTTGAAACTCTCAGTTTCCTGCTGAGTCACAACAGCTTGGATTATCTGGCCTCCTGAAGCTTTGTCCAAAGAATATTACAAGTTTGGCTTGTAACACTTGATGGAAGTTTTGGTTTTCATACAGAGGTGTCTTTACAGATTTCTGGATCTGATGTATCGGATGAAGCAGCTATAGACCAGCAGGGGTATATATGCATTATTCCTGACAGCTCCAATCTTCTGGGTTGGTAAGTCTCTTTGACTTGATTACAACTTGTAATCCAACTGGTTAAAGAGTCTGGAAGGTTTGCGCATAAAAGGACTGTATAATTCTCCAAAGATTATCCTTTCGGGGTATAATGCAAACTTGTGGCCCTGTAGGGAAGCAGTACTGGCAAACTTGAATCTTTTCGTGAGGCAGTAAGGGCTCAGTGTGACAGGTGTTTTCAGGTGAGATGAAAAACCATGGCCACAGATATCCCATGATGATTAAAAATCTTCCGAGTTTTTCACCACAGGAAGGAAAATTATCCGTACTATTCTGGCCAAATTCCAGTTTTAGCAGCTGCGATGAATTCTGTTCATCTGCAACATGAGAGGATTTGTTAATCATTTTTTCTTCTGTAGTGATGATGGAGAGACAGGTAACATTTTGGTAACAGCAAAGTTGTTCTGCATTACCTTTCTCCTGTGCCTCAGTCCTTATCTCTTCACATGGACTTTTTAGAGTCACTACTAGGACAGAGACAGTTCCTGTGGCTGTTGATAAAAGCTTGATAACATCTAATGACCACATGTGGAAAATTCTTCCTTGCAGGAATAGTGCCTTGGACTATATACATTTTCATACACAATTTAAGCCTTAAGTGAGGATAATTCAAATTGAAATGCAGGATATTCATCTCCTCTTAACCATTTTATTGAATAAAATATCGGGCTGGATCCATCTGGTATGAATTGGGGTAATTCTGTTAAGAGGGACATTAAGTTTTCAATGTATGAGAAACAAGGAAACAAGTTAAAATGTTCTTTGAGTCTAGCACCTTATAAGAATTCCTGTGCTTAGCCTGTTTCCCATCTGGCATTGCCTTTAGCTTTGCATATTTTTGCAACACATTTCAAGCTGTAGGCTTCACCTTACAGTGATGGGAAAGAAAGGCTTTGTTTGCCTTCAGGCAGGAAGTCTGATGGATTATACAGAGGGAAGTGTTACTGCTGTCAGCAGTACCTAGGACTACTTCTGAGAGCTTGGATTTTCAGCAGCATTAAAAACACTTAATCAGCAAATATACAAGTTGAAAATCCCAGCCTAGTCAGCTAGCTGGGAGAACTGCCTGCTTGCTCTCTGTTCACAGAACACGTGCAATTGGTTCTGTTTTATGAATTGATCAGGCTTCTTTTTGCCTCTTGCCAAGATGGGAAAAGCTTATATATCATTGGGGTAGTACCAAGAGTACCCCATCATTCTCATGGGTATAACAATTCCTCTTCCTTCCAGAATTCATCCATCCCTTTGTCTCTCTTGGCTGCATGGCATAATGTAATTTCAGTTCTCTCCACAAAGCAATTTGCTGTTCCATTATTCTGGTACTTACAGTAGATATGTAACTCCATTCACATACAGAATGTGAGAGATTTCTAAATGATATTGTCATTGTCACTGTTATTATTGCAACAATTTGGGGAATGTCAGAAAACTGTCAAATTTTATGGAATCAAACTCTTCCCAATAAATAAGGAGCAGAACCTGCTTGTGAATGATTAAATACATTTCATCAACAATAGTCACCAAGGAAAGGAAATGGTGTCAGATCTCATTGCTGTCTCATGCCTTCCTGACCAGATGATAAAGATGTTTATTTCTAGCAAGTAAGTGATTCTGTCAATGGGCAAATCTTCTGCTGTTTCTTGGAAAAGCTGTGAAGCAGCACTAAAGCTTGTGAAAAATATCTAAGCCGTTGTAGACAGGCCAACCAGATACTGGCCTGTAACTGGGCTCATATCAAGACGTTCTGGCACTTGAGTTCTTCATGAGAGGAGTTTCTCTTCCTCACCAGTCACAAACTTGTGTGATGTTTGTCTAGCTGTTGACAGCTGCTTGCATGAGCAGCTGTGTTACATTTCCAATTTGTATTTCTTCCTGAAAAGTGCTTTGGATGAATGATTCCCAGAATGAATGCAACCTTTGTTCACATGCATCCCTACAAAGTCTAAAAAGAAGATCTCTGTATGTGTGCATGGAGACAGACAGTGAAGGTAAAGCCCACACATAGATATTTAGAGTAAGTTTCATACAGACATTTATGTAGGCCCAGGTCTTTTTTATCAGTTCTTTATTTTTCTGACTTTAATACTTTAATATTGATGTTACATATGAACTACGTGTGTGTCACAAAGATATGTATTTATTGATAGAACAAATTCTTGTCTGTTGATGGTGGCAGACATTTATTGAAAATAACCACTTTTCACAAAACTCTTCCTTTAGAGATGCTTTCATGATATTTGGCTTTTCCATGAAAACCTCTGGGAAAGCAAAAAGCAAAAACAAACCAATAATACTAGTGTCCTGGGTTGAACAGCATTGGATACGTGCTGAATAGTTAGTGATTGCTTAGTCTTCCTGCCAAAACCTGTCTGCCTCATGGGACTGGGAAGGCAGTGCTGTGCTTGTCACTGGAACATACCCCTCGCGCTCCACATTGCTTATTTGGAAGGAGGGTTTTAGAACTTGTTACTCTTTTGGCGGCTCTGTATTCCCCCTAGCACACAGAACTAGACTTAGGTAGCTAAGCCAATTTGGATAGTCAACCTCACTTTACATAGGCTAGACAAGAAGAGAAGACAGTTTATAGTCTTGCTGGGCACAGGCTCTTTAGTCTGCAACTAAAGAGGTACATAAATTTTGTGGCATTAGTTGCTAGGGTTTCATTTGTTGCATTTTTCCAGACACTGTTTTCCACTCAAAGGAAGATCTGACTCCACTTTGTGTGAAGGGCTTGACTGTTCCCTTATTTTAAAGGCAGAAGCTGAACTGCCTGTTAGCAGCCCAGTTGACAATACAGGCCATCAGATGATAGAACCGTAAATGCTAAAAGATAATTAACAGGATATAGTTTAGCAAAATTCATTTCAAAAAAGTCTAATCACTGACATTTAAAACTAGTAGGCATTAAGATAAAACCAACTGCATGTATTACCTGTAGTCATTAACATTTAAATGTAGCCGGGAGACAGCAATGAGAAGATGTCCTGCTGGCAAGTGCCACAGGACATATCTAATCCTCAGGAGTGAAAAGCTGTTAACTAATAAAAAAGTAAAGTTGACGAAGGGGCCTGGGAGGTAAGAATCGCTCCTGCCTGATCTCCGTGTGCAGGCCTTCCAGACAGACCATGCAGTAGAGTAAGATCTGTTCCGACTGTGTGAATGAACTGCTGTATAGACCAGAAATGATGATGGTAGCAAGGGTAGGGTTACAGAGGAGCTTAACCCAAGCATCCATCTGTAGGCAATGCCACAGAAAGGCAAATATGCCAGCTGCTTTTGATGGTTCTGCTACTGCTGTTGTCTCCTTGGAAGAAGGAAACAGAAAGTGAGAGGAGAAAAAATGTTCTGATGAGGTGATGCTGGTGAGTAGGGAGGAATGGATGAATGGCAGCAGTACCACACTAGACCTCAGCAGGTAGTTTTTCCAATATTTTTTCTGCTCTTGTAGCTTCTGAGATAAAATAAATTTGACATGCCAGTGTTCTCATTTAATTATTCAGTGCTGTGCAAAGAACTTTAATGACATTCTCTAACACTGCTATTCACCAGTCTGCCCAGTGCTGCTTGGGCTGTGGGTGTCACTTGGTTTGACATGGGGGTGGGAGCTGCTTCCTTGAGAAACTACACAGAGGAACAGAAAGAAATACATATGTGCCTTTATGGCCCCTTCTTTCATCGAGCTGAATTTTCTCGTCCCGACTTTTTGGGGGATATTCTCTTCACTTGTGCCTCTCCTATTGCTATTCATAAAAGGTGCTAGCAGATGCAACATGCTTGCTCTGCAAGCATCCTAATAATTTTGAGTGGATTGCATAGCATTTTATGGTTTGAAGCACTCAATTTTACACAAGTTAATTATTTTAAGAAAAAGGTGACATATGAAATAGCATTTCATTTTTGCCCTATATATCTTAACCAACTTACCAATAAATCCTCTCTCTTTCTGTTTTCTTATCACGGCTTCCATACCTATTAATTCTGTGTTTTACCAGATTAAGTCACTATGAACATTCATTTGGTAACTGTTTACCAGTGTTAATAATGAGAATGAGAGTAAGCTGGTTTGCAGATGTGTTTTCTATGAATAACCGTAGGAATATAATTGTAGAGTCACGAACGGGGTTAACCATGTCCCTGAGCAAAATCTGCCCCTGCTGGGAATTAAAGAGCATTGTCATTTACTAATATGAAAATTTACTAGCTTGATATTGAAAAATGTAGTTTTTCATCTTCCAAACCTTCTTACTCCCCTAGAATTAGGAAGTAGTATTTTGTACTTGAGACTCCAGTAACCAGGAAGAAGATAAATAAATATATATAGATATATTCATATATACAGATTTATATGTGTGTGTCTGTATATGTATATAGTATATTTTAAGTATTTTCCCTCACACCTTAAAAGAGTACTTATTGGCTAAAGGTCCAAAAATATACAGCAAAAATACATCTGATCTCTCTTTAAAGATTTTACTTGTCACTGGGTTGAGCTAGCTAGTTATCTTCCAGTTTCCCTCTCCCGTCACTCTCAAATCCAGCACTTATCAGAAACAAAAACCTGGTACATTTGCTGCTGATGATCTTTTTTCTTCTTTTCTTGTGACAAGGATTTTTATATGTTCCTTTTATACTCCTGAGTTGGAACTAATAGGACCCATTTGTTCTGCTTGGCAAGTGAGTCAGCAGTATAACTCTGCATTCCTAAGTAAGGTCGTAAAGAAAAATATGCCGTGAGTCCTTTAAATATCTTGCAAACAAAGCATTTGCTAGTTCACATTATTTTTGACTTCTTTAAAATATCTTTGATGCCATCAACATAAATTTCTGGCATTTATTTGGGCTAAATTTACATAATACTCTTTTGCATCATGTTTGTGTAGTTTAGCAGCTTAGCATTAGCTCACGTTTTCAAGCAGTAAATGGTATACAGAGAGGTCAAGTGGCTTGCTTGAGGTGAGTTGGAAAATGTACAACAGGACTGTGAGTAGACCTCAAGTCTCTTTATGCCTGTTCCTGTATTCTACCCATACAACTATTGCAACCTGTATCAAATAGGTGACAAAAAGAAGATTATTTTCCTGTTAGTTTGATTTCTTAAGGTAGTGTGGTAAAACCTGCATCTGAAGGTTTTTCTGCTGAAGTACAGCAGAAAATGTGAGGAAACTGTAATTAACTGAAAAATATAAACAGAAAGCTAGACTAATTATGGTATGTTCTCTAGGAATGGCTTAGCAGAGAAAAAGAATGTGAGATGTAGGTTTTTTTTTTAATAAAAAGGAGGCAGATTTATTATTTTAAAGAGTGTAAAATAAACAAAAATAGACACTATACAAAATAATGATTTTGAGCCAGTTTTTCAATATGTGATAGCCAGCCATATTCTAAGATGTTTTATAAGTAAAGAAATAAAAGCCTAATGCAGTGAAGCCATAAGGACCTCTTGTTTTGTTAGCTGAAATAGGTTGCCAGATCTCAAGTGATGCTATCATCATATACCCACCAGCCTCAGTGGAGTTACCCACATGGCTTGGCACATGGTGTACGCTCTGTGAACCATGCAGGCAATGTTCCTTCTCAAGAAATATGCTGGACATATGAAGATATAGGTCTTAAATCAACCTTTAGGAACAGCAGGGAATGGATCATTGTGTATTTGTCAGTCCAGACTCTAGTTTTAATCATCTGCTTTACAGTACATCATCTCTGTTATCCTGACAGAACCGATTTGTCATCTCTTTTGACACTGTTCAGAAGGTGGTGTGGTGGTTTAGCGATGCTCAGAGCAGCAAGCTCTTGAGAGTGACAGAAGAGGTCACATCTGCAAACCACTGCTATCCAGATAGAAATGACTCCTGGGAATAAGTGACATTTTGATGAAATGGCAGAGTTTGGGTGTGTCCTTCCTATAGATAAAATCCAAGTTTAGAAAAACATAGATACTTATTTACTCATTTCAGTAATAATTTATATAGCGCATCTTTATTGTTAATCTTTATATTAAAGTCATATCTGCTACAGGTGTGCCATGCAACTTGAAAAATTATTTTCTTTATCAGAACTGTTCTTTGCCTTCATTTAAGACTCAGCTATATTTTGTTACTGGAAACTTTACACATCTTTATGGGACAGCTAATCGAGTCAGCCTAGATACAGAGCTATACATCCTCAGATTCTCCAATATTCTGCTCACCATTAGAATATCAAGTGTCTAGACTTAACAAAGATAATATCTCTTTGCTAACCCTGTAGAGACCTTATAATGATGGATGAAAGGATTGATTTTGTGACAGAAATTTGAAATGTTTTGTGGATTATGCTAGCACTCTGCAGTTCAATCAAAATCATAGTCCTGTTGTTTTAGGTAGAGAGGTTATCATTACCGAAACAGTTGAAACAAATGGTTTCTTTGTCTCTCCATTGCTTCTTACCAGTAAGTTGGCCTTACCACGCAAAACAGAGAGTAAGAAAATACTCATTGTGCACTTGTACTTTCTTCCATGCTCCTTCTGCAGATGGATGAAGAAATTCTCAACCATGAGCTGCAACACACTGTAGAAACTTTTAGGGAGGGAATATGTCAACAACACTATGGGTTAGCTACATTAAGGGAAAATAACAAAACCAACACATATGGTATTTTCTAGAGCAGTCAAATATTGGAACTCATGGTCTCCAGGAGGTTCCCTGGTTTTTAAAAATGTGGTTTTGTTTTGTTCTAGGACCAAAACAAATTGAAAATGAAAAACACAATATTTCTTTAGAAAATTGGGAATTCTTTGAATATCTCGTGCTATTCTTTTTAAATTATTTTTTCATGAAAAATATAAAATACATATCCTCTATATCTCTAAATATACATCTTAAAATATTTTATTCAGAAGTATTCCACAAAACTAAAACACATCAGCAAAATCTGTTATTTTATTAGCACTTTCCAATGGAAAGTTGTTCTATTAGAAAATGTCCAAGTACTTCTAATATTTATTTCTCTTTTCTGTTTTTTTTTTCCTGCTGTTGTTTTTGTTTTTGTTTTTGTTTTTGTTTTTCAATTTGGTAGTTCAAACATCACAGATATTGTATAGTCAGACAAGGTAATTATACTAGCTCAGATCTGTATACATATATATAAATGAAAAAGGTGTCCCAGATTCTTTCTGATTTTTGGAAGGTAGATTATTATTACGTTGTTTTGCAGTTAAGCTTGTAGGCAGGATGAAATATTTTATACAGCGGTGGACCAGAATAAAAATATTACTTCTAAACTAATGTGAGACCCTTAGGATAAGAACGAATTTCCTTTTATGTCATAGTAGTAGTTCTACATACCATCCTATTAGTACTTCAAGCCAAGACTTCTTTATTTACTAGAAACCTCGTGACTTCCTCAATGACATGTTCATAAAATACACAAATAAATATACTGTATGAAAGACATATCATGTAAAAACTCCATTTCCTAGAATTGTCTCCAGATAGACTGAGGGCTAATCAAGTTCAGGAAGATTCAGATAATTAAAATACAACTATTTGTATGCAGTCCAATAAAAACTAACTTTTTTTTCCTCTTCTTTAATTGATTGACTTCCTAATATACATTTATATTAATTCACAACATGGTTGTAGTATCCTTGTAGACCTTCAGATGTTTCCTCATTATCAAGGCTCTATTCCTGAATCCGCTTTATAAGTGGGGCAACAAACAACAGTCCAGAAATGAGTCTAGAAGTTCTTCGCTAAGTTGACTCAAATTCCTTAGCAGGGATATGGAATATGCCAAGAACATATCTGCACTGTTATCTGTTATTCAGTGATCCAAAATGAATATCCTTAAAACTCCTTAAAAATTCTGAGCAAAAAAATCTAATGAAGGACTTCTGACATTCAGCACATACTGCACTAAATAGCAGCATCAATTTTAAATACAATCTTTAGGAATAAAAAGCATTATGGTTTTAGATTATACCTTTTTATTGCATTACAACTGAAAAATGTATTTATTGATGCACTTCAGGGCAATAAGATATTTAGTCACCCCCATCCAGAGATTTCTTTATTTATTGAGTTATTATTACTCTAATGGAACTCAGTGCATGCCTAATTTTTTAAACATGTGTAGCTAACAGGTTTAATGTGTAGTAGAAATTATTTTTTTATGAGGTCTGGAATACTTTTTAACTGCGAAATCTTACTGGAAACAGACTTCTGCCATAATTGCCTTATTATGAAGTCAGAATAATAAAATGATAACCTTGTCTGAGACATTTTAAAATTTATTTTTAGAATATATGTATAGTTTTTATAAAATTAGATGACATGTCATTGAAGTCAGAGTAAATGGTGATTTTAGGCAAGAATAATTTATGTCCAGATTTGGATTTTCAGTGTATGAAAAGTGGGTGCCAGATGACACAGAATTTCAAGACAAGTTTTATTAATCCCTAAGAATAAAGCTCCTGTCATTTTGTTTAACACAATAGGAGTACATTTCTGGCTAGGAATACTGAAAAAAAATAGGTGCTAGCATTGTAGTCCCCATAACTATTCTGCCTTTTGGTCCTATCCAAGCTTTCTAATTTAAAGGAACTGTAGATCCTAAAGATTAGATGGTTGAGATTTTTACACAACTAAGTACCTTTGAAGATCAGAGTCTCCACGTGACTGACATTCCTGATCTCTAAATTACTTTTAAAAAAATGAGATTTAAGCTCTGTCATCACAAGTGGAAAAATTCACTGCCTATTAAAACTGTAGTCTAGTGCTATGACTTAGGCCAAATGCCAGGTTTGTAAAGGCATTTACACCATCAGACATTTGGAAATTTTGTTCTTGTGTACTTTAACAAAATCATACAATGAGTTCTCTTATAACCAAAGCAGAAAGCTGAGCGTTAACCAAACACTGTGGCATGATGAGCAGTCCACTGAGCTTACATCAAATTATCTACTTTTTGTAAGCAAAGAACACAATCAGAGCACAGAAATCATATTAGTTCTAGCATATTTGTTTCAATTTATATGAATTCTTGCCTATTCTTGGCACATTGTTTTTAACAGAAGTTAAACTTCAATCCTGTTATATTTCCAGCTTTAACTGATTTTTCATTGTTCAGATAGTTAAACCTTCAGAGCTTCCACAGAGCTGCAACTAACAGGTATCTCGGGATGCTGTGAATCCAAATGTTGACATTTTGTAGCAAAGCTTGTTAGACCATTTGCCAGGAAACTAAATTCTGTAGCATTTTAAGCTGTCTGACTGCTCTTAAACATCTTTGGCAGCTAGGTTACTTCTTGCAAACATTTTCATAGTTGGATGGGGATCATACTGCAGTGGCCAGACAATCTGTCCACCAAACACCCTTGTTCTGAAGATGCTGAAGAGCTGATTTCACTCTCCATTTACTAACAGTCAAGCACATGGGTGACTGAGTAGCCTTCTCAGTGCCAATTAAAGTGAATGAAAGTCACAGCTAGAGCTGAGTAAAAAATAACACTAAAGCAGCATTTTGCACTTCTTTGTCATTTTTGGTTTCCACATCTTAAAATATTTGATAGGGTAGCCAGAGGTCATTTCCATGAGTATACTGTTAGTACCTTGAACAACCAGGAATACATTCTTGTTCAATATTATTCACATTATATTGACACACACATCTAGTATGGTTCCTGTTGCATGGTCCCTTGAGCTCTGCAGACCATGAAAAGAGTCCCAGTTGCAGTGTGCTAAAATTTAATGTATTTGAAATAGATCAACAGAGTAAGAACACATTTTTTTTTTTATCAATATCTATACATTTAAATTGATCAGAAAATATTTTGCATTCCAGGGAAAACCATGTGTCTTCATACAAGTTTTCATGTGCAATAGTGACAATTTTTAATATAAAAATGTTAATGATGGAAGTTTTGAGCTATAAAGAGAAAACTGAAAGAGAATGGCAAGTTACCATTATTTGGGGAGCTAAAATAAAATGATTCAACATTCAAATAGAGGTTTGGACCAAATTAATGTTTGCTTTTTTTACCCCAAATGCCAATTATTGATCAAATAGTTAATTTTATTTGATGTGAAGCATTAGAATAAAATGTTTTGGTCAAGCAAGTGTTTCATTTTGAAATGTTATTCTGAGTATTTTTAATGCTATTCTGAAAAATCCTGATTTCAGCATAATAAGTCTCTACCGATATACATCAATGATTAATAGGAAAAATTCAAATATTCAAATGGAATATTTGGAACAAATGGAAGAACAGCCTTTAATGAGAGACAAGCATTTGAAGCATTAAATGAGATACGAAAAGAAACATTGGAACCACAGATGTTCTTCCATATTCAGAGCTTAGATTTTACTTCAGTGACTTCAGAAGGAATTTTCTTGAAAATTTTAACACCTTCCTTCATTGACTCAGCACATCTTTCATGTTATTTCACACAAATGAGTTTACTCAGCTTTCTTTTAGATTGGCGGAAGTGAGCTCTGGAGATCATCTAGCCCAGCCTGCTGCTAAAGCCAGGCAAACTTCACAGTTAGAGCAGCTCGCTCAGAGCCTTGTAGTTTGCTTTGTGATTACTACTGGGCAAAGACCAAAGATACTAAGCGGTGAACCACAGTCAAAGTGAACCTGCACAAATGTTGCATATTTTAGGATAAAAATGATGGTTTGGAAGGGATCTCATTTTCTCTCCGTTCAGATGCAATGAATGGAAATTATAGATGGCAGATGGAGATGACAGACAGATAGGGCTACAGCTGAAACCAAGACTGTTGTTGATTAACAGCTACAGAGAGCAATCATAGCCCAGGAATAGCCACCTTAATTTTAGAGTTTAAAACTGCAACTACTTTATACAGTGCACAGTACAATTATTTTTGGTGAGGCTCATTAAAGTCAGTGAGCACTTAGGCAGGTAAGCGGGATATCAAGACTTACTGACATTTTATCCATAATCTGTGTCCTTGGGTGAGAAGAAAAAGGTGAAATGAATATACTTGGAAATGACAAACAAGTCAGCCCTGGCTGACAATCCACAAAGGTCAGAAGAAACAAAGAAATGTTCATATTACAGATGAAGAAACAATTACATTCTTATTTTGGGGTTAATGGCAGACATCCATAGAGATTTTGAGTGTTAAAACACTAATTTATTAGTGTCTGGTAATACAAATTCCCCCTTTGGCTGTACAGACATAGTCACAGGCCGATTCTACACAAAACCATTGCTCTTTGCCCATAGTTTCTAATCAAAATTGGGATTATGTTGTTCACTGGTTTGAAGTCACCTAAAGTCCAGAGTGGATTATTTTGTTCATTGGGCTGGAATCACATGAACTCTAAAGTGGATTATGTAGCTCACTGGACTGGAAGCGCCACATTGTGTTGCCGAACCCTACTACTCTGCAAGCTCTAGGCAGATCCCTGGAATTGCAGGCAGAGGAATTCATCCTTCTGTGTGCACTGACTTCTACCATTAGCCTTTTCTAAGCAGTTAAGAGAAGTCCAACTTACTCTGGGCAGGAGAGGGAAGTGTGCTAGAGCTTGCTGCTTATTTTAATTGAGGTGAAAAATCCAATCAGATGTTCGGAGTTCCCCAATTAAGTCTTTCTTTCATCTGACTGTGCACCTGTTTAGATCAAACTCAACGCTGTGGCATTTAAACACCCCAAGAATGTGGTGATTATTTGTGCTCCAGTAGAACCTAAAAGATCTATTGTGCTAGACTGGGTGCAAAAGGAGACTAATTTACAATTACTCCCTGCCCTCAAGGAAGTAAGAACAGAATTTGGTATGTTAAAAGACAAGGCAGAGAAAGAATAGTCCAAGAAGTGTATTTCTTTGGATTAATTCTGAGTTTTCAGGTGCAACTGTGTCAGAAGGCATGTTGGGTTTCGTTATAATTCCTCTAGTGTTTTTATGCAATACTGTGAATAATTTGGTTCATCAGTTTAATTTAAAATGAAAGTAAACAAAATTAGGCAAAGTAGTCAATTGAGATGAGAAGAAGGGAAAAAAGTCTTCAACTTTCACCAACAGAATATGTGATAAGAAAGGGATTAGAGAGAATGCTGGGAAGCTGAGGTTAAAAGGAGTGATTATTGATGTAGAAGGAATGGGAGTAATTCTGTGAAAGTGGCTGGGATGCTGCCAAAAAATGCTTTGTGAAATACATGGGTTTATATTTAATGGGTATATGACTTCATCCTTACTGGAATGCTATTGGGAAGAGATCACTTAGTTATCATGAACAGTTTTATAACTCATTAAACACAGTGTGTTTTTGGTTTCTTATTGACTCATTATACACTTTAAAAGAGCAACAAAATATTTCAGAGAAACTTCTGGAGACAAGATTTAAATAGGTATATGACAGGTTTATCTATCCCACTGTAGCATGCGTAATTTGAACAACAACAACAAAAAAAACACTTTGTAACGTATTTCCATCTCTTATCATATTTGAATATCTGTAGAAGTGGAGAAAAATATGCTTTTCCAGCTTTGTTCTGCTTTTACAGGACACGCTATAACTAACAGGAACAACAACTGCAAATTCAATGATTATGTAGACAGACAAATTAATGCAAAAGCAGTTAGCATGTTAGTCATACACATAGAAAAATCTGTTGACATCACCGCACAGGAAAGAATTCATATGTTTAATAAGAATCAATTTTAGAAATCTTGAGAAATACACTTTGAGCTGGTTGATACAACCCAGGACTTGCAAGACACAATACCTTTCTACTGTAACAACTAGAAGGTAGGTAGGATAACTGAGAGTGCTTATTTTAGGCACCTGCACTGGTCCCATAAATCCTACTGCATACCTTATAGAGATGAAAAAAAAAAAAAAAAATTTAAGAAGTATATCACCCTTGGCTAAATACAATAAAATGTATTGTATGTGCAGCTTGCAATAGAGTGCAGAAGCCATATGTTTAGGCTACTGTAGCCTGAGGGTCTGCTGAGATGTGCAATGCAAAGCCCCAGCAGGGTTATTGCGATACTGCCTCCGGTAACCATGGTGAACAGGTGGTTTTATGGTTTTAGTGCCATTTGTCAATGAATTCCAGAAAAAAATCGCTGCCAGGGAGTGTGAGTGTAAACTAGGGCTTCTCTTCCTTCTCCCATCCCAGCACCCAGTTCTGAGACAGCAGTCAGGGCTCAGGTACCTGGTGCTTCTCTCAGCTACTGCCTTGTAACACAGTGAAACCAGCTCACCTAGCAGTGCCTGTGACATAGCTTGTGAATCAAGGTGATGATAGTGTTCACCAACAACCAAACATGGGGTTTGAAGAACACATTGAAAGGCCTCCTCCAGCAGTGTATAGACATCTTTTCAGTTATATTCTAGTCTAGTGTGAAGTTTGGTAATTTGTCATTTAGGAAATTAGGCAACATATATAAGTTCTACTAAGGGAAAAAGCTGACAAACTGAAATAAAGCAATTTGCATATACAATTTCCCGATGTTGAACCTGCCTGGTAATACAGCCTACAGTGATTCCTGTGACAGATAATAGTAGTTCCTTCTGTTTAGCTGCTCACAGAACAAGAAATATGCAAGACCAGCTTCAATATCTGCAGTATGAAAGCTTTTCTCCAGGGAGGCCTATAGAATGCCTTGAGATATAAATACTACAAAATGCCAGAAACAAAACCATAATTAACTTTTTCCTTTAAACTACTCCCCCCATCCCCTGTCTTGTGTTGACAATGACTATCCTCACAATCCAGTGCTTGTGTTTGTTTTGTCCTTGCATTTCTTCGGTCCGTTTTCCTTTCCTTTCCTTTCCTATTTCTGTCTTTGGAGAGGAATTTCCTTTTCTTCATTTGCATAAGTGTGGATGCTGCTGGGCAGAACTTGCCAAGGGAAAGAAGTTCCGTTTCATGGGAAATGTTGAGATTTTTGGGGGAAAAAAAACGACAGCCTGATGCAGCAAGGAAAGTGACAGTTTCATTTTCTATGAGAGCAAAATAGTAGTGAATGAGTGAGTTCGGAAAGAGTTAAAACATCTTTCCTTAGCTAGCAGAAGTGCCAGCCCCGGGACAGTTATTCTTACATGAGCAGAACTTCTTACAGATCCTTTCCTTGCCCAGCTGATCACTTGTAAGAGTAGGGTCCTGATGCTGAAAGATGAGGATGATTTAAGCACCACATTGGAAGTTAATAGTTGCTTTGGGAATACTGTTGATGATCTAACTACAGTAAATTTTGTAAATAAAGCACAGTTCTAACCAGTGTTGTGTTACCTACACAGCTAGTGTTTCAGAAGAGTTGATTTTTGACAAAGGAATAGGAGGAATTAGGAGGAAGAATGTGAATAAAAACTGGAAATATAGGGGGAAAAAAAGCTATATTGCTTTGGTGGCTGAAAAGCTGTAATTCTGCAGTTAGGAAAGAAGGCAACTTTGGCTATGAGCCCATCATTGTTAAATGTATAAACAAAATGCAATAAAAAAGATAAAAAGAGAAAGATGATATTAGTATTAATTAAAACTTTGAAAGTAGAAAGCTGATAAGGGAAGCTAAAAAGTGTCAGAGAAATGTACATGGCAGATTTAAGAACAAGAAGAAAAAATACTAGGAAGAGAAAATATTCTTGGTGGCATTTTAAAATTCGTTAGCAATGCAGGAAAAAAATAGGTGCATTAATAAATAATTACTTATATTTAGATAGTATCTGTGTATATACGTATAGATAAAGCAGCATGATATGACAGCGATTATATTTTTCTAGTCACTTTCTATCAAAGCCAAATTTTAGATAGCGCTTGCTAGACATTCTGAATTTGAAAGCAACAGGCACTAACAATTTGAAATCTAGTGTCATAAACGAGTATGTTGAGATATGTAATCTGTTTTGTGTTTTGTGGTTTCATTAGTTGTATTTATTTTAGTGAAAATAAAAGAGCAGCTATTAGAACACATCAAAAAGGAGTTTGTAGAAAACAGAGTTTTTTCAAACAAAATTAAAAAAAAAAAAAAGTGTTTATAAGATTTTAAACCAAGCGCCTTCAAGGATTATAAACTCATATATACTCGAGAAAATACTGAATCCTCACCTTATATCTTTCAGGGAGTGAACAAAACGTGGATCAGAAGACCTAGCTTTTTATCATATGAATGTGCTCATGAATGCTGTAGGAAGCCTGAGGCCTCCCTCTCTTAATTTTTCATTAGCTTCCCTAATAGCAAACTTTCTATTGCATGTATACTGAAAGCTAGTTACTAGATCTGCTGATGGAACTCTTTTGTCTATGGCCATCAGTCTTAACATAAATCAATAATAGACAAATTCCAAATGCAACCAAGAAAAAATGAAGACTTCCTTTCTCATTTGTAACCTGAAATATGATACTGCATAGCAGCTTACAGCGGGAAACTCAGTAAAAATAATATAAGGCACATTAATGCAAATTGTCAGAGGATACCTCATTGCAAAAGTTGTCACATAAAGGGAAACAAGTTCCTCTAATTAAATCTAAAACCTTTACAACTGTGAAACTATAAATTTTTATCTATACTAGCTGTAGACATAAAATATAATCTGAATTGAAGTATTAGGTTTTTCTCCCCCTCCTATATAAGACATACATGAAATTAGAACATGCCTTTTAAATTCTTCCACATGAATATTGCCTCTAAGATGCTCACGTGCTCTTCCCAGCAGAAAAGCTTTAGGTTTATGCTGGTTAAATATTCTCTTTTGCCCTTAACCTTTCAGTTCTTTGCAGATTGTATGATTTTTAGCAGGAGGAGGGGGCAGCACTGAAGTTTTTATTTTCCTGTAATGGATAACAAGCAGGTCTGGCTGGTGTGCGAACAGCAGTGTCTGGCTCTGCGGCTTGTGGCAACCGCTTTGGATCGGATTTTTGCCTAGGGTAACTAGTCACCGTTGCTCATCCTACTGCCATCTAGGCCATCACCAGATCTCTGAAAATTTGGTGCACCTCTGGACTTGTGTTTGTAGCCTGACAGGATAGATTTTCACTACCTTCAAAGTGTGGTATCCAGGGATTTCAGTGCATATATGTATATATTTTGTTGTTTTCTTTTTATTTGTTTCTTTGTCTTATTGTTTTATTTTTTTAATAAGACACAACAAAGTCATTGGCTGCTTTGGATTTACACCACTGTATGCTAGCAGGAGGGAAAGTCCTATGGGCTTATTCCAAGAGTGGTGCAGACTCTTAGTCACTGTTGCCTCATCTCAGGCCACCTGTGTCCAAAGCATAAGGAAAATCTCAGTACTCAGCAGGACAGCTAGCCAGTTCTCCCCTGCAGTTTAGCTTATTGGCATGAGATTGAATTTTATCTTTACCAGTCCCCTGAGGAACTTTTATTCTTGTTTTTTTCAGTATTTCTTACTGCTCATATGTATATGTGTGTGTGTGTATGTGTGTATTTGTTCTTACATGCTTTCATGCCATATTTTCTTTTTTAAATACTGGCTAAATGCTGAAATGAGAAATCAGAACTTTGGTGTTTATGTCTGCACTGTGAGCACGCTCAGCCAGATTCTGAGGGAATCACTTTTCTAGCAGCAGGTGTGTGAGAGTAAATCACAGAGTTTCAGCAATCAGACTGAAGTCTGCGTTAATCCAAAATCAGGTATATTTCATAGTTATGATGATAAGGAGGAGGAACATATTAACAGAGTTAATGCAGTTATGTACCTCCATGCTTTGGTATTTCATGTATGTATTTTGGCCTGTAATGTGTTTTGACAGATCAGACTATATAGATCTGTGGATCTGAATGTGGCTGATGAAAACCCACGAGATCCTGGTCTACCCTGAACATTGGTCTGTCTGATCCACTCTTTCATTTTTTCCAGTCAGAAGCCTTTTGGCTGATACAAACCTGGTCCTGTGAAGATATTAGATATTTTGCAGCATTCCTGCCAGCATAAGAACCTTAGATCACTGCAAAAAAGGATAGTTGTTCAAAGAAGAAAATAACCCTGTTCTGCCTAATTGTAAATGCTAAGGTTTGCACTGAGGCAGAACTTTGCTGCCAAAAATGGAATTAGGCTCTAACGCTAGAGCTAACACCGTCTACTAGAGATCTGCTTTGAGCAGCAGGGATTTCGGGAACTGTTTGCAATTCTTTGATACAGACTGCAATGCAAATGTATCCGTGTTATTCTCCATTAACACTCTGTATGTGTGTGTGTGTGTGTGTGTGTGTGTGTGTGTGTGTGAGAGAGAGAGAGAGAGAGAGAGAGAGATAGCTTCTGCCACTGACTTATATTAGCTGATATTTATAAAGGAATGGAAGCTAATGCAAATATCCCTACAGTGGGAGAAGCCCCCTGGAAAGAGAAGCTATGAGGGCATTAGGTACTGCTTTTAGGTACTGCTTTATGAGGGAGAATATCATTATACAGTTCTTAGCTAGGGCACAGATTGCTTAACCTCACTGTGTGCCCATTCCCAGACTGCAAATCAAGTCTTTTTTCTACAAAACTATAAAGCAGAGCTGGGGATGGACTTTTGTTATGCTCATGTGCAGTACTTAGAGCTCTTAATAACCTAATCCTAAGTGAAGTGTCCAAGTCCTATGAATAATAATCAAACCAGAACAGCAGGAGGTACCTAATGAACAGAATTAATGTATCTCTTGTTCCAATTTACTAAGATTAGTAAACTTATTACAGTCCTAGCGATAAATATCTGGCATTGACCTCTTCACAATTGGAGGATCATTTGATTACTTCTTTTCGATGCGGGGGGACTGGGAGGGAGGGGGTGAATCTAATTGCAGTTTCTTCACTGCCTAAACAGAAAGATCCAGATCCTAGGAGGTGTGAAGTAGAAGTACAAGAGGCAGTCAAAGATACATAACAGGCAATAACAGGAAAATGCAATTCACAGTAAGGATGGTCAAGCACTGGAGCTGGGCCCAGAGAGCTGAGGAATCTCCATCCTTGGGCATTTCTGCAACTTGGTGATGCCTGAGCAGCCCGATCTAACTTCTGCACTAGCTCTGCTTTGAACAGGGGCCTGGACTAGGCGAATGCCAGAGCTCCTTTCCAGCCTACGTTGTTTTATGATTACGAACAGGGAAGTCTGGAGAGAATTGATCCATGTGTGCTTATTATAATGTATTGCATATAACATTATATAGAAAATGCAGTGTGTGTAAGAAAGTATACGAAATACATTGATAAATGTAAGAGGAAAGTCTGTTTTTCACAAAGACACAGACATCTTTCAGGCTTTTTATTATTTGTAATTATTTTTTCCTCACCCTCAAGGGCTTGTCTACATACAGATCACAGTGCAGTTTGCCCAGGCAGGATTCATAGTACGTTAGTGTTTTTCTCTGTCTTCTTCCATAAACATGCCAAAGGCTCCGATTCACAAAGAGGATAATTTATATGGGCAGAGCTGATAAGATTACACCACATAGTTTTAGACCAATTGCTACTGGTATCAGGCAAGCTGCATATGAAGCAACTCCTGCTGTGCTGGCACACATGGTCCTTGTCTTAGAGTAGCAGCCCAGGAGGGTACGTGGCTCATGAGCTGCTTTGCTCGCTGCTTACCTGCACCTGCCTTGGAGATGGGGCTGGGGTAGCATCACTTCACTTTAATTAGACACCCCAGGATTGCGGAATCACTTTGTGCACTACTGGACTCATCTGTTATATAACTTCCCTATGGAGATCAAGGAGATTGCACTTTCAAAAGCTATGAGAATGCTTCCATGTTTGCTCATTTGGGATGCTGCATCAATGACTACACAAATAAAAAGAATTAGCTATATCATCACTGTAGTCACTCAGAATTCACCTGTAAGCAGCTATTCATTGAATCTTTACTAAACCAGTTGTTCATCAGAACTTTGTATTAGGGTATTTATTCTGATATAGACTAAATTTCTCAAGGAATTCTGTCCCTGGAACTGTAGATATGCTTTAGTACTGCACAAGTATATCTATGCCTACTAGTAGACTACCCTGCAGCTCTTTAAAGATTTCAAATATTGCAAAATTTGCTGTCAGAATAATTAAATCTTTCTAAATACCGAGATATTTGTACTGTCATTTGAAGTCATTTAAAATATGTGGCAAATATGTGGTCTAATCAGAAAACCAGAGATTACTTGTATTGAGAGTGAGTTGAAATAAGTGAGACAGCATATTGGAAACATCACAAGGTAATAAACTGTAGCATTAGTCCTAGCATTAGCCTTTCTTATTTAAAGCATTATATTTTTGGAATTCAAAAAAGTGAAGGCAGTCACCTTGCTGCTTGCAGCTGTTTTCTTTTAAAAGAAAAGAAGCAAACAAGCAATCAGAAAAACATATTATTGTTTATGTACATTGGCCTGAAAGAAATATTAAATTTTAAAAATTTCTACGCCTGATTTCTACACTAGGGAAAAAGAATAATAAAACCTTTGATGAAACTCCTGAAATTTTAAAACATGTTGAGAATGTTTTTTGTGCTTTCATCAGAATAATGCAAGTTAAATCAGATTAATAATTTTCATCAGAACACACAGGAAAAAATGTATTTAGACACAGGAAGAAAAAAACATTTCCAAACACTTCTTACAGTATTTTCTGTATTTCAGCAAACTGGAAGGAGCTGACATTATGCACAGAGGGATAAAGGACTTTAGTACAACTAGTTCGGTGCATTTGCTTTTATTTCCAGTGGCTGGATCCTATATCTTGTGAAATTCAGAACTTCAGGTTTTGTTCATGGCTCCCTAGAAGATTATATGTTTATATAGCAATTGCTCTTCCACCTTGCCTTAGAATGAAGATTTGTGATCAAAAGAGGGTCTGAAAAGACTCTATTTGATTCAGTAGGATATGGGGAAATATGAAAGACCGTTTCTTTGGATATTTTATTGTATGACAGAAACCAATCACTGTATAGTGACTGATTCTTATTCATAACCTAGGCAACTATTATATTAGTTTTATAATAGTTATATAGGTTTAAATTAGGGACTTCAAAAAGTATAGTCCCACTCCAGCCCATTGAATGGAGCCCAAAGGAAGACTTGACATTTCTGGGGGGCCAGAAAGAATTCTAGTGCAAAGACACATAAGCTAGCATTAGCTGAAACTGATCAGCCTTGCTGATTTTTTCAGTACTGTCAGGACAAACCAGACTGTACAAGGCAGTTTTGTATCTACATTTACATAAAGCACTTCCAGAGATAATGAATAACCCACTCTTGAAGATGAGCTGTTTCTGAGTATGTGCCAGGTATTTGGGGCCGGTAGCAGTAAGTAAAATAAAAATAAAAGCATCAAAACAGTTCAGCCTTTGAAAGTTCTGTGCTTCTTTTAATAATTTTGTTGCATGAGCCAGAAATAGGATCCACCATGTAAAATGGGTTTGACATCTGCCATTTAGCTGAACAAATTCTGGAAATGTAGCCTGCAAAAGGGCTATGCAAGGTTCACTGGCAGAACTGGGACAGGAGGCAATTCCAACACAAACTGGAGAGACTAGAAAGAGCTTATGAGATGCTGAACAGCATCCAGCTTTCAGAACAGGGTGGAAAATTTAATGTAGCTTCAAGGAATCATCTTGTTGTGCGTGCATGCACACACACACATGCATACACATACATAGTTTTAACTAGAGTCACTTTGTTTGTTTTACAGCCTGCAGGGGAGAATCTTAGTGATTACACTGGGGCTGAGCTGATTCCTGTACAGAACACCATTCACTCACGTCAGCAGAGATTTATTTCACAATCCTGCAGACTGGGTGCAGCAAAATATCAGTGCCTGTTGATGAAATTCTTGCTGTGGAATCTATGGGCTTAGTTGTTGGATATTCTTCTGATTAAAAAAAAAAAAAAAAAAAAAAAGATTGATGAAAGATGCTAGAGAACAAATTAATGTTTTTTACACTTGATTAACTGCTTAATATTCCTAATGTGCTCAAGGTACTGGTAACACTTGGAGGGTAAACACAGAGAGAACTTGGGACCTGAAGTTAAAGTCAGTAAGACTGGATTTTAATTAAATTTAAATTAAAAAGAGAGAGGAAATGAAAGTATCTATCACATTGAAAAAAATCAAAGCAGGTTTAGCTCCTAAGGAAAAAAAATAAAAAAATAAAAACACTGAAAACTATCAACCTAGCTCAAAGGAATCTATAGAGATTTATTGTTACAGCTAAAGGAGTCCAGAATCATTTTGCTGATGTGCTGTTAAAGAATCAGTAATCATGTAAAGATAGCTTAATAGTTAAGGTAATTTTAAAAGTGAAATTCTTTGGCAATTCTGTAACTGCCCTATAGAACACTGTTGCTCTAGTCAGGCTAGACACTCAAAACTGCTGGTACTAATTTTGAAATCTGGCCAGTGGTGGTCAGTGGATAGCAATTTTACGTGGCTTGCCAATAGCTCCTACCAGTTCTTATGATGCTCGTATCCCTATGACCTCAAAACTTACACTTGTTTCCAACTTGTCATATATCTTGTCTCATTGATTTCTTTGTTACCAACTGCCATCAGATTTGCAATAAAAGTTTGAGCAGTTATTTTTGTTCAGGATCCAGCCAATGGAGACAGAAGATTTTTATGAAAGTCTTGACGGCCACTTTTGGGTTTCTAGCTCTTATTAACACCCTGCGAAAGCAACTTTCCATAACAGAATATATATGCAAATAAGACATATTTTTCTATTGACAATTTTAGAATCACTTCAGACTGGTAATAATTATGTCTTCTCCCTCAACAACAAGTTTTTCAATTTCATAACAGGACCCTTAATCTCAGAGCTTTTGATCATGATTGTATTGGCCGTGATAGTTTTAGATAAATTCTCTGAGACATTTATCATAAGGATAATATTATTCTAGGCTGAATCCTGAATATATAGAGGCATACTTGACATGCTTGGGATTTAAAGTAACAGTTCAATAGTTTTTAATTTTTATCATCTGCTGTGTTATATTCTTGTGCTCACTTATTGACACTTGACCATTTGAACTATGCAGCAAAACAGAATCGTACAATTGCAGAGCCCTCATTTGCCGTTTATTGGAACAGAGGACCAAACTGTGTCTTAAGAAATGATGCTGTACAAAAAAGAACTTACCATGAACAAGGAATGGCAGAATGAAGCATCCGAACTTAAAGAACAGAAACAGTATTTCTTGCAGGAATGGTTTTACTTGTTGGAAAAACATTTTGGGATTTTATATATATATATATATATTTTTTTTTTTTTCAGTAGAAATATAATCCCTTTATGGCCATTTCTAATTAAAAACTACTTTAAAAAAGTATGCTGTCATGTTACCGCCCTTGGTGAGTTGGTGTTTCTATGTTTTAAAAAAAGGCATTGATTTTCCCCCAGGAATGTAAATCCCCTTCCCTAGAAGACACGCTGACATTGGTTTATGTAAGTGTAATCAAAATCTCCTAGCCCGGAGAGTTCAGTGTGACTTGCAAGCAGCACTACAGAATACAGCATTAAAAAGATGGCTTTGCACTTAAGGTTAATTGGGGAAGTAACTTGGCATTTACAAGGGCAGTGTTAGACCATATTTGAGCTGTGTTTTTCTTTCCCTTGTGTTTCTGAAGCAACTGAATGTTTACATGATACTTTTATTTTTTTAAAAAAGGAGATACCTAAGAAGGAAATTGTATTTGCACTTGTTGCTGATTGCAACATTATCCTTCAGGACCAAAGCAAAGGCATTTTAATCACAAATCAGAAAAGTACAGCTAGATTATCCTGTGAGGGGTTAGGAAATAATAAATTCTTCCTAAGACAGGCTTTTTTGTTATTATTTTTATTATTTTTATTCAGTGTTAACATAAAGTAAGAACTTCAGCTTCTGTAAATCAAACTAACTACTGACTATACTCAGGCTGTAGTGCAGACATTTAAGCACGCAAAATATCAACATCTTTATCATTTATCCTATGGAGGCACTTTTGAGGAGCTGTAGTAGGAGAACAGAAGGAGCTTGGATTCTCCACATCCAAAACTAACACAGTTAACAGCAAAACTGAATCAGAATTTCAACCAATACAAATCAACTGAGATCCCCCAAACTCAGGAGAGCACTGATGATTTTAAAACAGCCAAGATTCTTCCCCTTATCAGCTGTCTGAAATTCAGTTATCATTCAAGAGACTGAAAGAAGTTATTTGTTCACCAAGTATTGTGTAAGGCTTAGGCCACGTAGATTTCATTATAGTTAACACTTTTCTCATGGCTTAAGAAATATGGAAACACTCTAAGAACATATGCAAAAGTGCCTATTGCTTTAAAGAGAATAGTTATTGATGACAATTTTCCTGCTAAAACTTTTGGCACAATTGTTGATGGAGTGGCCAGTGATGCCAGTCAAATAGTATGTTGAACATCACCCACTACTTGAAGAATAAACTGGTCAATTTACTCTTGTTGTTTTTCAGGAAAATGTACACACTGTACTTGTGTTAAATGCAGTGGAAAAACAAGGGAGCTGGAACAAGCAAAATTTATCTAAGCTGTTGATATGCCACAGGGCAGCAGCAAGCGAGATGCAGCATCACTGAGTGGTGGGAGCTCCAGCTCTAGAACTCTTCTATGGTTGCTTTATTTTGGATCAGCCTTGCCCAGTCCTTCTCTCTTATTGCACTCTGCGTAAACACATTAGCCTGAATCCGCATTGCATTTTGGTTTTCCACCTACGTGATTTCAAATGTAAACCTGCAGTGAAGTAGCGAATAATCGGGTTCAGAATCGGCAATTAGCCCTTGTGCTGCGCAGCACAGGGTGAGTGTTAGTAACATTGCCTGTCGCATGCCTAACTTTGCCACAGTTTGCGAATGCTTCTGTACTACTCAATCTTATTAAGCTTTGGAAAGTGTATGTTTTGTTCAAGAACCTGTGGTAAGGCAGAGCACCCTGCTGAAGAGTAAATGAGCTCTTGAATTCTTACATCTGTGCAACTCTGCCAATAACTCAGTCGGGTGGCGTCCTACAGGTGCCTTTTTACTATGTTCTGTAAGTAGAACAACTGCTTATGACTGCTTTCATCCGTTGAGGAACCTCATTAGTTTTTTTTTTTTTTTTTTTTTTTTTTTTTTTGAATCTGATCTTTAGTGCAACAAGACACTTATAATCAGGTGACTTCACTGGAGTAGTTGTACTACAGAAAGACATGAAGATACAACGTGGGTTTGCTATTTGTTTGCTAGCATCATTCCTGGGCAATAACAATGCAGAGTTCTCATGATATAAGCCAACTGGCATCCATTTTAAGAAAAAGAAAAGTCTTGCACTTTTTTTTTCATGCTGAGTAAAGGGAAAGCTAGGACAAAATGTTGTTTAAGTATCTTATTCTTATAAGATTTTTTCTTAGACCATTAGGCAAAAGAACAGCCTAATTTCTGCAAGCTGTTGATGAGAAACAGGGCTAGAAAATGTTCAGTGGTTCAATTTCTCTCTGTTTCCTGCTGCACTGATTTCACAGGAGTGACTTTTTTTGAAAAATGTTATTTGGTCATTTAGAAATAGCTTAGAACATTCCGGAAAAAATATTGTTGGAATTATCTCCATCCAAAAATAATGAACAGTCAAACTGATGGTCTCTGTGGGTGAAGATTAAACAAACCAAACCCCTTAAAAGATGTGTCTTTGGTTACTCTTTCCTCCAGCATACCATAAGCCCAAGGTAAAAATTGAGGAAGAGATGATCACAAAAAATGCAAAGTCTTCAGGCATCTGCTAAATTATTTGTTTGGTACTGCTAAGGATCTCCTATACTAAAAATGAAAGTTGCCAGCTCTGTCGGTTACTTTAATGGTGTGTTCCAGGATAAGTTAAATATCGCAGCTTCCCAGCCTTCTTAGTCACACAGTGTGTGGATGAATGACACAACTGAACAGAGGCTGCTATCAGTAAATACTCTTCAGCATAAATAAGGGCAGTAACACGTATTTTTTTCTCTAGCACCTTTCGAAAGACTGTTGTTTAAGTGGGTTTCTGCAGACAAAGCAAGAAGACATTTTTCTTGGTAAAGATTTGATCCCGACCTCACCAAAATCTACATAATGGTTCTTACTGACTTCTCTGGGCTTGGATCAGACCTTTAATGTACAGTGCCAGGCATTTTAAAGGAACATTTATTCTGGGGAATTATAACAAATTTTACAGAGCTCCCAACTCTACATTTCCTGTTTAAAGTCGTAACAGATCAAAACTTAAAGACTTCAAAGAGTCCCACTCCTGGCTTGTTTTTGCACTTTTTTCCTGACTTACCATTATTGAAAAATTCTCTCTAGTCTCCATGCACATTGATCTAGGCTGCTGCCAGCAGAGTGACTGACAAGCTCTGAACAGCGGATCACAAAACCCAAGAAGAAGAAAGACAGCGACTCAGCACGACACTTTCCAGGGGCCAGCACTACTGAGGAACAGCCTGATGAAGTGGCGCACAGAAAATAAGTGGGATGTGCAGTGGATGCCTGTGTGGGCATAGCATCTAAAGAGGAGAATGGGAAGATTGAGGATTAAGAAAACACTTAAGGAAGTTTGTATGATGCTTCCCTTGCTAAATCAGGGCAGAATTTATGAGCTCAGAAACATTCAAGTTCTTTTAACTTTTCCAACTATTTGCTGCATTTGACATATTATGCAGGATCTCCTAAAGAAGCTGGTGGGCTGCTGGGTGGCTTGACTGAATCTCTAGTTTCATCTTCTATCTATATGACTAGATATAGAAACTATATCTAGTTTCTATCAACTCTGAAATGGCTCAAAAATTGTGGATCTGAAGGTGGTCTCCTGCAGGATTCCACAAACAAAGAAACACCCTTTTCTTGTTCTTAGGATTATGATGTACTTTTGTTTAAAGCAACTGGGCTCACAAGCATACCAAAAATCCCTCACAGCTAAGCTTTCCCTCCACCCACAGACTCTTTCAAACTACTTTAAAAGCTTTGGTTTCAAGGTTCATGAGTCATTCTCTGAAATTATTATGGAAAGCCACACTGTATACTCATGTAAAGTAAACCCCTGGTATGTTTTTAAGGTTACAGAATTCTAAAAGACTTTTACTGAAATTAAAAGTATCAATATCTGCTGGTGATACAGGAAAGCGTACATAAGCATTAAAGAAAAAAAGTAATTTTAAAAACATTTTAAGGTGAATTTTAAGCTAATTTAATATTTATATAGCTATGTAATATAAATATTTTCCTATGTTCATTGCCTATAATCTGCTGTTATGAGAACCTGAGCAAATTTTAAAAAGGAATGAGTGTGCACTATGAGAAAAGGCTGAGGCTCTCTCAAGATACAGAATAAGAGTAAGAATGGTAACAGAAATGAGTGTGCATGCTTGGTTTTCCAAGGAGCTGTGAAAACATTGTTACAAATTTAGCAAAACTAAAAGTTCTTTATTACTTGTTTGCTGCTAGTAAAGAATAGTATTTTGTTTCTATATATTCAGAGAGTATCTGAGGTAAGGTTTTCTGTGTCATTATTACACATGTTCTTGTTAAAATTAGTAATGTTTGTTTCATTGCATTACATTCCTTAGAACCTTAACTAGATAGACCTTTCGTTAGCAGGGTCAGTGGTATTATCTACGAAGAATTTACTGAGTTTTGGGAAAATAAAGGAAAAAATGAATTCCTTTATTTGGTAAGCTGCATTATACTTTAATATTTACTCAATATTAAAGAATGTGTTCACCCATGTAAAGGTATATCTCCACACCAAAACAGTGTTTGCAAAACAAGCTAATGTGGAGGGGCAGGGATCACATTTCAGTCTTTCAAGGTTTTCTTTTCCTGGAGTGTTTTATTATAAAATTTATGAAGTTGACTCTTACAGTGCTCACTGTTGACTCTTACAGTGCTCACTGTAACAACCCAAGATCTTATACTTCCAACTGAATGTTCATAGTTTGTTAAAATGACATTGACAAAAAAAAAAAAAAAAAAAAACGTTGCCATCAATGATCAAAATTGCAACAGAAAGTTGTCAAAATTAGCTTTTTTTTTTTTTTTTTTTTTTTTCCTGGTAGCTCTACTCGAACCTCCGTGTGCCAAAGACAGCAGCCTCCGGGTAGCAGAAAATATTAGCTGAGAATTATACTGTCCCGTAGGCTTCCTACGTTGTTGCTCATGGAGCAATCAGGGCATAAATGGGAGATGTGCTTTTATCTGAAGCCTACAAGTCCTCCAGTATTTATACAACATAGCAATCCTGCAGTTCATCTTGCAGCAAGGGAAGGGTTCAACCCATCACATAGCCCTTTCACTCAGTTACCTGATCAGCCTTGCTTCTGGAGCCCAGAGCATCAATGTTTGTCAAAGCCAAGTTCTGGAAGGCTCATATTTCAAATAGAGATTGCATTCTTGTATGGGCAGTTTTCTTCCTGCACCTCTCTATATATCTCATTTCCACTCTCATCTTGTCATATTTAACTGTGTTTCTAGCAAGGAGGAATGTTTTGTGGTTCTGACCCCACAATAGTCAGGTCCATAGGCTGACATCTCGAGGACGGTAGAAAACATTTTTCTGGTGATAACCCCCAACCAAAATCTATTTACATACTAGGCAAAACCCTTCAGAAAGTTCAGGCAATTTATTCTAAACTCTAAGCATATATAAGGGTTTACGTAAGGTAAAATGTGTTTATATGCCTAGTGAAGATCCAAGTTCATAAGCAAGATGAGAACACAACTACAGATATGTTGCATTATCACATCTGTCAATTATTGAGGTATCCATACTGTATGAGGGTGATTATTTACATAATTGTGTGTATTTCCACATACTGATGCAAGTTAGTACAATATTTTGTAGAAGTACTGACTGCATATATTGTTTAATAACTAACTACAAGTTATCTTTACTGACTTTTTTAAAAATAACAGTATTCCCATGCATGATGCTTGTATGATTCTGTTCCATTTGCTTTTTTAATTATCTAAAATATACTATGACATGACATGACATGACATGATGGGAAATAATGTTTATTGGCTAATTGAATAGATTTTGAGGATATTGCCTCTTTCTGTCACTGGGATGGGCACTGCTGTCAGTTAAGAAGCTGCTTATACAGAAACAGAAATACTACTATCCACAGCTATGATCAGTCTGAGTTGTAATTGTAAACAGATTATTTTGCCTAAATTTCTATACTTTCTTGTTCATTATACATTGAAACAAAAGAATTAGTAAAAAATAATAATTGATATGATTTGTGATGCTACAGCTGTATTTTGTGAATTCTCCTCTCAGTGAGACTTAACCTTGTTCAGCAGAAGATAGGTCAAGAGCAGGTTTTGATAATGTTCATGAACGACCTACTTCTGGCCCAGATTTTGTCTTTCAATATTGCCAACTTCTCTTTCATGAAATCATTAGCTGCCCGACAGTTCCTGTTCAAAGAAGTAAACAAGCACACTACACTGTCTTCACTTCTTTTTTTAAGATTCAGTCTGGTAGAGAGAGATTATCTCTATCTGGAAAAAGAAACATGGAAAGGAAAAAAAGCGGACTAAGATTTTGTATGAAAGAACATCAGATTGTTCCTGAGCTGGATAAAAAAGAGTGATGCCTTGGGATATCTTATCAAAGTTGTAAAATAAGCTCTAAAGAAGACCCTTTTTCCATTTTGTAAAGAAGAAAGCCTGAAGTATAAATCTGAACAAAGAAACAGAGGCAAACCCTTAATGATGCTGGTTTCTTGAGTAAACAGTCTAAAGTCTTTGTGCTTTAAAATTTGAGGAGATCATTTTTCAGTGAGAAGCACTTCACAGATGATATTGATTACTGCTAACTGAGATTTCCATTTGAAGGTGAATATCTTGCTGCTGCTTAAATATGTAAATGATATAATTTACATTTGTAAAAAGTTTATTTATAAAGCATTTTCTACTTACTGGAAATTTTCCATATAATAATTTGCTGGATGTTTTGTTGTCAATAATTGCCTCATAGATGAGGCAGATGTCTCCGTGGGTGGGCATGACTCTGCAACCATTTTGGTTCGTCTCTTTGTAGGCAATTATCTGAAGTTGTATATAACAGCACATGAGAAAGCTCTTATATCTAAATCTTAGAAAATTGCTAAGATATTTCTTCTTTACCTTTTCCCCCAGCATTTACATCACATTTATATCTTGTTCAAACAATATTTCTTAACAGTAAATGAATGACACTGGGTCACTGATGATGCTGAGTCAGTGATTCCCTAATTTGTAGGGACACTATCCACTTGCTGAAGCACTGATTTCGCTTCCTACAACTTCATGGGGTCTTTTTTGGGAAGGTTTCTAATTTATGGACCTGTCAAAAGTAACTGTTATTTCCTTGTTAGACAAGATAAGGTACTTCAGAGATGATCTCTCTGTTGCTTACTGTATATTTACTCTTGTTTTCCCTTATATAGCATAAACTTTCCAACTCCATAATAGACTTAGCATAAAGAAATCATGCTTGTCTATTTGTGGATGATTTGAGATCATAGCAGTACTTAGGGTGAAGCTTTTCCTTGTGCTCATCACATCACAGTAGTCTAAAAAAGACAAAAAAAAGAGTCTGCTGCCTCTGTCTTCAAAGTTTTATTAGCTCAGATATGTTAGCATAAAGATGTTAGCATGTGACAAGTTTGAACAATGTTTGATTTAAAATTGCTTCTGTGAAGACTAATAAAATGGAGAAATATTGGTCAAATAGTTTGCTCTTTTATGGATCAAGCCAAATGATGCACAGAACATTTTTATTCTCACTAGCTAAATGTATCTATTATATAATGGCCAGACTGCTGCAATGGGAATACTAATGATGATAAACCGACAGGGTACTCTTAGAAATCAAATGGGCTCAGAGATTACTCATTTTCTTTTAGAATAACAAATGGGCTTGTCAAGAATAAACACAAGGAAATCACTAAACTCAAACACCTGCTATTTCTTTTTTATCACAGATATGGCTGTCTATGGGCATGTGGGCAAAGATACTTAAATATGAAATACTTTAATTATTATCCAGAAAATTAATCATTCTGTGGTCTCAAGGATTTTTATGAGATAGTGACTTAAAGTTTCAAATAGTCATAAGAATTCTCAAGTCAGTAATATTGGTTGTTTAGTTGTGGTCCACTGAACAACAGCATCATGTATGTGTCGTGAAGAATACATGCCCTATGTAAAAAGAAACTTAGGAGAGGACTTCTCTCTGCTTTTGACATTAAGATTTAGGATATTAAGTTTTGGGGCATCTCTTTTGAATCTAGCACCGTTAAGGTCTGGGCTGGTGCTATGCAGTGAATATTTAGTGCCAGGCAGAAATACACCTCCTCTATTTAGTTCATAATGAACAAGATACTATTTCCTATATAAATATATAGATAGAATTGTGATTAATTAATAGTTTAACATTTAGGATTTCTGAATTTAGTCATCCTGTCTGTCTTTCATATGTTATGTGGCTTTTGACAATTTAAAAAATCCTTAGGAGGAGTCTTGGTGCTACAAAACTGCAGTGGCTTAAATGAGATTGCATCTTCTATTTCATTTGCCACCCATAAAACAGGGTTGTAAATATTTCCTCTCTTTATCATCTATCTGTTTTTATTTCTCAACAGGTGAGTACCTCGGAATACAGTACCTCAGAGAAATTGCAGAGATGCCTGTTTCTGCTAGGGTAAGTCACTAAGATAAACTCAGAGAGATCCTTTTTACTAGTCTTGGGAAAGGCCATCTTACCTCATACCTTTCACCTCTTTCATAAAGGGTGAAAAAATGAAAAAAAAATGGTTAATGTAATAAAACATGGTATCATGTAGGTAATATTAATTAAAAATACTCAATCACAAATGTGTGTTTTTCATATAGTTCAGAAAATAAAAATTATATACCGCATAATGGTATAATTTGCCCTTTCTCTTGAATTACTGGATGTGATTAGTTCCAAATGTACTGCAGTACATGTGGAAATCTGTGTGTATTTGCTGACTTAGCACTTATTCCTTCCATTTTCTTGCTTCAGCTTCTGTGCCATCCCCCATGGGATGAGAGAGGCAATATATATATGGCAGGAAGCCTGCGCCTGCGTGGCAGCGCACTGTGTAGTGACAAAGTGTTGTCCAGTTATAGGAGTGTGTGGGGGCTGACTGGCCAGATTCCCCTGGTCCTCACCAGGCTCTTGCTGGGGATCAGAGGTGATTTGCTAGGAGCGCCGTTTCTGTCAAGTTCTGCTTTGAGGTAGAAAATTACCCCAGTGCTTTCAGAGTTGCCTGACAGAGGCTACTCTTTGCTCTCTGTGCATATTGTTTCCCATGCACTATATTATTCAGGGGACTCTCCAAAAGTGAATATGATGATTACGAAGAAGAATGAGAATAGGTGTGAAAGCTTGGAAGGATCACATGTGTGGCTTTTATTTGGAGTTTGCTGACTTTCTTGTATTGCCTGATAAAATGCTGGCAGCTGAAGTCCTGAAGCTGAATTCTGGATGTCCCTAGTGCCTTTCACTGTGCAAATTGGCTTCTAAGATATATATTTTGGAGCAGATGATGAATTGGGGCTAAACACAGTTATACTCATAGACATCGAATTTTATTCAGATAAATCGTGGTTTCGGAGGCCTAAGGAAGCCTTGGGATTCTTCTTGTATTCTGTTTATTTCTCCTGGTATTGGCCCAGAGTATAGTTAGCTCAATCAGGAATTTTATTTACTCCTCCAGATTACCTTGCAAAGTCTAAGTCCCACACAGGTCTATAGTAATGCAGCAGTAAATCCTTTACAGCATAATTCAGAGCTCTTCTATGTCTATGGAAGTTGCTTCATTAATTTCAAAGGACTTTGCTGACAGTGCATATAAAAGAGTGCTAGATTGAGAGCATGGCAAGAGTAAAGGTTTAGCTAAGCCTTAGGCTTAACTGCATATGGTGATATAATTTACCTAGATGTTTAACCTATGATATTTCACCTAGAACTTACGGTGGCTGTGAGCTAACTGGAGCTACGAAAACAAACTACACTAGCTACTAGCTTGCTCAGCAGAAGCATTTGGTTGTCTGCAGTTGTCAAATGCTGTTTGGCATTTCTCTATGCTGAGAAGCAAGCAGAAGGTTCATCTGTAAACAAAGAATACTGCTACCATGATATTATAACAACTGCTAGATGCAAGTCTAAGAGCTTTAGTGAAGTAATATGGAATAAAATGCCCCAAGCAATCTCAAGATATGTAACCAAATACAGTTTAGGGAATTTTTGGAACAAGTAACTTGTGACAGTGTCAGGGCTCTGGGGGAAGGTGGGTTTTTGAAGGCTGTTGAAAATCTTAATAGCTCATCAACTCAAAGGGTTAAACGGGGAAGAAAGGTATGAATATGCATTAGAAGATTATCTTATCTTGTATTATTAGAGATAGGCCACTAGCAATAAAGTAATGTTAATTCAGGTATCTTGGCATTTTCTGAGAATCTGTGGTTTATGATCGTTCCAAAGCTACAACACGACAAGACTAATATGCACGGGGACAATGCCTATTTAATTGGCTTTATTTAATCTGATTAAGCAAAAGTTAGTTGCTCAGCAGTCTTGGCCAAGTTTCTGCTCGTATCTAGATGTTGGCAACCCATTCAAAAGCCCTTGAGTGACTTTGGGAGCCATAGCAGTCTCCCTGTGTGACCAGTTTAGTACTCCAGAAGAAACTTCTGGACACATATTTGACCTTGTTAACCCAAAATATCAGGCTGACATTCTTATGAGAGCTGCTCTTGAAGAGGAAAAAGAAGGCACTTAATATTATATCAGTGATTGATTTCATTAATATCAGGAAAAAGCTCGTAGCTAATGATTGTAGTTGGTGATTAGTATTTGCTAGTCATGTTTAGTAATTTTTAATAATCTGATTAGAATTATTTTGCACAGCTGAATTTAAAGGTTGTGATTTTTCTGAGGATGATAGTCCTTGAGATGCACATACTGTATCCTTACAACATACTCACAGAAATCACTGACAAGACTAGAATAGAAAATGAAAAACTTGAAAAGCTCATTTAACATAGGGGAGAGTGGATGCTCTTCAAATGGTATGTGAAGTACAGATTCCTTCAAAGTCTTGAGAATACCGATGGCACAGCACTATCTACTGACAGGACTGATACTTAATGAGTTTGGATGGACACAGAACTTGAGACATTTTCATTCTGAAATTGTAAATTAAGCCACATTTTTGAGCAATCTAATGTCTGTGTTTCATGTTTAATTCTGCTGTGGGAAAGTTCCTACATAAGTATTTTTGAGAATCTGAGACTAAAATCTTCATGCTAACTATGCATAACACTGCCAATAATATGCCTGTCTTTTGCTCAGGCGTGAGTAGAGAAGTGCAGGTTGAAAGCAGAGAAGCCAAGTTAGCATCCAGCTGAAAAACTGCAGAGATGGATAACAGGAATAAGAAGAGCAAATATACATAACCTGCCAGCTAAGCGGGAAAAGCAACCAAAACATGCACACTCATCTTTTAATTGGCACTATTTTGGTGTTAAAAAGTTAAATCATCATATTTTAGAACGTGGACAACTCTAAAGGTCAGTGCGCAGTTCTGGTGCCAGGGAAGACTGCCTACCCCCTGCTATTTTTAGGTGCTGTAAGTACAGAGGATCAATATTTCATACTGTCTGAAGCTGAGGCGATAGCATGAGCTAAAGGACAATGAAATGAAATAGCCTCTTTACCAGCCTCTTCCTGAAGGATACAGGTCAAACAGGTGAGGCCCAGTTGCTTCATGCTAAACAAATCTATTTTTTGCAGAACATTCTAAAGATGAAAGATAAGAAAAAGCAATTGGGCTTCTTTGCTCTTTCTATCCATCCTTTAGCAATTCCTAGGTAACCATTGCTTTGCTGGATACCCTGAATATATGCTATTCTGGGTCACCTCAATCTCAGGCTCGCCCAGCCAGTGTGCAGGATTTGGAGATCACTGTGTTTTGTAATCTCTGTGAGCCTAGTAATTCAAAAGTGTCTACAGCAGGCTCCTCACATTAAGTGCAAAACTCTTACTGGATGTCAGGAAGACTCTTTCACTTATGCTGAAGTTAGGGCTGAGATTTGTTAGAGATGGATCACTAATCCTCTTGGCTTTTCCCTAAGGCTACAGAACATCATCTTGATTCCTCTGTGGGCAAAAGTTCCCTGAATATCTTCATAGAAGTCCAAAGTTTGATATAGAATGAAGAGGGAGACTCATGTGAGTTAGTACAGGTGGTAAAAGCCATACAGATAATTGTGTCAGGGAATCCATAGGCTAGTAACTTGAAGATGGAGCTAAGTAGCCTCTAGTAGATTTGCCCAGAAGAGTCTGAACTCTAAAACACAGCATTTTCACAGTTATTATTAGCTATGCTGGTGCCTACGTTGCCTGCAAGAGCTTCTGTATCTGTATTACAGATACATGTTGACATGTCCAGACAGAAAACAATTCTTATGTTTTAATGAATGGGAACAATTTCCTTGTGTAGACAAAACATTTTTTTGTAAATCTGTGTAAACCTCTCTTGGCCTAAAGAAAATTTCCTTTCCTTCTGCCCACTTTTTGTTCCTGCTTTAACTGTTCCTGGACTGAAATGTTTCTAGCAATTGAATCTCCTTGTCAGTCTATTCCTAGATTTGGTCAACAGGGATACCCAGCAATTTAGCAGGAATCCATGGCACGGAAGAGCGTGGAGTATTTCACTGGCAATGCATTCTCCTGAGCCAAAGCAAACTCTATGAAAAGAATCTGTACAGGGCTTCTTCATTAGTTAAGTTCTTCTAAGTCCTTTTATGTGCTTCTTGGCTTTGTAAAATAGGAATTTTCTCTCTTAAAATAAAATATGGTAATTTTTAAGGTAAGGTCAGAAGCAAGGAAGAGAAGATAAAGACATCTCCTCTACTGTTTTTTTTTTCCCTACCCTCTTATTTGACAAATGAATTGGACTGAGTACTTCACTTTTAATTTCTCTATAGACCTTCATGCAGCAGGCCTCAGTTTTGGAAGTTTGGAATAGCAGTTCAAGCAGGCAGTTCTCAGACACTGGAATTGTCTTTAATTGGGGCTCCTAGGTGAGTCAGTGTTGTGTGCTTCATTTTTGCTAAATCAGCCATCAGCCATTTGTTCACTTAACAGGACTGGACAGACCTGGATTTGTTTTCTGTCTCTGATGCATAAAGGTATAAGACTGCTTCCAAAAATGTCTAGGCATTTTGCAATAGAAGAGGGATATCTGCATAAGGGAAGCTCTTTGGACCTATAATAATAAAAAAATAATTATTGCTGTGAAAGCTTCTTTATTTTTTTTTTTTTTTTTTTTTAGATATAAAAACATTTATATACTAACTGCTATATTTATATTTCTTGATTTCCTATTACTTTTAGAAGATTCAGAACTCTTGGTCATGAGTGATTGTTTTGAGAGGATATCAGATCTAGAATCTCCCTATGACAGATAATTTGAAGCCTGACAGACCTAATGAATATCTTACTAGTCTTCTGATGAAACCAGGGATGGAAATTAAATGTGGGTGAAACACAATCACTTTGATTAGTGGAGTGCCTTGGAATGTAACAGAACAATTTAAACATGCATTTTTCTTTCTTATTTGGTTATGAAAGAGAATGTAGCTGTGTAGAGGTAAGGTAGTAGTCAAGGCATCAAATATTTTTCTTTCCTGTTCTGTGCAACAAGAAACAAATTAGAAAAGAAAAAAGTCTGCAGCAGAGTAAAATGTTCTGATAGAAAATTGAACAGCAAATTGAATATTGCTTAAAAAAAAAATAAAAAGCAGGACCACAAGGTGTATTAGTAACACCCGATGCAATATTTGCATTTAATCACCACTATTATATTCATTTGACTGTCTTCCTGCTGTTGCAAACACAGAATAGCTCCAAAAAACTGTCTAGAATAAAACTGCAAAATGATACAATGCCATTAAAGTAAAAAATCCAGCCTCTGCTATCATCCCCAGATTGTCTGCGTTTAAGACAAGGGAACAGATGGCAACAGCAGTTTTATCCACACAGAAGGCTGGTCATCAATTGAAGGTTTATTTGGTTCCTATCATGAGGGTCAAATGCAGCACTGGGCCTCAAAACTGCTACTGAGTCCTGTGACAGAGACCCTTTAGTGGTGCTAATGGAGGGAAAAAAAATCCTTTCACTCTATGCCAAGGGCTGACGATGTTCACTTGGAATATAAGACACATGGGTTTCCTTCACTCTCTATGAAAAAGGCACTTTGCCACTCCAAGCAAGTTCTTTTGCCTTTCAGGCCCTATTCAGATGAGGTAGGTCACAGAGGGCGTTCTCAGTGTAAGAATAAATAAAGACACTTTTATCAGCATATACCTGAGCTCCTGCCCAGCTGCAGTATTTGGTATGCAACAGCTAGAACAAATAAACCAAAATCCCCAACTGAAAGCCTCTAAAAATAATCGTGTCCAGATGAAGTTTCCATTGCAGTCATAGCAATAACCTTTAGGTAGGACAACACTCAAACCAATGAATTTCCATGCTTGTGTCTTGTAAGTGCTCCTTCATGCTTTTTATTGGAGGACATAATTCTCCCTGTTTTTATGTTCACAAAGGTCATCTGTCCATGATGGAGTTATTTCAGCTTTATACCAGCACAAGAACAATGTCAGGCCCAGTGAACCAATGTTGGCTCAATTAGAGACAAGGAAATCTCCAAATGATCATAAATCAAATACCCAAGTCCTTCCCTGTTCTGCCTGGGGTTGGTATATAGTGCTGCTCACACACAGACAAATCCTTGAGATCCTAGGTGAGAACTGCTCATTTATGACAGTATGTATACGTATACACATACATATTCATGTCTTTCCATGTATGTATATATTGGAGCACACATATGTATAAATATACATGAACACGCATCTCTGTGTCTGCTATCCTTTTTCTTACAGGATGCATTTCTGACATTCCACACTGCAGGAAGCATTTCTTTCTGTAATAACACCATTTAGGGAAAACAGTTATGCAAGGTAGACCTGGACCCAGATGCTGTGCTTTCCTAATGTTTCTGAGTGCATGCTTTTATAAACATGGAAGCCTGATTCCCCCGCAACCTGCCCTCCTCATCATTTCTTTACTGGCTTATTTTAATCATTGCTTAGCAGCAAAAGAGCACTCCCCATAATAGTACTGCATATTGAAGTTGGGTGGTTATTATTCAGATGCACTTCACTACACCTCTGATGTAGTGAAGATACTGGTATAACAAATGTTTATGGAAAAACCCATCCTATGAGTACTTCCTTTTTGGCGTCTGATTACATATCAAGCTACACACAGCAATAACTCATAAAATCCCATGTGCAAATAGTTCTGCGTGGTTACTGAAGGTGCAGGTGCAATCATTAGGCCAAGGGGAACTGCTGAAGCGCTTCAGCTGTGTAGCTACTGACTATCTTGCCATTGCAGCAATCTCACACCTTCAACATGGTGATGACATCTACCAAGCTGGACTGCAAATTTATGCTGCAGTCTTACATTCAGACAGGTATCTCTGACCCCAGAGATATTGGTGCTGTTTTTTTTTTTTGACTTATCTTCCTCTAAATTAATACTCTTGCAAAAACGAGGCTAACGTTGATTGGGCGTTTGTTTGTTCATTCTGAAAAAGAGGTTGTTTTATTTGACTTTCAATTTGAAAAGCTCAAGTAAGTACTTTTCTGGTAACATGCACATCACAAGCCATCTCCTGGGAGCAGTGTTTCACGGTGTATAATGGACCATAACCCAATGAAATGGCTTTAAAA
>VZSV01000018.1:6470569-6499055 GCA_013398735.1 Nothocercus julius | reverse complement strand
CCATTACAGTTTTCAATAGAAAAGAAACTACTAATTATCCTGGCTACTCAGTCCCTTCTACTTATAATGGTTTCCTTATCCATCATTATAGCGTGATCACACTAATGATAGTTTCTCATACCTCTGTGGTGTAATTAATGTAATACTGCAGGCTCAAAAACATCATTTTCAAAAAGCCTCTTAACTTTTATATGTTCATTTGTAGCTATCAAATAATGTGCACACACTCTGGAACTTAGGAGCTGCCATGAGAGAGTGCAGTACTGGTCCATCTCCTGTGATAGCCCATCCCAGACCACAGGCAGTTGCATATATTCTGAGAGAAAACATTATTTCTCTATGGGCCCTGACAGTAGGAATAACGCATAGCACTGTCTTACCCATGGGGGAGGTTTGTTGCATTTAACTGTTGCAGCATCATCCCCATCCTTCACTTCCCGTACAAAGCCCTGATAAATGCACAGATGTCTGGGGCATTTTAGAGATCAAGGGAGGAGCAGGGGGAAGATTAATATGTTTTATTAAAGTGATGAGATGTCTCTGCAGTTAGTCCTGCAATCCAACATCCAGAGCTGTGTCTGAACTTGCACTGTTCACTCTTGGCTTTGAGTGATTCCAATTTTACATGAAGTCATCCCTACTCCTTTGCCCTGCCCCAAAACTCCCTCTCTTCGTGGGAGTTTGGGCTACTGTCATCGCATTGCATTCCCTAGTTATGCTGTGATCTCTTGCATTTTTTTTTCCTTTTCTGGCCTGTGCTTTACTTGTGTGCATTCTTCAGGATGTGTAAGGACAAGATTTACCTCGCCCTGATTGACCATGGACTTGTGAGGGGTTTCAGAGGCCGATGTGTTAATTGTAACGAACTAGAAGGATGAGGGTGGAAAGCAGGACAGATCAAGCCAATGATCTGATCAGCCACAGCGTGGCTGTCTTCAACTTTGCATCTCCATGAGGTAAAGCAAACTTACCTAAAGGTGTTACGAAATGCCCAGTCTATACAGGATTCATAGTGTAGAGTCACCTGTGGGGTTAACTGCACTTTTCTTTTTCAATAACGTTTTACTGATAGTTTATTGAATAATATGCACATAGGATATGTGTATAGGATAGGATACCTTGTCTGAATTCCTTTCAGGCTGACACAATTCAAATATGCCCCCACTGCATGGGCTGGTCAGCTCAGAGAGTGAAGGACAATATGTATTTAACCTTTCAAGTCTTACTGTTCTTCATGCCTAATGCTAGGACAAACACACTACCTTCCCCCTACAGATATGCCAATTGTCTGTAAAATTTTCCTACAGGTTCCCAGCTGAATTACCAAGATCCCTAATTTCTCTGCTGATATTAACATGGTTTTAATGCTGTGGCAGCTGGCTGGAGATTTAGGCTATTATGGTATCATCTTAAACCTAAAGTGTGTCTGCAGAGTGACATTTGCCAAATAAGTGCCACATAGCCAGCACACAAAGAATTTTATTAAAACCATTCCTGGGCTCACACCATCTGTTTGGAAGGAAGACAAAATTCATCAAGCAAAGTGACCCAATCAAACAAACCTATGTGCAGAACATTATACGAAAAACAAAACAAAGGAAAAAAAAAAAGAATTCTAGGCTGTATTCTTTTGCTCTGTTACATTGGATTCCTCACCTCTTATTTTGGAATGTGGTATTTCAAGGGTGGTAGCAAGGTATTTGATCCTGATGCTCAGCCCATAGATATTTCCCTCTGTTGTTCATCTGGGGCTGAGTTAGCACGACTTCGTGCTAAAGGGGAAGCAGTTTTCCCAGTCAACATTCAGGAGACAGCCAGTCTAGTCCTGTCTTTTCTATCAGCTTACTCAGTTAATAGTTTAAGCTAGTTGCTTTTCCTAGGATGCAGCTCTTTCTGTTTGTTTGTTCAAGGCTGTACAAGAAGCACCAAGTAGAAGTGTTCCCAAGCACCATTAATATCCTGGTTCGTATTGTAATATTTCAGGATCTATTCTTCATCCTCTATGCAGAAATTTAGAAAAGTTTCTTCAAGAGAGAAGCTTCTTGGGGAATCTCAGAGGAAATTTAGGCCTTTGTGAAATGTTAGCATCCTGCAGTCCTGCCACCATGGCTCAACCAGACAGTCTGTTGCTGTTGGTTTCCTGAGTAAGCTTAAGAGTTTTCCCTTGCCGCTCGAAATAGATCCAGAGATGCTGTGGTCCTAACACGTCTGTTGAAAATTTCTGTGGGTGGAGACAAACCCCAGATAATCCAATGTTTTTTGAGCTTCCTTGTATCTTTACTCTGCCTGCCTCCTTTGTAAAAGCACAAGCATCGTCTTCCCCTGGGTCTGGAGCTGGTAGTGGTCTCTGTCAAGCAGCCTGACCTGTATGAAATTCCAGTAATACACAGAAAGATGTGCATGGACTTTCCTGTAGAAGTGTTTTCTGGTTGAAATTAGCAAGATGAAAAACAACAGCAACAACAACAACACAGATGTTCTTGAGTCTAATAGTCAAAAGCTTTTCCAGAGTCTTGCATTCAGATGTTGAGGAAATGTCATCAGCAAAGGTGCCGTGAGTGAACACTTTGAGTGATCATCCTAAGATCATGCGTATGGTGGCCATGAAAACTCACCGCAGGAAGTGGTAACTGCTAGAAAACGGTGCAAAAACTGTCTTCATATGGAAATGGCTTTGGGGCAAAATACTACACTCTGCCCTGTATTTTAAAAATCAATTCACCCAGGGCTGTACTGTACATCAAAAAGCACTAGCTATCTTCTAAAATAAGGCTCAATCATAAAGCCGCTCTGACTCTGTTCCCCCCAGATCTTTGCATCACAGCTGGGCCTGTTCAGAGAACTCTCCTCTGAGTCCCTGGAGACACTTTCCTGTTGTAACTAGAGCTGACCTTGTCCGGATCATCTTGATTGCATGAAATGATGGTCTGACAGATGAAAGCACTTGTTGACTTTGTTCTTTGGCAAACAAGGACAACCACAACAACATCATCAAAAAACAGGAAGGTGGGAGAAGAGAAATATTTCCAAAGCACTACTACTTCTGCTATTGTAAACATGGAGGGTGATATATCTGATAATTTGTGCTTTGTTTTCTCAGGGATTTCATTACACATTTGCTGTTTTCAGACACACACAGGAGCCAAGTGCTAGGGAAGGTTTTAAAATGAGAAGTGATGCACTGTCCCAGCTCACTCAACTGAAAAGACTGAATTCCTTGACTGTGTAAGGGCAAAATGATAGATATGATGGAATGCACACAATTCAAGATGTGAACAGTGAAGCAAAGCACCTGCTCAGAAATATATCTCTGGGACGAACTTCTGCAGAAATCAGCTCTGTTTCAGGGGTAGGGAGCTATTCACATGCATTTACTGCAGTTGAAGTTGGCAAAGAAACATTTTCTATTTCTTTAACATGTGAATTGCAAAAATGGATTTTCTAAATGAAAGATTTCCACCACTAAATCCTTTTAAGTGTGTCCTAGTTCCCAGAAGACAGCCTGGAAATTGCTCCCAGGCAACAGACACTTATTTCAATGTGTAATATTCAGTGAACCTTTCAAAATATTCTTAATAATGAAACTCTTGTGTGTGGACATGAGACTAATATATGTGATTTATTGATTACATTTGCCCTGAAATATGAACTGGCCTGGTTAACTCTGCGCCCCTTCAGATCTTGAGGAATGCAAACTATAGGGGGATGAATAGAGAAGACAAACAGAAACACCTGCCTCAACAAATTAACAAGTGTGTGAATCTTATTCTGTAAGCAAGCAGGAGGTGCAATGATATAAATTCCAGACAACTTGCATTTCTGCTGAAGAAAAGGAGAGTTGCCTCAATTGTGATGATGAAAAAGAACTTAGCCAGAGCATGAGTGGGTGTTTTAAAATACCTCTGTGCAAGAGATCTCAAATAATACCAACTCATTCAGGTTATGCTGTTAGCTTTAGTAAGATTCCTGGAGGTGAATTTCATCATGTGGGATAGCCTAGAGCCTTTGCTTCCTTCTTGTCCCAAAGCTGGATATAATGGAATTTAACTGGTACATTTACCATATGTACCTAACATGTGCATATCCAAGGTCTTAACTTCTTTTTCATGATGACTTGATGGGTACCTCACGAACCGTTCTGGGCTGCTGTTCACTCATTAACGCAATTTAATCCATTTCAAAAGGCTGTTTGAGGGATTAGTCAGATGTCTGTTTGCACAGAGGTTTGTATCTCAGTGCTACAAATATAATGATTTAGGCCTGAGATTTCATATATGCAGCTATATTTGCAACATACCAACATAACTTGTTACAAAAATCAGTGTCAAACAGCTTCCATATAAACAGCAAACCCACATTTATTATAACCCTCTGCAAAGCAAAGTGGATTAAATATACTTTACCTATTTTTTATCCCTGTCTTTGCTTTTTTTCTATCTGGAGATGTTTATTTGGCAAACACTGCTGCAGTAATGCAAGTCTAACACTATCCTGTGTGAACCAGACCCCATTATAACTGACAGTACGGCGACAAGTGAGAGCAAATTGTATTGACAGACCCTTCCTGAGCATAATTACTCAAAAAAAGGCATCCTGAATCAATTAATAGTGTAACTCAATTTTAATTTTGAGGCATTCCAACATTCAGAAGAGCAATCAATCTTGAGGCACGAAGCCAAATGCTGTAGTCTACCAGATGAGTCATCACTGGCATAAGAGAGACACTTCCATGTATCACATTAGCATCAAGAGAATGGATTTCTATGGGAACAGTGGCCTGAATAAAAAGGCCGAGTTTAAGCCTTGTGCACTTACACCAAGACAGTTCCTATAGCCAGCAGTGCTCAAGAGAGAGATAAAGTTATATCCAAATGCTTTTGATTTTCAAATCTAATTAATCAACTGGTTGTCCACTCACAACTCTGCCTGCGGGGAGTGAGAGCGTCAGTAAATGTAGTAAGGATTGCTGCCTTCCTTTCTCATTGCCGTGTGGTGGGTGGAAGACAGAGACTCTTAATATCTAAAACAAAAATAAACTACCTACCACGTGCTGTAGAATGTCCTCTATAAAACTAAAGACTGAGCAGAAGATGAGAACCTCCCTTTTTTTTCTCCCTTTATTTAGAGAGATCTTTCTCACGCTCCCTTAGGACAGTCATTAGATATGATGACATAATGTGACAAAGAAGACAGTGCAGATATGCCTTGTAACACTTTCTAGTAGATAATGAGCTATGTGTCTTCTTCAGGTAAATACTGGTAATCCACAAAGTTGTGACAGATGGTATTTTCTATAATCACTTTTTTTTCCCAATACATTTAGTCATTCTTTGCTTAAAATTTATGTTTGACAAATGAACTTAGTGTTAGCAGAACCTTAAAATAGCTTGTGGGCCCCTGTGTTGAAGAGGTAGCAGTAATATGGCAGGCTAGATCAAACCAGAAAAGTATTTCAGATTTTTTTTTTACATCTGAATGATGTTTTTTTACATATCTCCTGGTTATTCATTATTAACATGACCCTTGGGTCAAGACTTCTATTTCTGTTTCATTTTGAATATTTCAGCTTTAATATCTAACCAGAAGGCCTTCATGAGAGGTTCATTATATGACTACTCTTCCTTATAAATGCTCATTTCCATCACTGAAATCCTGAACGCTTCTAAGGTGCGGGTATATTGCAGCTGTTTTTGCCAGCAGAGTCAGATTATGCCTTTCTGAAAATGAGGAATTTTAAGATTCCACAGGCTTGGCTTGAACAGAGGTACTCACTAATATATATATTGTTAGATATTGCTACTAAAATGAGTAAGTTAAATTGTAGGTAGCAGTAGGTGCATTCAAAGAAAAGGATTAATGACTATTAACTATGACTGCAAGCAGCCTAGCAAATAGTTGTCCTCTGTAATTAATCATTTCAGAAACGTCTGCTGATCAAACTTTATTTTTCTTTTTGATGGGTATATCCAAAGAATAGAATGCAATGTGTGATTTAGCTCAATCTTTTAAAATTATCTGAGGATGACACCATTGCACTTCACTAAGCAGTTTTTCCTGTGTGTAAGGGAATATGAATATCTTAACAAAGTTAAGTGCTGCAAAAGCTGTGTTCCCTGCAGTTCCTTGTGGTAGTACCCTCTTCTATAATCAATACTGTATGACAATGCATATACACATACATACTGAGATGTGCGGAATATTTAAAGGCATGCTGGAGTGACTATCAGGTAAATATTTGTCATCTCCTTTTATGAGTCTGTCTGATAAAGAGATGCCTTGAGGGTAGCTTTCCTTGCCCCATTTACTAGATGAGTGTGATAGCTCGAGCCCAGTCAGTCTGGGTGCTAGATTTAAATGAGATTCTTGTCTGTGCATATTGAGGGTTACTCACATGTATTAACACATCTGCTGTGTCTGAAGAGAGATTCATTCTCTAATTAAAGTCAAAATGAGCTTTTTTTCACTGACTTCTGCAGAGGCGGGATAAAATTCCACAATATGTATAGGTAATAAAGCAGGAGACAGCCTTTCTCATAAATGTTTAAAAATCCCTGGATGGTCAATAGGGTGATACAATAAGCAGGTAAAAGCCTCTTTAAAATGGGCAGTAATTTTCTCNTTTTTTTTTTTCATTTTGTCCACCATGAGCTCTGATGTTTAATCTCTACAAGAACAAGAGTATTTTATCTTAAAACTATCTAAAGTTTGTCTAAAGTTTGTTATATGCAGAAAAAAAAATCTTCTACATGTTACTGTAGTTTCAGGCAAGGTGTTGAAATATGTTTACATTTCACAAAATATGCCATGAGCTTTACATATTGAGCTGTATATTCTTGTCCTTCCCCCTCAGAAGACAAAAATGCTTGCTTTTCTTTTCTACTTTCTTGTATTCAAATACTTTAACTGTCTAACTAAATGGAAAAGCAGAACCAACTAAGGATCAGCTTTTCTCTCAAGCTCTCAACCTATAAATGAAACAAAGTCTCACCAAAAAGCCTTTTTGTAAAAATTGATTTTTCACCCTCATCCCTTCTCTTACTATCGCAGTCCTAAATTAGCTCCTGATCAAACAAGTGCAGAAGTTTTTCCTTCACAGTACCCTGCAGGAATGAGTCATCTTAGTGGTGAACATAACTCCCTTCATGCTTAGCTTTTGCCATATCTTGCCAAAAATCTACAAAGGTTTAAAGCCAAGAAAATATATTTGCAGTATTGGAACAAGATACTATATAATGAGGAGTTCCTATGTTAGAGCTTAACTCAGCAAACAGAATTTTTACATTAGAACCAGAGAAACTAAAGAAAACCTTGTTCCTTTATTAATTGGGCCTGCCACTACTTAGCACAGACTTAAGATTCTCTATCATACAGCATTTCCTGTTTTCTCCTTTATCTAAAAGTAAAAAAGTGTGCCAAAAATGTTAAGAAGCTCAGCAATGCACGGTACATGCTCTGCATATATAGTAGCAAGGAGACAGGAGCTTTTCAAGTAATGTTAAACCAACTCCTAAAATAAAGCACGAACACACAGTGAGACCTGAGCCACAGAGAATGCCAGGTGTGTTTTCCCTGCACTTTAGCTTTTTTCCTCTCTTCTCATTTTCTGACATTTGCCCTTCGCCTGCTGTTCAACTTTTTTTGGAACAGAAACTAAAAATGAAATTGATGGCATATCTCTACAGAGGAATCTTCCCATCGTCCTGCAAACATTCACCCAGTCTATCGTGCCGCTGAAAAACAAAGTAAGGAGTGGATTTTCCTCCTCGTCTTTACAATGACGTAGGGTGACACAGCCACGCTCGCTTTCTTTTTCAAATTCTTGTCCTTCATTGAAGAACATGCAAAAACAGGATGCCAACAGAACACCAATTTAGTTGTGCTCCACTGACATCTCTTTTATCCCCCCATGCTCCAGAGTTTTTCCCAGAGTTTCTCCGCAGAGTTCTTTTAATATATTTCTCTTCCTTTGCTCCTTTGTTTGTCCCTGTTCCTATTACACTTTCTATTTGGAATAGATTAGCTTTCCCTGTTCACCAGGCACCCAAACTCACTTTGTATCACATGCACACTATTTCATCCCTCCCACTCCCACAGATATATAGCCTTGTCCTATAACCTATCCCGTTGTGGTTTTGTCTTGTGTCCTAGTTTCATTTTGTCCACTGTGTTCGAGTTAACCATATCGGAACTGCTCTGTGCGCTGTATGCAGCTAATGCAGTATTCGCTGTCCCTACTGTGTGGGAGAACAAGTAGCCCATTTAGTAAATCAAGACAGATTCCTAGATGGTTGGATTTCCTGTCCGTTATGGAAGGGCTAAGCTTAGGAAAAGGGTTGTATCCTTAGCACCAGTTCTCTTCTTTCTGCTCCTGTGACCTGCCACCATTTTAACAAAAGGTAACCTTAAGTCCCATAGCCCTTGCAGATTCTAACTGGTGTCGTCAGCTTTAAGAGAAGCTAAAGGAAGAAACTGTTAATGTCCCAACACATGAACGCTCACAGGACAGTAGTGGATGATTATTTAGTCAGATGGTTTTGTGTTAAACATGAGAAAAGGTGCAGGGATACAGGGAGCCTGTTTACTTGGAAGGACTCATGGGTCAGATTACTTAAAAAGAAAAAAAAAAAAGAAAAAAAAAAAAAACTCTAGAAAAGATCTGGGAATTCAGTGCTGCCCACTGGTACAAATGAGGTGGTCGAGGATTTCAATATCTATTATGCAGCTTAGTACAAGAAGCTTTAAACAAAGTCATGGCATTTTTATTCCAAAGCAGGAATTAAGTCTATTAATTTACCTTTTTTTTTTCTTTTTTTTTGCATTCGTTGTTGTTAGGAATCAAAATGAGCATTATATTATAAGCAAAGGCAAAAAATAAATAAAAAGGGAAAGGCAGTATTATCAGTTTAGTGTGCATTAGAAGACTGAAGGGCTTTGATTTTAGAGTAAATTTACAAGGAAAAGAAAATGAAGTAAAGAACAATCTCACAAGAAAATGCCGAATAGTCTCACAAATATGGGCTAAGATTTTTCCTCAGCAATTTTTTTTGAACTTTTCTTTTGCAATCTTACAGTACGCACAAGGGCAGCAATTCCTTTTTACATTCAGTTTCCTGTAGCTAGCAGGCTAAGCACAGGATGCCTCTATCTTATTCCAAACAAAGTTTGGAATATCATGTCCAAACAAAGTTTGACTCCTCTGCAAGATCAGAAGTTCAAGAGAGGTCATCAGGTAGCATCAACCTTTGTTGTTGTTGTTGTTGATGGAGCTCATATAAATGCATTATAGCCGTGAATGAAATTAAAAGAAAATTAAAACACTCAGATATGCAGTGTGATTACAGACTTGCCTACAGAGTTCAAGCCTCTCTCTGGAAAAAAAAAATTAAATTAGGGACCTAGTCTCTCAGGTAAATGTAGAGACAGGAGACCTTAATCTGAGGTTGTAACCAGGAGGACATGAGTGTGCTAAAGGAGAAAGAAGGCTAAATTATGCTGGGAATCAAGACAATTTTGTTTGCACAAATTCCTCCTCCTGTGGGCCACAAATGTAGACTGCGAGCAGTTGCCTTAGGAAACAATTTTATGTGAGTAGGAATCTCTATTTAGCAGAGAAGAAGTTGGAAAAAATGCCTTTTGTTGGTATGAACTGAGGAAGCTTCAGCAACAGGGACGGAGAGGAACCAGGATATTACAGCAGTAAAATTCGCTTGAGGTTACTGCTGGTACCCAACAGGTAAGTAATGGAAGGAATACTAGGGAAGAGCTGGGGGGAAGAGCAAGCCAAATGGATAGATACTTTGTTCCACATTTCTCTGCTTGCCAGTCTCATTAGTTGCATGTTCTTTGAACATGCCAGCTGTAAAATGTAAACACACATTTTGCTTTCAGTTATTCTCCAGGCAGTCCAAAGTCTTTCCAATTATCCAATGGAGTTACTGCAGATTTACTGCCAGGCAGATGGCAGTGGGATTTCTTCACTGTTCGTGAATAGATGTACAGGCACCTGCCTGCCCTCACTTTCCCTTGCAACCTCAGTGACTGAGGAAAGTGCTGGCGCTGGATAATGGAGAAAGTTCAGGGCAAATCTCGTTCATTACGAACTACCGGGAAAGCATTCTTTAATTATTCACTAGGCCTAAAGGGGAACAATTGTGGAAGGCTATTTTTATCCTATCAGAAAGAAGGCAGTTTTCTCTGGAAATGCAAAAAATAAAATAAAGACGTGGTAATGATCACATTTTCCTGAGTGTGCCCTGTAAAAAGGCATTAAGGCATTGGGCAGAGAAGTGAACACAGCATAACCCCAAGGCTGGCCTCCCTTTAGTGACTATCCCAAGCAGCAGTCACTGATTTATCTCGGGCTCTGGACAGGTGCCTGTTTGTGATTCAGGAATTGCACAGCTGGATGCTTGCACCTTGTCAAGGAGAGCAAAGAGAGTCTGCAAAAACTGCCGGGATTCACAGTGTTTGGTTTCACTTTCTTGCTTTGCGGCTGATACCCTGTCTGGCCCTGTGCAAGGCACTTGCTTTCTCCGTTATGGCTGCAATTTGGGTTAATAACTTTTCTTTCGCTTACCTAACACTCACCATTTTTAGTTAGTTTCTGAAGTCTGGATAACAGGTGTCATGTTGTGTGTGCATAAGCACAGTGCATTTCTGATCTCAGGCAAGTTTTACAGGTGCTGTAGCAAGAAGAACAAGAATTAATGGTTCTTCCCTTTCCCTGTAGCATTTGTACATCTCCACTCTTATCCTGAGTCCTCTCATCATCTATTCTCACATACAGACAGGCTCCAAGTCTTCCATGTTCATCTCAGAAACATTTCAAACATGCTTCTGAGAAGGGTACTGTATGATGAGGTGCACATTATGTTTGAAGCATAGAACATAGGAGAAAAGACCTTTTCAAATTGGGATCAGGCTGCAGAAAACACAGTGCAGAAACACCAGAGTGTGTCTGGACATTGCTAGCAGCTGCAGGAGATTTATTAGAAGGGAAGAAAGAGACGGGATCTTCCCTGGAGCTGGCTGGGGAGTGAAGTGCAGACCCAATGCTACTGAGAACAGAGCTAATTTGCTTTGGTTAGGATGCTCTAAGTTCAGAAGGGAAAGCACTACTGAAGATGCAAGCAAAAAGAGAGGAAGTAACAGATTGTGACTGCCTGGCTCAGAAGGAGGTTGTTTGTCTCTCACACTGGTTTGGATATTTAGAGTGAGTGCATCTTTAATAGATGAACACAGGATCCTCTAATCCTCTCTTTCTTGCTTACATGCCGTTCCTCTGACAAGCTGGTGTGATCTAGTAGTCATAAAACCCTGTTTCTTCTATGTACAGATTGCAGTGAAATGTAAATTATTTTTTGAAGATGGAATGAAGGGATTAAAAAACAACCAGGGTCATTTGTTTTAAAATTTCATTTTAATTGAGTTATTCTTATCTTGAATTCCCACACAATCCAATTACCTGTGCCAATTTTAATGCATTCTCTAAACATAAGCTTTCTCCTGCTCACCATTATTAAAAACCGTTATTAGTTTCATAAACCTTAGCACATAATTAGTAAAAAAGTATCACAGCCCCACTGACTCATCAGCTTCTGCATTTGTTTTATTAGAGCATTAAAATAGGGTTTTTAAGCATTTACTGAATATCTACAAATAGTGCTTGTCAGTGATATCCATTTGTGGGAGCAAACATAATGTTACTCTTGAAAAACATTTGTAATGAATGTTTTCCTCGTTAGTAACAGGAACTGGGAAAACTTGGCACTTTTGATCTTCAACAGTTCGCAGGAAGCTCTTCTGAGCCTGTTTTCCTAGGGAAATGAGCTCCCATTCACTCTTCATCAGTCAGCTCAAAAAGAGAGCATGTAGTTGTATCCCACCTGGGTGCTGGGATCTCACGCTGTTCTAGGCATCAGAGAATTTGGCTGCAGCATGAATCGCCTGTGCCTGACCCACGCGAGTGGCTTCAGCAAGAGCCCGGACCTTCTCAGGGGCTGTGTCCCCACTGCAGGGAAGGTGGGCTTTCTGAAACCCCTTTCATTTAAAGGTCATTTCAGACCATGCATTTGGCCATGTAACTTTTCTGTAGTTTTGCACTGATTATCTGTTATGGTCATAGTGTATCTGCATACCTAACGGCTCGCCCTGTGAGACTGCAGAACTAGTTGTGTAAAGAGAATGAACACATCAGGCATGTTTACTTTTCCAGAAGAAAAAAAGCTTTGGAGAAGAAAAAAAAAAAAAAAGTCAACACAATTTTAAAAGCCTGTGGGCAGCCCTTATCTTACTTACAGCTGCCATGTAGAGGGGACACCCTAAGAGATACAAACACATTCAGACCCTCTGACCAGATCAGAGAGTGGCTCTTTCAAGCAACCTTGTTTTGAGGTAGCTTTTTTTTGTTGTTTTTGCAATTTCTTCCAAAAAGCAGTCCTTTCATCTCCATTTGAAAGCTTTTTCTCATCATTTTCTTATAATAATCTTCAATAAAGGACTGCATAACGCCTGCCATTTTTTTTGTTTCCCATTTGTTTTTCTGGATGGCTCCCTGATATATCTGTGCTATAAACACTCCAGGAATAACCTCAACATAAATTGCTCCTAGCTTTGTAAGGCTCATCCGCACCAAGTGCATACAAACCCCGAAGTCACCTTTAGCTTTATAAAGCTCAAGCCACTTGTCTCCAAAGAAAGGGAAGTGCACCTGAGCCCCATGTATTGATGCAGTGAGCAGTACACAGCCGAGTCTGGGCCTGGGTTGAGCATGTCTAGCTTCAGACCCCTGTGTGAGGCCTTCTCACCCCAAGTTTCCTCTATAGTCATTAGGTGATAGGGAGATGGTCTCCCCCATTCCTTGGAACTGACCAATTTCAGTCGCTGCCTCTCCATTTCAGCGTAGGCCACAGAGTTCATAACAACACAACTCTCCTGCTCTTACTTCAGCATCTTCACCACAAGGCGATCGATCCTCTGTCATCTGTTTTCTTTTCTGAGAGTCTCCATCTCACTGTTAGTTCCCAGGCTCTCTCAATATGGCTTTAGAGGCTCCAGGTTGTGTATTGATGTGTAAGTTGAGGTTTTCTTCCCTCCTGCCTGGTATCTGATCAAAGCAATCAATAAATGAGCGCTATTATTATATTTCCAAACTCTTGAGGATCTGTTACAGGGAAGGCATTGCCTGCTTAATTGAGGGAAGCAAAGCTTAAAAGTCACTTGTATGGAACGAAGAGATGCTGGAGAAGTGGAAGAAGAAAGAGACTTAACTCCTTTCCTGGAGCAAAGTGACCTTGAAATATGACTTCAGAGGCTCCTACTCAGTCCCTCTGTGGCAACATTTTGTCTTGGAGACCCTCTGACTTTTCCTCGGCCACAGCTGCACCATTATATGCTACATGGGCAGGATAAGCAAAGTGCAATATCCTCTGCACTGTTTTTTCTTCAATACTCTTTGTTGTTGGCCAGCAAAAGTTGGAGTCTAGTCTGGTCTAGTGGATATGTTCTAGTTGAGATGCTTGAAGAAATGCACAATTGAATAGTCACACACAGCTAAAATGCTGCTTACTATCATAGGAATTAGGAGTATCATAGGAATTAGGAGTTCAAAAGTACCTATTTGCATTATTTATAATTGCAAGAGCCAGCTTATAATATTTTTGCTTGTGTCATATTTGACTTCTTAGGCTTTCAGAAGACCTTGATCATTCTGAAAATAATCCCCCCAAAGTTTTTTCCTTATAAATCTATAGGGGTTTTTAGATAAACTCAGCAGTATAATTAACTTGGGGGAAAAGCACACCCACCTGATTGACAGTTTTTAGCTAGTACATCCAAAATGTTTATATATAATGTTTTCTGATCCTTTTATTGTATCTGGCTTTACCGAGGGCCTCAGAGCCAGGCTCAGTTCTCTGCCATTCTGCTGTATTTCCCATATGACCTTGGCAAAGGCTGTAAGTGTGCACTACCGAGACATTTCGTAGACACAGGCATGCGATAAATCCATCCAGGTCTAATTCTACTGACCACAAAACTTCTCCCCTTGGTGTGAGATTGCCCCAGAGCAGCCTCCGCAGGCTGGATTTCATTACAGTTTCTTGGTGATGCACATTGCTGGAAGTACCTTCTCAGTGTTTTCTTGAAGACTGAACTTACCATGAAGGTGGTCTCTCAAGAATGCTGAACTTTAAGCCTGTAGACAGTAGAAATCTATAGAGCTGCAAATGGGCACAAGTTCTGCAGGAACCCATAGCCTCTGGGGGGGGGGAAGTTGGTGGGGGTATTTGATGGGAGTATTAATAGCAAGAAACCCTAGAGGCCAAATTCATTCTCCTTGTGATGCATAGGAAGCAACATTGTAGCTTACTTTATGTGAAATGCTTTGGAATAAAACAATTTGTCCTGCCAAGCTCCAAATGGCTGTCAGAAAAGCAGCATTACATTTATTCTTAGCCTGTTTTCCTAACAAAATATGGCTTCTTTGATCACACTTCATGCATGAGTGTGTGTGCAACAATATGTGCATAACTGTCTAAATGTCTAATTTTGTCCCTGTCCTACCATAATATTGAGCCGAGTGGGCCATTTCAACCACATTTTTGACAGGGGGACAGAGGTCTCAAGGAAATTACTTTCTACAGTCTGAAAAAAGGAAAGACAGGTAAAAGCAAGAGCCCAATTTAATATCTTCCCATGAGAGAGAGGCTGTAGCACAAGCTTATTGCTTATTAGACATCTGAGAATGCACATTACTCAACGTCATGGCATGTATCCATAATAAAGCAAGTTTCATTCTTCTGTTGCTTACAAAGCTACTGGTTTTATTCACAACTCTTGCTTTTTCCCTCTTTCAAAAACATCTGATCTTCTCTTGAAGTGTTTTCTTACACTGCTTTAACAGGCAGCGCTTCTTGAATAGCAATTTGCACCTGAGAGATGAAAGGTCCTGACTTGACCTGCCTTGGCCACAGAGCTGCTGGCACATCATAAGAAAATGACTTCTCCTCTCTGTACATCTGTTTCCCCTTCACACTTTACTGTGTTTAGAATATTATCTCTTTAGAAAGGTAGAAACTTCTTTTCTTGTAGATTGGTCAGTTTGGCACCGCCTGATTTATATTCTCATTCTCAATATCCTCCCAAGATGCAAATGATAATAATGCAAGGACAACTTCCAGGTGGCCAAGGGATCCTTCCTCTTTTCATACGGGAGAATGGCTTATAATTTGCACCTTATGCCATGGCAGTTTGTTCTACAACTGGAAAGGTTTAACTTTGAAATACTAGAATCTGAGATGCGAGTGGATATTCCTTTTGCACAAAGCAAAGAGTTTGCTCCCCAGATCAGAGCTCTGATAGTGCAAAATGATATAGCTAAAATTAAAACATGCCTCCAGTGAATTCTAGTAGGATATAAACTTACCAAAATGCGTACTCAGAAAGGCACCTGACCACACAGCTTAAAGACCTTTGTTAGATTCTCAGTGATATTTAAGTGTTTTAAGATCTGTGTGCTGTTCTTCTTCACTACATTTTCCTAAGGAAAAACCCCAGAAGTGGGCTTTACAGGACTAAACTTATCAGCCTCAGCGCAAAGTAGTGAACCTTCCTGGCAGCAAAGTGGATACCTTGTGCCTCCTAATGTAGCCAGCTAATGTAGAATTTATGGAGAGAAGCAGACTGAGCCTCTTAAATCTGAACTGCTACCTGTGAATTGAGAATATAAAACAGGAGCAGCGACCCCCGGATGATTCTGTGCTCTAACATATATTATTCTTCCTCAGAGGCTGAATGGGAGAAGGTAAAAATAGAGACACTTCAAATAAGAAAATTAGATGTCACTCTTAGTATGAAAGCCAATAAAAAATGGAATTTCTGTCTCACAAGAGATTGATATTTTGACACTTTGTCCTGAGTCAGGAAAAAGAAAAATGAAATAGCAAAATTTTTGTAGGTATAGGAAGTTATGTGAAAAAGTGGAATTTGGAAATGTCAAAATGGTTTGCTTCATTTCACAGTAATAACAAACTTCATACTTTGCTGTACTACTCTAGTGGCTTATGGAAGAGGTAGTTCCACATCATTCATGCTCTGTTTCTTAAAGATTTTCTTCTTCCTTATCTTGATTTTAAGGGAAACTTTGATTTGGCTAAGAGATCGCAGGACCTGGATTGCCCAGCTGAGACTGCTCAATGACTCACAGGTTGATATTCTGTTGATTCTCTGATACCCAAAGAAACAAAAAATTCTTCCAAAATACATTCTTATTAGAAATGACTCGAGTAATCAGGAAAGATATGTGTGGACAGAATTTTCTTAACTGGTCTTATTCAGTAGCTTGTGCAAATATTCAAAATAAGTCACACTGTTTGGTGTCCCAAGTGCTGGAACGATGAAGTGCTCCCTCCAGCTGGACTTGAAAGTCTGTATCTTGGCAATGTTTTCTAATGGACAGTTGTCACTTGCGCTGTGGCCTGGAGTTTGCTGAAGAATACCAAGACCCTGCACATTGGTTTGAACTTGCAAGTTGATTTTGTTCAATTTAATTTGCAATCCTCAGTAAATGTTTTCTGTAAACACCTGCACCACTGAACTTCCTTCTAAAAGACAACTAGACAATTAAGTAAAGCAAATAAAGTAGGTAATAAAGGTATCTCACAAGACTAATGACGCTTAGGAAAAACAAAATTTCAGTCTGAATCCTCCTAGATCATACACAGGAGGCCACATCATACACATTATCAGTAGTTTATTTGCTTATAAAATTGGCAACTGGCTTTACATATTTTAAACTGCTTCATGTCTTACACGAACAGCTGACACTATATTAAGTGCCAGTCATTTTTGCTTATATACTAGTATCTTGTCTGCAAACAGATATTTTTTTCATGTTTTTCCAAAGTAAGATTCCAACTTGGACACTAGCAAGATCAGTTTTTTCAGCTCTCAGAAGACAGTAATTTATCCCATGTCCTGGTGGCTGAAAATGTTAGTTTCATGAAGGGAAATGACCCAATCTGGTGAGAAGCATAAAGTTCTTTTGAACAGACATTAATAAAAAATATAATTCTCAGAAGCAGCAAGCTTAGCTTAACTGCTTCTCAAGACCACCATGCAAGCTGCAAACTGGTGGACTTAAATAAAATCTGCCTTGCACTGCAGGTCTGTGGAACGTATAGAAATCAGAATTTCCATGGCATGGCTTAGCAGCAAAATGAATTACTGCTTTATGTAACACCTCCTATTTTGTGCATGAGAACAGGGAAGGAGATCTTTATAACCTCCTGAGGAGATCCTAAGGATTCCTCTTCAAGTACATGTAAGTTTTCCTCATTAGATGCCTATTTAAGTACATATATGAACAAGTATATTTCAGGATAAAGTTCTTTATCAATATTCAGTGGTATTTACACCTGCGAGGTGCACAGAAATACAATGACACGAGAGTCTGAGCACTTCAATTTATTGGAAGCAAGTCTGAGCCTTGGGCTTTGGTCTTTCTCACCCAGCAATTAATTTAATTAGAAATAGATCTCTATCATGATTTTTTTTTATTGATTTTATTTTAAGAAGTATTTTAGAAGTTACTGTTTTTTCTTATGGATCTCCTCAGACAGTTGCAATTATGACTGCAAAAGTCAGAATGTACTTGGATGTGTCTTATGAAAGTGTGCTGTAATATCTCAGACCAAGAGGCCAATCTAAATCCTGCTATATATACTCCTATGAGAAAAAAAAAAAATGCCAAAAAAATGGCTTGTGAGCAAGGGCATAATCTTAGGGGATTCTAAGCATTTTAATTTATCTCAAAATCTCTGCAAACAAAGTTTTAAATTTCATGTCCTTCACTGTATTACATCTTTCCCTCCTCACCCCTCCAAAATAGGAAAATATTTTCCCTGAGTTTTGTGCTATTTTTTTTATTTAGGTATTACGGGCAATTGAAACATTTTCAGATTTTTGAAGGGGAACCTTCCATGAGACTGCCCAATGTTTTCATGGAGGTGTGGCAGATTCATGACTGGTATAAATGCACATCACATTTCTGGTGATGGTTACATCCTTTTTGCCACTTAAGCAAAATTATTATTACTTCCTGTTTGCAGGATGAAGACAAGCCATATATACATGTGAATTTACAGGCCCTTCTCTGTAAGTCATCCCTTTTTCTGAAGATTTCCCTGTTAGTCCTTCCTGTTTCTATCTTATTCCTAGAGGCAGTGCTGTTGCAAAGGGTTACATCCCTTTCATAGGAAGGAACACAACCCAATTCTTTTGGCTGCAAGAATTTTTTTAAAAATGCAACCACAACCAACTGGGCGGAGCACTCATTGCAGCCGAGAGGACAACTACATTCAAATCCTTGTTCACTGCAAGTCAGAAGAATGATTGACATGTGGGTATGTAAGCCTTGGCACTGGATATAAAAATGCATGCAAGCTCTTGCTATATTTTGTAAGTGCATATGATGGGGAAACTTTCTTACCAAGTAAGTCAAGAGTCATTTCTATAAGAGCACTGTTTCAAATTATAAAGAATGCCTATTTTTGCCCAAGATTTTGTTTTCTCACACATACAAAAAAGAAAAGGCTCAGAATTTTTTAAATCAATATTAAATCTGAAGTTTTGAAGTTCCTATTTATTTGATGAAGAAACTTCATTCGCAAATGGAGCAAATCCACTTTCTGCTAATTCTGTTAGTCTCTTCCAATTGACAATAAGTATTATATTTCACATGTAATTTTAGCCAGCTCAGCTGCTCCAGTTGGCACTGTCCACTGCTCATGTACTCGCTCTGCAGAGTAAGGATACAGCCCTCGCTTTCTATCTAGCTAGAGCACAAGGCAATTCTATCATCTTCCCCACAAAGGTTTGGAAGGCAGCGCTTCGGCCCCTGATACCAGTGACAAAACACTTAGCATTTCCCTGATGCCCTCCATCCAAACAATGGTCTTCTTTCTGCACGTTTTAATTAATTAGTACTCTCTGCAATTAGTCATGCTAATCCTCTTTGTTAAAGAACTTCTTAGAAGATGCAGAAGCTGGCTGAATTATGAGACATTTAAGATTATTTTACAGGAAAGTGAGACATTTTAGGATAAAACTTTCTTGTCTTTTCTGGTAAGCAAGATGGACCAGTTTCTGCAAGGGGCAAGATGAACACACAATGCAGAGAAACTTGCACAAGATGCCTGCATTATCTCCCTTCAAATCCCTGCTTGGACCTCTGTTTCATGACAGGGTCACAGTAGGCTGGCATGCTTGGGACCACATGTAAATGTCTGTTCTGGTGACTTGAACTCAGACTGTAAACTCCTTGGTGCAGGGGCCAGCTTGCCCTCTACAGCATGTAGCACCATGGGCTCTGATCCAAGCCGGAGCGCAACAAAGACTTTGCGTCTGTGTCTAAAGTACTGTACTTAGGAGAGATTCTTAATGCTCCTGAGATTGGGCAAATACTTAGATACATCTTGACTCCGTGCTTTGCCAACACTTGAGGAATGCGCCATCCCCATGGGAAAGAAACCAAATTAGTCAATAGTTGCATGTACTGGAACAGATTATCAAGGGATCAAGATACTGAATGTGTTTTAGGGTGTATCCATCTGCTTAGGAAAACCTTATGCAAATGTACACATTAAATTAAAATGGCACAACTGGAGTTAGGTATGATTAAATATAGGCTCAATGAAACACAGCTTTTCAAGAAAACAAGCATCTCTTCCGAATGTGAAAAAAAAGAAAGCAGCATTCATTTTTATTAATAATATTATTTAGTTTCATCAGACTTGTTTATTTGGAAAAAAAATAGCTATTAGAATGTAGGACTGTGTTCTTAATACTAAGATATCTATACATTACACAATGCCGTGGTAAACATATATCATTTTAAATACATGTAAACAAGCAAATAATAGTAATGCATTTTAAAAAATGCAAGAACTGACTGCATGTGGAAGCACGAGTGGATGCATGGATTTCATGCAGAGCTCACTAGAGTCAGTGACCATTGACTTCCCTGGGTTCTGGGCCAGGTGATGTGGCTCAAAATCCTAGTCCATTGATTTCAATTAAAAATGTGTGACTTCTCTACTACTCAGATTCTTCAACAGGAGGGGGGATAAATCAATCAACTAGAGGGAAAAATGTGTATTTGCTTTGAACTTGTGCTCTTTGGTTCCCCCTGAGTATTTCTTGAAGTGATCATTTTCTTTGTGCGTGTGAGAGAGAGGCCTGGTATTTTTATTCTCTGTGATTATGTAGACATAACCCAAAAGAATGTTAAGTAGTTTACAGAAGGTAAAGGAGGACAAACACATCATTTACATGATCCATGACCCTCTTGTGTTGTAGTTTAAAAACAAACACAGTGAGAACATATTCCTGCTGAAAGTCAATGAATCTGACATCTCCTGCTGCCTTAGCGTGTTGGATCACCTTCTTCAGACTACGAAACTGTTGTCTGAAGTCCCAGACTATCCTCCTTGCTGCCTCTTAGCACCTGAACTGCCAAACCCAAAAAGAGATGCTCAGTGAAATACCTCCTGTCCTCCCCTCCCTCTCTGTATATCACAGCCGCAGATCCCTGCCCTCACCGGGGAGCTGGCTGCCTTTCAGGAAAAGTAGGCACCTTCCCGTATCTCCTGGGAGTCCGGGCACTTTAGTCCAACAGGGAAAGGCTTCATGCAGCGCCCACCGCAAAGTTTTCTGAGCTCTCAGTTGGGATGAGGCAGAAAGCAGATTTGAAAAGGTCTCAGGGCTTCCTGATGGAAAAAACAAAGTAGGGCCCTGCCTTTTCCCTGCAGCTCATCTAAGGAAGCAAGGAAGGATGGAGATGGGCAGGAGATGGTCTGAGCCCCCTGCTCAGCCGCATGGCTGCTACCCCAGCACAGAGCTGCTCAGCCCTGGCTCACCTGGGACAGTTCTGCACGTGGGTTGGAGTGGGATTTAGGCAGCTGGGAGGCTTCAGGTAAATATGACTGAGTTGCCTAGGCCTCACTGAAAGGCTGGGCACCTCAGGCTGTAAAAGTGTATCTGTGGTTTTGGGGTGGTTATCACAAAACAAAATGGGGAAAAGGGAGCATAGAGCCTTACAATCAACCTCTCTGTTTCCTTCTGGTGGACTCAGAGCGTTTGCAGCAGGCACAAGATTCATCCAAAGGAAAAAAATAAGATTTTCATATGGATGTACCATAGCTTCTGAGATGGACTGACTGCCTTGTTCTGCCCTACAGTGCGTGCTAGGGATGGCTGTCTTTGTTTCTCCCACTTGCACAGACACACAGGTCCTTTTCTGTTTGCATTTCTTACCAGATTTCCTACTTGCACACTAGTTGTGCCTGGTTTCCCATTTCCCTCAGACCTGGAAGTGAGGTAGCGATTGGTGGACAGAGGAAAATTAACAGCACGCCTTGCAATAGCCTTAATGAAACTGTGGGGTGTTTGGAGCGGAGTGGATACCACCTGGTCTCAATGGGCAAGAGATTTGTCCTTTGCTTCCTTCTCTAACAGCTCCTGCGGCTTCCCTTGAGGTGCTGAGCAAATCACAATTTTAGGAATTGCTTTCCTCTTTCTACAGAATAGTTTCCTGGGCTTTGTACCGTGATGTGAACTTGAAGAGAATTCAGAGGAGCGAAGGAAAGGAGTTAACCTTGAACCTCTCCTAAATGTCTTTCTCGTTCTCTAAGTGTACAATTTTCTGCCTCTCTTCCCAAAGGTTCTTCGTTTACAATTACATAATTGATAGCTTAACCCTCTGTCCCCTCAGACCATTTTAAAATCCAATATAAATAACACCTCAGAAACAACCTCCTGTGGCCTTTTACTCTTGGCAGCAGAAGCTGGGTGTGGGTTGCTTTTGCTTTCCTTACTACGGGGAAATGGTTCTTTTGTTTTATAAGCGGTTCTTAAAATCTCTTGCAATCCATTTAAGTTTGTAGCTTCCAATTCCCTAGGCATGGGGTTCGCTTCAGCACTTCATGTTCTCTGTAAGATTTCATTTTCTATGAGAGACATAGTGAGTAATTCTACAGGAGAAAAATGCGGTGAGGAATTCTCAGGTTTTTTGCTCGCTTTTCAGCCGCTTGTCCGATTAGCTTTTAAACGTGTTTCTTTTTGGAGGTGGGGGAGCCATTGTAACCAAAGACAGTTTAAAACAATCCACATGGGTTCAGCTGCTTTGACTTATATATGGGATATTATTTTAAATGCTGCAGCACTTGGGGCTGTACAAGAGCACTGCAAAACAAGGAAGACTTTTATTAAAATATAGGTATCTCCATACAGGGAAAGGGCTTTCTCACAATATATTAAAGGGTTCATGGATTTCTAGAACAGACAAATCCTTGCTTCTGGAGTTTCCTGTGAAAAGATAGAGAAAGATCATTTGGATCTACTAGAGATTATATAAAAAGGTAAATGTATTAAGGGCTACTTCATCACAGGAGTCTGGAGCTCTGCAAGAAGACTCCCCTAAGCATGGTCTTCTACCAAAGACCATATGGAAAGCATGGACCAAGCTGGCAAATACAGGGAGACAGCTATAGAATCCAGAGTGCCTTTGAAATATCACTTAGCAAAGGAGAATAAATCCCCATCTATTGTTTCCTCCTTTTCGATATTTTTAGTTTGCTGGCATCTTGTGCGCTTTCCTCCCGCACTCGCAATGCTCAGGCTCAGGAAGCTTCACAAAGCCAATTTGTGGTGATCCTGGGGCTTCACCCTCTGTGGCAAAATATTGCACTGCTTGGAAGGTTTCACACTTTGCACCTGACTCCTCTGCTGCCGTCTTCTGCTCTGTGCCAGGGAGCACGTGACTATGTGACACCATTACTAAATGGTCAGCTGAATGTCAAAATTCAGGGATCAGTAGTTTGCAGCCCATTGAGTAGCCTTCGACTGAACACTCGGCACACATTTTGTGCCGGAATGCTTGGCCGGGATGTCGTGACGGGGACTTGAGAAAGCATTCTCACAGGCCTTCTCTCACCAGCCACTGTTTATATGATTCGACTTTCGTTAATCACTTAAAATTAGTAGCAAATAATTTTTTTAGAGTCCCATATATAGAGAAAAAAAAAAGGCAATGTTTTATGTATGCTCAGTGAAGTCCATTTTAATATCACAACAGAAGCTGTCTAGGATGGTATTAAATTAGATATACTGTGAGGCTCTCAGAGCCTCAGCTCTGTAATACGCCATGCTCTGTTAGCTCGGAGAGACGCTTTAGATTTCTTTTTGTGTTTTCTATATTCAAATCTGTCTTCCCTTTCAAGAGACAGTTTTTCCCCTTCTTGTTCCCTGTTTTCATGAATCATTTTGGATACTTGTGAATCTGTTGAATATGCTCTGCAATTGCAAGAGTTACATCCAGTAGCTTAACTTTTCAAAGCCACTCTAGAATCTCTGCTAACTGGGAAATACAGTATTTGGGGTGAAGTAAGGCTTTCAAACCAGGCTGAAAATAAGTCTGCGTTATCAGTGTGCAAGCTGTAATGTGTATCCAGCCTGCATAAAAGCAGAGCAGAGAGGGTAAAGCTGCCAGAGCCTGGAGTGTCAAACTCAGTCATTCTGGGAAGGAAGGGAATGGAATAAATAAATAAATAAATAAATAAATAAATAAAAGGTTTATTTAACTGGAAATATACTGGATCTAGGCTAAATTTACTATTTGCTATGCACTACACACATTTAATATATGGAAATAAAAAGCATTACATACAGGCTACTTTGATCTGCCATATTGCACAAGCACTCTTACCATCTTGTGTACCCCAAGGGAAAAGGAGAAATTCAGCAGCAAAAAAAAAGAAAAAACCTCAGAAAGAAAAAGATAAAAGCTGTGACTATGTATGTCTTATGAAGTCTGTTTATTTTTACGATTTCCATAAGAATGTCTCTTCTTTGTCTTCTTCCAATGTATTCAGAGAGGAAATTCAGGAATTAAATATTCATTACTGCTTTTAATGATTAACGTGCTTTTATAAGGAAAAAATCCATTCTTTTCTCTTGAAATCCAGGTTTTGAATTAGATGCAATGAGTGCTCAAATAAAGAATCTGTGGTGAATGAATCTTAGATCAAGGAAAGCAGTAAGCTCAGTTTGATATGTCTGTGATGACACAGGGATTCTGTGGATGCCCAGCTTACAAATTACAAAGAAGTACCGGGACTCAGTACCTAACTGACTGCCAAACTCCATTTTGACAAACACAAAGCTTGCTTAGCTTCTCTGCTGTCTCGTATGAGACAAGCACATAGGGACCGGCACGAGGCACTTTGTGTCTGACACAAGGCTGACCACTCTCTCTAGACTATGTCAGCTGTAAACACGCTGCATGATACAGAAGCAGTTGTGACTTGGAAAGGCAAACTGTCTGGCTACAGCTGTACCAGTATGAGAAAATCCCTGACCAATAAAGAGAGCTGGAGGTGACTTGTCCCCATTTCGCTAGTTCCTGTGCAGCTAGTGCACCTGGGAGGCACCAAGCGGCACTGCCATTCGGTCAGGGATGTAGAGCATGAGCGCTGGTAGTTAAACACTTCCCCTTCCATGAGTGAGTTTATTTAATGTCATTTTGTAGAAGCAGGCATGGCAACTGAGTAACCTTATCTTTTAAATTTTAAGTCAAAGAATGGAGTTCAATCAAGTTCAATACTTAGTCAAGGATGGAGTTCAGGTTATTTAATGAAGCAGATTTGGGTGTCTGTCTCTCTGTGCTGAGGTGTTGCTGGTCAAGATGCTTGGTGTAGGAAGACACTGCTGGACTGCAGAGTGATCCCATAAATCTTGAGAGATTCCACTTCATGACATAGTGATTCCAGTGTTGCTATTTGCTGTACTCCACATTTACACCAAACAACTGAAAAACTCTTAATGTATGAAGATAATATTTTAGTGAAAGTAGAAACTATGCAAGAGCTTGATTTATTTATTTTGCTGTGTGGAATATTGAAACAAACAAAAATGTAAAGGCCTATCACCCTTCTTATCCAGTAGATACATGTTTAACATTCACACTGTAAGTTCCTAGGAGCTGTGATTCCCCTTTCACAGATGCAGGTTTTACACCAGAATAATCCCAGTAATTCAAATGAGGTTACTCCAAATATATCAGGTTGGAAAAGCAGTAAGAATTGGCCCTGAAAACTTGGTTTTATGAACCAAAGAAAGAGGAAATGCTGTGTGCCTTTCATGGTACTTTTATATTGATAGATGATTTTTTTTCTCAAGGCTAAGTAGCGCATGCAGAAGCAATAAGAGCTTTTAAAATTTTGAGTGGAACTCATTTTAGGTCTTTCCACTACATAACTTTATGCAATTGGTGTGATGGTTTATATAGTCACAGGCTGTAGGTTTAAAAGGAATGAAAGGCAAAAAAACTGTTAAAATAACTTTAAAGTTGAGACTCAATGCTTCAAAGCAACTAAATACACTGCAGTGCAGCCCTTATTTAACCTTTGTACCGTTTAACACTGCCAAGCTGAGGGATCAGCTCCCTTAGGGAACACTGGAAAAAATAGGAAAAAGAGATTTCATTAAAAAGGAAAAAAAAAGTAAATTCTGGTTAAAAATGTTGTCCATTTTTCTCCAAAGAGTAGGAACTAAAAAAAAAAAAAAAAAAAAAAAAAAAAAGCCTTCTGGTAAATTTACACTGAAGTAAAGTAGTAAGTTAATTTTACAGAATACTAAGGATTTCTTTAATGGAAAATAAAGCGCCTGAGTTAATCTAATCAAGAAACTGCTAATTTTTCTACATAGCATTCTACTTAAAATTAGAGAGAACTAAGAAGCAAAACCAGGACCTAAGCAATTATAAATAAAAAACTGAAAGAAAAATCAGAATTTTCCAACTAGTTCTAGTCCCAAGGTGAGGCCCAGAATAAAGCTCTTCTAGTCTTACTGATATTCATGGCTCTGATTTATAGTTACACGTCATGTAAAGAGAAGTGCAAATCTCCTCCTATGAGCAGGAAATGAGGAGATGTTTCCACCCTATGTTGTGGTGAATGCCCAGGATTCCCACTGACTCCCGAGAGGGATAGCAAAGACACCGATAAGTGAAATTAAATATCAGGATGAGGCTATTCATTCTGCACATAAATGTGCATATAGTTTTAGTGTTTTGGAGAAAAAACAAGTGTTTTTCAAGGAACAAGAGTCTGGCTGGGAGAAACATCATCACTCCTGGTAACTCAGACTGTTGGTTGGTGTCAGCAATCAGAGCTCTGCGGAGTAAAGTGTTGTAATGCTTAAAGAGGAAAAGCACTTTCTTGAGGGGCGGCAGGGCAGGCTGTGCCCTAGGGCTGCTGCCCGCAGCCCGGGCAGGCCGAAGGGGAAGCCCTGTGGGACTCAAAGTGACACTCTGATGGCACCTGCAGGTGGAAAAGCAGCATGGGGCACCGGCAGCCATGGAGCCAGCCTTCTCTGTGACCCGTGGGAGAAGGAAACTTGTTTTCTGCAGAGATGGGATAGAAGGGCTCAGCTTCACTAGTCCTGAGGCACCATGCCCTAATCTTATCCTGTGTGGCTCTCAAGAAGGACTTTTCTGGATAAGCCAGGGGAACAAAGCAGAGCTAGTTTGCATTCTCCTTGCAAGGCACTCTGTTTTTCTGATGTTTTGGTTTTCAAGTTTAATTCAGAAGCAAGTGTTCTGCATGAATTTCACTGGAAACAGTCTCTTCCTCTCTGCTTAGTGGTGTGGTTTAGTGAAGACCCTGCAGCGTAACCCATCAGACATCTGCACTCGAACCCTTTTTAAAAATTTTCAGTCCACCAGCTTTCATGATTTTGACTACTAGATATTGTAGGAAGAATATAAGAAGTATTTATGCATGTTACTTGTGCAGTGAGAAACAAATATTGTGATTCTAAGTGTTTACCAACCCCATGCTCACTGCAGATTGTTGGTGTACTTGTAAGGTCTTGTTTAATCAGAGTTAGTTAATCCTGCATTAAATACAACAGAGGAAATATTAAATTGCCAAAGGCTTAGCTTCCCACCTCCTCCTTTTGCACAAAGCTAACAGAGGAGCATTTAGTTGTTACACAGCATCTGAAGGAGGGGGAATTCAGCTGGTACGGTGCCTCTTAAAGTTTTACTGTCAGATTGCAGTTTATTAATGGTTAGCGTACTTAGAGTAATATTAATATGGAGTCATAAAATAACTCCATCCCATTAACAAATTAATCAAGTCCTAAAAATGCTTAAATCAAGAATCCACAGAGGATATATGGGAAAGTTTGCTAGGCGCGTGAGGTTTGTATACCACTGAGTTACAGACCCAGGGCAAATGAGGAGCAGCTTCTCATTTCTGCTGCTCACCTGCCTCGTGGCGCATGGGGCTGAGGAACCCTCAGGGCAAAGGGCCAGCAACTGCGGGCAAGTCCTTGCCAGGGCAGTGGAGACTTTTTCACATATGCCATCCTCACGTCACCCAGCATCCTGACTCAGAAAGGGCCACAAGGCCAGTGGCGGAACAGTCTTAACAAATTAAATAAAGATGTAATTGTGTTTTTTTGGTATCTTGAAAAATCTGAAATACTTTTAGTCCTTTAATGCTTTTTCATTCCATGAACAGTTGAAACAGCCTAGCAGCATTTATTATTTAAATTAAGATCAACAATTAGTGAAGGATTTTGACTTATAAAACAGCAACTAAAGAAGATACGGATTAATACCAGGAGCAAACAGATGTATGTGTGTATTCATGAGTGTATGTGCACGCGCATAACATCAATGGAATTTTACGTCTATCAAAGATACATGATCCATGGACTGGACATTAAAGTTAGATAAATTTAAATTAAGAGGCTTCTTTTTTAAGTAATGAAAGCAATTAACTCTGGAATAATGGCTGATCTTCATCAACAGCAGTTTTAAAAAAATCAAAGTCAGATATCTCTTTTTCATGGCAGAAATTAATTCAAACAATAATTAATTCAGGGTAGTTTTGTGACTGTGTCTTAAGGAAGGTCAGCTTAGAAGATCACAGTGGCTCCTTCTGACCTTAGAATCTGTAAGTAGCATTTGCAGAATAATGAAGAGTAACAGGGTTTCTCCAGGATTTTTATCTACATTTTAGGCAGACCTGCGGTGCTTCTGCACGCACAGACGGGTAAGCTGGGCGACGTGGCACCGAGAGCTGTGGTCGTGTCTCATGGCAGGCAGCAGCCAAAGGTTCCCTTCACTCAGTGGCAGAGTGTGGTAACAAATAGGCAGTACTTACAAGAGGGAGTGTTGTAACTTCCCATGCTATTAACTGTAGCTCATTCATACATGGACTATTGTCAAAAATCAATGATACTAATATCATGTGGAAGCTATATATTGATATTCATTTTCCCCTGGAATATGGCTATATATTATGTCCCTTTCATCTTAGGAGGCCAGCTTCTTGGCTTGTGCAACTCAAGACAGTTTCATTGAAGCTGCAGGATGATAAATATATATTTATTCATATAAACACACACAGAGGCACACATA
>VZSV01000018.1:6404514-6469324 GCA_013398735.1 Nothocercus julius | reverse complement strand
TAATTTTTATATTTGCCATCACCAAGATGCTATAAATAATTTATTATAAATGATTTATTATATATTTGCAGACATTTTTAAGTAATCCTTGATGATTAGTTAGGAAAAGAATTTGTGGGAACTGCCTAATTTTACACCAGAACACAAGTCAAAAATGAAGTTTCCTGGCCTTTGCCTTTGCTACAAAGTGCCCTCCAGTAAGCACGATTTAATTCATCGCTATTCATGTCTTAATGCATTGTAGTTCTTCACTGTGAAAGATGATCCTGTCCATTGCTTTCATTCAGAAGTGAATGATAAAGTCTCTGTCACTTCAAGTATGCTTCTTGGAAATTTGGGGCCAAATTTGGCAAAAGAACAAAATCTTAAGTGTGTGTATAAATATAGCAGCCATTGCCGGTAGTGATTGGCTAATGTCATAAAGGACAAGAGCAAAATGTTGCACTGAATTAAATGCAAAAGGAAAGAAAAAGCCACTTCTTTCATGGAATATATTAGAAGAGGTTTGTTCTCTTCATCAAAAAAAAAAAAATCAAAAAGCATAAATAAAAAGCATTAAAAATCAAAAGCATCTTAAGCATAAAGCAAATAGAAGATGTGCCTGTGAATGAAAAATCCTTAATATGTTCCTGGCTTTTGACCAGCCCTTACTCTGGTAGGCAGGTCTTGTAGGGAGACCTTCTGTGCTCACCTGGTAGCCCCTAAGCTGTGCTGGGCCTTAGTAAGACAAGGTGGACCTCCAGGTGATCAATGTGCAGATGTGCTAATCTGCTTTCCTTGTGCTGGAATGGTGTGAAAACAATCACTGTTCCTCTGTTTTGTGACTGTAGGGGCCAGTCGTGCTATGCTCTGCTTTCCTCTGCTGCCCTGCCATTTCAACGCGTCCTTCTAACACCTTGCTGTTAAGTTTTAAGTATGACCTGTCCTGAGAGTTTCTAGCCCCCTCTGACAAGCAGGACAGTCACTGCTAACTTTCAAAGGGTATCCTGTTATGTTATGACCTGTGACACATCTCACTACAACTATTAGGGCATTAGCACAGACCAGAACATCTAACAGCAATTGGCAGACTAAGCCCCAAGTAGCCGACAATGCAGGAGAGTTTAAGGGATGTATAAGAGGGGACTGTGAGCTCTTCCAGCTCTCAGGCTTCAAAATCCACTCATCAGCAGTTAAACCTTTTTGACAGAGCAGAACATGATGCTTTCCTGTGAATCTTAATGGTTTGCATTTGCTCCAGAGCAGTGTTTATACTGAACATGATTTTATACATGATTTGTTAATTAAGCAAATTACTGTTAACAGCTTTCTCAAAACCCCATTACCTTTATATCAATTGACTTTTTACGAATTAACATGATTAATTTAAAAACCATGAAAAATGAAAATCAAAGCTCGGAATGTAAGGATGGAACTTGAGGTCACTCCTTCTGGCTGGAGAAACACTATCTTAGGTATTAACTTTAACTGCCAGAGTGAAAAATACTGAAGGAGAGAGACAGTAGTAGTTCACACGATCATCTGGGTCAACTTTATGGTCAGCTGTCAGTTGACCTTAAAATCACCTTAGAAAATTTTGAAAAAAAATCCAAGCCAGACTGAGGTCTGAACACTTTAACCCTCTCACAAAACCTGAAGATCAGGGAATCTTTCAAAAAATTTAAAACATGGCTCAACAAAACTCAGAGGAACGTGTCCTAACTTTTAACTTGGTCCTGTTTTGAGCAGGGAAGATGGCCCAGATGAATTCTGTAGGGTCCTTGGGGCGTTGTTGTATGAGTCTGTGCATCTATGTGAGTAACAGTGAGCATGTTTATTCTTGGGATCACGCATGTAAGGAGAGTGCGTGTTTTGCCTGCAGGCCACTAAGGGATGACTAGTTAGTCAGGTACAAGTCAGTAAGCTGAAAAGAGGGAACTGTCCAAGGACTGTGATTTCAACTTGAAAAAAATAAAAAGAAAAAAGAAAAAAAGAAAGAATGGAAAATTTTACCTAATAATATTACATTAGAGCCCTCTGTACCAGCTGCTGTATATATTTATGATGTGAGAATATTTCTGCCTTGAAAAAATTAGAGTTAAGTAGATTAATCAGAAAAAGAGGCTACAACATCGATATCATTCAGAGATATAAAGTCACTAACTTGAGGTTGATAAGAAATGAACAGATCTGGGTTTAGATGTCAAAGTTCATGTCCATCACTTGAACCATGAGATGATCCTTCCATTCTGGGTTTCACCAGTCAGGAGTGTTGAGTCCAGAGGAAGCATAGTGCCCTTGTACTTTTTCAGTATGTTTCTTCTCTGTATTTGAGCTTCTGTTCATTCACTTTCAAATTTCCTTTTCTATAATTATCCAGACAACATCCAATTATTAGTATGGATCTCCCAAACTGTCGCAGGGGAGGAAAGAAATGTATATAATGGAAAATGTGTGCTGGCGAAAAATTGGCTTGGGGACTCTGGAACCAGTTTGATCTTGAAACTGCTTTTAACTTCAATTTCTCACTGACAGTGTTTCTGCATGCATGTGTAAATGTATACGTATTTCTCATTTTATTCCTACTGTGTGTTGGAGACCAGTTGTAGCAGTAAATTCCAGTACTGCAGGTCTTCTTGTATTTGCTGACCCACTTTTCCTTACTATAGAAAAAAGTTTGACAGTTCAGGCTTTTCTGTGTGTTTAAAAAGTCAGTAAGTGAGCATCTTTGACAGGATATTATATATATTCTGCATGCTTTTAGGACATTTTTTTACCTTGAGATTCCAGAGGCAGGTGCTGACCTTTTAACAGCTTGTCAATCCCATAGATACCTTTGGATTTTGGGGATTTCCCCAGATTGTTGTAAGCAAAGAGTGTAACGTGATGCGGCTAGAAAGTAATGTGCTTTTCTTTGGGTCAATTAAAATAATGCCAGTAGGGTATAAAATGAATAAATAAATGAAACACAAGTGTTTCTCACTTTGCAAATCTCAGCTGCACATGACTTTAAAGAACTTTTCTATTGCTAGAGGACTTGATTAAGGCATTAGTCATGATTATGTCTTCTGAGTTACAAAAAGAGTATTATCAGATGGAGTGAAGCTGCTCAGTCACATCTGTGCTCACATTCCCGTTTTTACCATTGCCTTTCCTTTAGACAGTGAGAGCATTAGCAATCTGCACTGGTCGTTCCTCCACAGGTCCTGAGACGTCTGCTCTTACAAAGCAGAAGTCTCATTTCCCCACTAGGAATTCTTTGAAACCTCAAGATTTTGTCCATTATCTTTGCGTAGATGTTCTCCTTTAGAATGACTATGGATTGTGCTCAGCACCATGAGGCTGCAAGTTTCAGTACTAATCACAGTAATGTGGTAGCACTTAGAAGTGACCCTAAGAGCAGTATCTCATTCATTTGTGTGGTTGCTTGCGTCTTCTCAAACCAGTGAAAACTCAGCTCTTAGGAAGTGAGCTGAGGCACAGGCCCACATTTTGTTCTGCGTTTATACATTCTGCACAATGGCTACAGTTTGCAGTAAAATGATCATTCATATCAGTACTAATATTGTTATGATGAAAATGTTCATTGTATACAAGGAACGGTTGTTTTTACAGAACAGTGTGATCTGAGATGTATTGTCACTGTCATATTGTACTGCAGAGAAAAGGACCAGTAAAGTATTGCAAAACTTATTTATTTAAGAAAACTATCAGTCTGAATGAGCAATGTGGATTGCATTGAGGAGAAGGTATCTTGCTGTTAAATATCTATGGAAGTGCAGGAGCTGACAGAAGGTCGGTTATTACTTTTCTTTTTTAAATTTTTTAATTTAGTAAGTTTTAGCATGCATTCAAACAGCCATTCAAATTTCCATCCCGCCATATACTACCAGAATGAAGCTCCTGCTGGGAAGTATCAGTGCTATGACAGCTTCTACTGAGATACTATTCACAGTTATGGAGCTAGTAAAACAGAGCTATATAAATGCAGTAAATCTTTATTTAAAGTGTCTATGGGTCAAATCCTATAAAAGAGAGCGCAGGCAGAATCCTCAAGCAGGGATATAAGGCAAGACTGAAGGAAGACCGAGACGGAGCGCAGCACTTGGGCCTGCTCACTCCCCAGTGCCCATGGTCCCTGTTTGCAACGCAAGACAAAGGGCTTTAAATACTCTGTGAAGTACATTTTTAAAAACAAAGTAAAGCAAAATAAGAAGTAGTTTTTTACATACTGAAACTGAAATTTCTTCTTGAAATAGAAATGCAACCTCAGAGAAAAGTGGACATAGTACAGACCAAGCAACATCTCTAGTCATTTTAATTTTATGTAAGTTCTGACCTTCGGAAAGATTCTTGTGATGTGGGACTAATAGGCATTTTCTAACTGTTCTTTCCCCAAAACTGTTCTTTCCCCAAAAAGTCTTGGACTGTTCCCCACTGTCTCTTGGGTGTGGTGATGCAGCTGAAAGGTGCCAGTCCTCTGCCTTCTCGTCGCCCCCGAGGAGGGGTCTGCGTTTTGCTTGGCATTAAACGCCAAGAATGCCCTAGAAGCAGAGGGAATCAGCTCCTGCCAAGTACAGCGCTACTGCAGGGCCACTGCGGCTCAGGCTCTAGCCTAGCTCTTGAAACAAGCTCAGGATGTTCACACTACATTACCGTATAGTATCTGATGGACCCTGAGTAAAATAACAGGAAAGATTTAAAGAGTTTCTTCATATCGTGTGTCTTGGGAGCTATGAAATGAAAAGAAAAAGGAGGGATCTAGGGGGAAGATGTGTTTCTGCGAATTGAGGCCAGCAGTTTGTCAGGGAAGTTTTATTTTGTTATCCGTGCCTCTCCTTTTCAAGCAGTAGATCATGGTCTGAAGAAAAGGGCCTTAAAGGACTGGGCCATGGTGCCAGCTTCTCCTCCCTGCGGGAGTGAAGCAGCCCCTCCAGTTGAAGTACAATCTCCTGATCATTTAAATCCCAGCAGATCAAAAGGGCAGCAGAACTGAAATATATACTGATGTCTCCAGCTAATTCATCTTTGAAAGCCTAGGCCCTAGATTTTAGTGACCCTTGCTTTAGTGGAAAATGTCTTCTCTCAGTAAAATCCTCATTAAATGGGGCCCCAGCAGAGTGAACCCACATTTCCAGCAGCACTGCTGAAAGCTGAGTTTGTTCGGAGAAAGCACAGTCCTGGGCCAAAATCTAACAGGTAATTAGGTCTTAAATAATGTAAATAGGTGCCAAAATGGATTTTTTTTTTATTGTCCTGTTGATTTTTTGGAGAACATGATCCATGTTTCTTTATGAGAATCCTACTGTTGAGTCTTCTTCCAGGTCCCTAAACATCTTTTAAACTTTGGAGTGTTGGTAGGTGAATTTTACAAGTTAATTTCTCCCCCCCCCCCCCCCCGCCATTCCTCTCCCATCCAAAAAGCGCAAAGAATTCAGCCAGGAAGGCCTTCTTGACAAGATGTTGTTTCTGTTGTTAACAACTGCCTTCTGCTACAAACTGGCCACAGATCCAGGCCAGGAGCTCCACAGGGCTTCAGGGACCAGATGTCTCTTGTATCTCGCTTCTGCAAACACCATTGCAATGAAGCAAACAGATATAATCATGGCACAGATCTTAAGTTAAAGTAGGACAAAACGGAGAAGGGCATGTGATACCTGTGCCAGGCAGTAGAGGAGAGATTTTCTCTTTTCAACAGAATGAAGCTTCCCTGTCCCACCTCCTTTAACCTCTGTGCTAGCAAAACAGTATTTACTTTCTGAAGCCTTTCTGTGCTCCTGGGAACCCTACAGCTTCCAGCCCTGTGCTCTGTTATGCTACGGACTTCTTTGCTGGGCTGTCCTCCTTTGCAGATCAGGAGACCATTGGGGAGGACATGGGATGGCTGGAGGACTAGGGGGGAGGTAGTTCTGTAGGCCTAAGCAGGAAAAGAAAAAAAAAAAAAAAAAAAAAAAAAACAGAAACAAAAAAAACTCACCTTGTATTTGGAAGGCCAGTGTCCATCTCTGTGCCTTGTTCTTGCTATATTATTTTTCAGATGCATTAGAGAAAAGATACTTCTCTGAAGCGGCACCAGCTAAATAAGATAGTCAGCAGGACTGCTTTATCTTGAGATTTTGCCAGGACTACATGCTCAACATTCGTCCCCTTTTGCTTCTACCGAGATGCTTTACTTGACTATCCTACTCTTACAGGGCTCCACACTTCAGATCCATTTATCTGACTTGGATACAGGAGACTCTAGATAGTACTTTAAATGAGGTGAAACTCCATCTAGAGGGGCACATCTCACCTCTGACTATAGAGCTGGACTCAGGCATCTAAGTTTCCAACTTAGTTAGAGGAAGTTCCTCTACCTGAACAGAGCATTTCCTGGAGGTTTTTATTATTTACATAGACTAAAAATGTAGTTTCTGTGTTGAACTTGATACTAAAGAGGGGGAATATGATGGACATGCGTCATGATTTTTTTTCTTTTCCATGCAGAAAATTAAAAAAATAAAATCTGAGCATTACAATTTAGTCTCTATTTTTGATATGGAATTAGGAAACAAATGACAGGCAGATCCAAAATGCTTTGCTGCTTAAAAGCAGTATTACTAGCAGCAATTTACATCACATCAAATGAAAACACTTTATGAATATTCCATTTTGTGGCTTCTCCTGACTTACTATTTTCAATGATTCTGACTTCTGACAGAGAAATATTTGTTCTACTCAGCACTTCAAAGACAGTCATGAAAGAAGAAAAAGAAATACTGTAACTGACTTTTATTGTCATTGTCAGTAGAAAAACTAGTATCATTATAAAGACATAAAACATTTTTTGGCGGAAAAAAAAATCCCCACAGCTGTCTGCTCTCCGTAATACATCAACAGGAGCACAGCTTACTTTGGAGCATTCTTGGCTCGCTGCAGGAACATTAATACTTGAAAATACTTCATATTTGAAATATTCCAAAATAAAAAGTTTGGCAGAATACTTAGCAAAGCCTACAGAGTATGGTGTTTTCTAACTGGTGATGAAATGAAAGCAAATTATAAACAAGTGTGATGCAGGATGCAAGCAAATAAACCCTGTCAGATCTGTGCTGGCTCTGTGCTGGCTCAGGGTAGGTGTTACTGCATTCTGCTTTTGAAACAGAATATATTTACATGATAACTTCCTATTTACAGTGCATATTTTTTAAATTCAGTAACAATCCTACTGATGAGGCCAAGAAGAAAAAGATCTCGGGATCAGCAACCTTAGGTGATCATAGAAATCATCTAACAGTAAATCTGTAATAATTTGATTTTACAATGCAAGCAATTTGAAATTTAAAATTGTTTCTAAAATGTTTCCCATTGATAGATGCAGAAACCATTTTTCCTGATAAATAATTTGATTGACTTCGTCTGCAGGATGTTCTCTGCCCCATTCTCGGTGCATTAGCAGTGGAAATTGATATGGAAACCGGAAATGAGCAATTGTGTCACTTCAGAAAGAGCAGTGAGATACTAGCTGCGAACCACCACAGATGATTATAGCCTGGCACTCTGTGATGGAAGTTATTTATATTGATATTTCCTGATCTGAAAATGAATATGCTTTTAGCTTCTGTTGTTTTTGCACCTCTCATGGCTCGTTTTCATATACAGTCAAGATGTTAATGTAATATTTTCCGTCTCAAGTCCTTGGTAATTTTCTGATATATTTTTTTTAATGGAATTAACTGTCCAGTGTGCTGGGTCTTACTTCTGCCTATGAAGTCTTAACTGCATGCTGAGCTGTATTAATAAAAGTGCAGCCAGCAGGTGGAGGTGGGCACGATTAATTCTCTCTATTCAGTACTTAACAAGACCACGTCTGGACAGCTGTGTCTGGTTTGGAATTTCCCAGGGCAGAAAAGACTAACAGGAGAGACCCTGGAGCGTGGGGGCCTGGAAGTATGAGGAAAAATGTTTCTTCAGCCTGCAGGGAAGGCTCAGGGAGGGATCTCCCTGCTGTTCTCATCTCCTCCGTAACCACTCATGAGGAAGCGAAGTCACACTATTCCCCAATTGCAGGGATTTGAGACGAAATAGACACAAGTTGCAGCAAGAGAAATTCTAATTAGATGTAAGGGGAAAAACATTCCCAAAGAGGGTGGTTGAGGCCTGGGGCAGGGTGCCCAGAGATGCTCTAGAATTCATATCCCTAGAGACATCATAACCTCACCTGAAGTATATCTAAAAAACAAAAGAAAGGAGCTGGTGCAGAGTTTTCTTTCCCTAGCTAAAGCAGGAATGCAAAGGAAAAACACAATATTTTCAGCAAAAGTTTCCAGGGGAAAAAAAAAAAAGTTCTATTTTGGAATTTTTGATAGATTATTTCAGTGGCAATTGTGTCAGTCTCCCTGCTGAAATTCTACATGGGAAAAAAAATAAAAAGGCCCAGACAGCCTCTTTATTACTTCAGTATTGCCTTGATTTTCTGAGGAACAGTGTAAAAGTGGGAGATAAAATAAAACTTTCTAGAGTAGGTTTTTCCTTGTCTCTAATAACAATGCTGGTACCTAGTGTATCAGCTGCAACATCTCATAACACCTTCCCACCCTAAACTTAGAGCACTGGCTGTTCATGTTATGTATGGATGATGCCAAGACCAGAGTTTAAATTTTTTTGTTCTTTACAGTAAAGAAATGAAATAACAGATGGCTCCAATTAAAAAACAGCAGGAGAACTTTATTTTTATCTTTTTTTTTCTTAACTGAGCAATCTGGGTCATGAACAAATACTATTTTTTTTCCCTTGCTTCATCTTGAGATTGCAATGAAGTCAGAAAAAAAATCATAACTAGAGATGTGTAAGATAAGAAATGTGATTAAACCTAGTAGGAGTTAGACTGTTCTCTAACACCTTTAAACAGATGGAAGGATGGAAGGAGTCCTCAGGCAGTATCAGATATCCTTTGGGAAACTAAGGAATGATTCCTTCTGCAGTGCCCACTGTTTTTCACTGTTACTCCCAGTGGTCTGGATAATCTGACCCTAAATGCAACTGTGACACAGCTTGTCCAAAGTGAAATATTTATAGAGAAAGGGGAGGATTTTTTTTATTATTATTCCTATACAGAACATAAATGGTGTCATCAGCATCATCACCATGGGCAACACTCCAAAATAAAAGAGTTATTTTCTAAGTATACAGACTGCAGGGCCATAATCCTGTGATTTGCTGTAATTAACCAGTGTAACACTCCGGCATTACCATGGGCGAGGGCTGGTTCCGAAAGGGATCTTAGTTCTACTGGCCAAGCTCCCTAGTGCTACTGGCCAAGTCATCCCATTTCTGAAGACAGTGGAAACAAGTGGTGAGATCTTTCTGAGCTCCAATACTATGCTTGCCTTTGATGCATTTTTTTCTAATGGCAATTGAAAATCCAAAACATCTTGGGTACTGAGTACCTATTTCTTCAATCAAGGGGCAATAATAGTTTGCATAGTTGACAGAAACCAATTTCTGCTATCTTGTAAGAGATGCTTTTATTTCCAAAGGGCTAAGAATTGTGTTTTGATATCCAAGATAGGAGGCTGGCATCTGGGGTCAAACCAGAATAGCAATCAATCCCTTGTGTATAAAGCATTTGCAGTATTCCACTCTTAATGAGAAACCACCCACTTAACACTGGAAAATAAATACATAGATAAAAGTACTTATGTAAATTATGAATAGCACTAGCAGTTAAAAATGGCGCTTTATGTAATTAATATTTAGCAACTAGTAAATTTCTATAATAGTAGTTAAATGCTAATTAAATAATTTCCTTAGGAGCATATTTACTAATGGTATTTCTGGATATTCCTTTTTCCTTTTAGATGTTTCATAGCTGTTGTTGAGTAATTAATGCTCACTAATTAATTTTGAAGAGTCCTGACCTTTCAAGCAGGCTAGGAATGGAATTCCCTTAGCCAAAACATGTTCACTTAAAACAAATCTGAGTGAGACCTCTAAGCTCCGCTCTTAGAGCTGCATCTGTAAGGGCGCAAACTGCTGGACCTGAGGTCATGCTGGGAAATCCTTGGCAATGAGTGGTTTCCAGTATGGCATCCACAAGGATATCTTTAGATTGATACAGTTTCCCAGTTAAATGTATTAACTGAAAGATTACAGAATTTCTGAGTTTGCATGACCTTGGGTCTGGATGGAGTGGGGCACCCCCAAAGACCTGCTGTTCTTCAGGGTGACTCTGTTGCTGTGCTGTCTTGCAGCTATTCAGGTGGGCAGCGGCCCCTAGTCCCCATCACAAGTGCTCCTCATTCCCTGTCCCGCTCTCAGAATAGCTGCTGAGCTTCCTGTGCTCTGCCATCCTTGCAAATGCAAGGAGGAGGAGGAAGGTGGGAAAATCAGCGCTTGTATCTGCCTTGTCTGGAGAAGCAGCTTTGATGGGGGTCAGAGATGACGACTGTGTTGGGCGGCTGCTGCCGCGTGGCACAGTGGCCCACGTGGCTCAGGGAAGAGGAGGGAGCTCCTGTAGCTGGAAGCACCCAGGAGCTTCTGCAAGGGCTGCTGGAGGGCCCTGCTTGCCAGGCAGCTGCTCCTGCTGCTTGGCCTCTTCCTTGTCCACAAAGGGATAAATTCAGCCTCAAGGAGACTGAAGGAATCAATGTGCCTAGTGCTTCTTGGTTGCATTTGAACGACTACTGAAAGGGACTGGCTCTGTAGTCCTGCATGGCAGTGAATTTTTGAATTTCTTCAAAATTTGGTGGAAGCTGTTTCCTCTTTCTCTCCCATTAATTTCTGGCCAAATGGGAGCTTTCTCCAAGTTTGGTGACTGCTCAGCCGAAATAGATGTTTGTGGCCCTTGCAGCTGCAGGCAGTGCAGAAATAATGTCCCCTGCCTTGGGGGACAGAATGCCCCCATTCTGCAGCCTCCAGCAGTACATACATGTATGAGGTCTCTCTGCTTTGTGGCTGGGGACTCAGAAGTGAGATACTTGTGCTTCCCAGGGGCCATTGCAAGGTTTCTTAACCACTTCTCTAGGATTTCACAAAATCAAAATGTCTCAAATGAGTTATTTCAAATGTAGAGTGTTTTTGAAATGACAATATGCATCGTTTGAAGATCTCCAAGCACTTCTCTCTCCCCAAGGTCAATTCCTGTGTGGGTGACAGCTTGTAATTGTATCTCTACCTGGATTTTTGGCTCAAATCTCATTTCCGTTCACAGTGGCTGTAGAAGGATCAAGAAGCTGTGTCTCCATCAGGCAATATTACAGGATCACAAGTACCACAATGAATGAATTGTAACTGCTTGAACATGCCTGACCTGTGTTCAGGGGTAACTTACTTCAGAGTGACAATTTGTGGGCGTGGGCGTTAAACCAGGTTTTGCTCTTAGTCCACATTTTTTTTTTCAATGGCAGAAACTTCATGTCTCTATATTTTTCAACCCATATACATCTGTAGCAGCAAACAGGTGAACTAGAGCAGCTGTCCTAAATCTTGAAGAAAAAAGTAAAAATAATTTAGAAAATCACAACTCCTTCCTACCATTGGATTGAAAAGCTTCAGCTGGGTTATGCTTGGCTCTGGGATAATCAGAAGTAAAATGAGAAAAGGAAATAATCTGAACTCCTGATCAGCCCGAGGGCGGCCTTTTTCCTTAATTGCTGCTTTCTGGTGCTATTTGTTCAGCACAAAGAGCGAGGGAGCCAACCTGGGAAGCAGAGGTGGTGAGATCTGCAAGCTAATACTAAACTGTGAAAAACCTTTCTTTACAAGAGCAAAGAAAACACTAATGACTTAGTTGGAAAATAATTAAAGGATATTGGTGACATTTTTGTCAATTGAAAACGTGTATTTTCCTTGCCTTGGGTTTATGAAACAATGACTAATTTCACCAATTAATTGCTCTGACGGAGAACAGTGTATTTTAAGTTGACATACCCCTTAATTTTACATTATGCTTCATGAACCTGGTAATTTTAAATGAGTATCATTTAATTTTAAGGACAATGAATGAAATAAAAGAGACCTGGGAAGTTATGATACAATACAGAGGAATTTCTTTCCCTCTAATCAAGCCTATATTATTATTTTTCTCCTGGTGATTTTATAATATATTATTCCTCCAAAGTCTCTGTGAGGCCATTTCTACAAAAGCCTGCAAAACCCTCAGATTGCTAGCCAGGAAAAATAGCTCTGCTTGCTAATCCTGCCTTAGCTTTTAGTCATGTGTGGATGACTGCAACAAACTAGGCATATTAGACATAAAGCACAATGCTTTTTTTGCTCTCATAATGAAATCTAATAGTCCTATTCCCAAAGGGAGCGAAGGTGCTGTTCTTACCCAGTGATGCTATGATTCCCAATTAAGGGAAAATTCAAAATGATTTGTATTTCAAAGCCATGTTGTCTCCAATATGCAGCAAGATGCTCTGAACTCGCCCAAATCAAAGGCTTCTCAAAACCACATCTGTGCTGTGGCCTTTGCGCCTGCTCTTAGTATGGATTTGGTCTGTGTCTCCCAGCCACTCACACCAAATGCCCCAGCGTGTGGTTCTCAACACTTTGAACCCTTCTTCTTGCTGAGGTTTGAGGCCAAAAGAGGCCTAGCTCAAGCTGCTATGTAGCGAGGATGGAGGCCGGTTTGTCACTGTGCTGTTGCTTGTCCCTCAAAGCCTTCCATGACCCGTTATCCTCCGTCTCCTTGCAGGACAAGCTTGTTCTCTGAAAGTCAGATGGTGCTCAAAGTCAGTCGTCTTTATCCCAGGAAAGGCAGGGTGAAGCCCTCTGCACAAATGCGTGAATGCAAAGTAAATACAGTCGCGGCAGAGCTTTGCTGAGGGACTCAGGTGAGGTGTCCATCATGACAGCAACTCGGGCTAACTGCACTGCAGACACTCATCAGGCAAGACTGGCAGAGGGTGACCTGAGAAACTGAAATGAAGCCACTGATCAAGCAGCCGCAAAGGCTAGTAACACGTATCGGATTGAAAATATAGCTCTCCTGAATCTACCTGAGTTTATCTACTCATCCAACCTTCATTTAATTTGACCCCAATGGGAGTCTCTACGAGAAGAAGCAGGGAAGAGAAGCAGCAGCTGTTGAACTGCATAAACACTTCATTTGCGTTGTGCCATTTGTGCAAGTCTCTTGTGCAGCCTGCACAGAATATCTCTGGACACATTTGCCCAGAAATTAAGCTGACATATTTATTCAAACTGCAGGTATGTTCTAAGTAACTCTCCCCTCCCCAACTACCCAAATAAATACAAATTTGAATATACTTGAAAACCATGATAGACTGTTGTGACTGGTGAAGACAAAGAGCTTTTGTGTATTCAGATGAAGCACTATCTGATGTACAGCTGGGATCATACTGCTTAGTGCTGGATTTGGGCTGTCAAAGGGGAGAGCAAGGTGTGCATTCTTAACACGCTGCCCGGTGGCTTCCAAGTAGCTTAATGTATTCCTTCAGGTGATTTATGTGTAAATGAGACCTTGGGCAGTAAAGGAGAGTGAAGTGGTAAGAAAACAAACTGGGAGGTAACCAGGGTAAGGAAAAGGGCTGAGGGAAAGCTGGTCCACTGACAAGGAGAAGTTTTCTTCTTTTATGCCAGGCCAAAAGCACATGAGTATGCCCAGTACTGGTTTCAGTGAATTCATGTACTTAAAGCCACACTTTATCTCAGAATAGTGGGGTTGTTTTTTTGGCACTGCTTGCTAGAGGCCCTTCAGTGGATCTTCCTCTGTATCTGTGAAGTGCTGGGCACACCGTCTCCCTAAAAGAACTCACCCTTCCGAAGGTGCATTTCTGTGAGATGCCAAAGTACCTTCTGCCTGATGGATTGCTGATTTGAAACCTATTGCACAGGCAGCTGTATTGGATGGGCCTATGTTTGTGTGTTTGTGTTTCCAGTTTAATAAGCAAATTCTCCATCCAGAGTTTGCCTTGCAGAACCTAGTGGCAGTAAAATGCATATATAAGATATAAGACTCCTTTTCACAAATAACTGCTAGGAAGCGTCAGTGAGTAAGTACTTTCCACAAAGCCTGAGTGGCATAGACGACTTGTGGTAATGGTAAAATAATAATAATTATTATAATAATGTGAGCTGATACACGTGCACAACCTCTTCTCCCCAAATTGCATTGCTTTTTACCATCTTTAGCTTTAAAAAAAAAAATAATTTTCTATCCCCATCTGTTTCATGGATACATTAGATAAGATCAGTTTTTAAATTTGAGAACCAACAGAAGGTCAGCTGTCAAGACAGTTATCTAGCCAAGAGGTATGTAACTCGATGAGCCAAAAATAATTCAGTGCTATTCTATCAAAAAGACTTCAGTCCTCTACATGATTTAAATACCATGAAGTTTTAGCTAAGCAGGGACAGAAGTGCTTCTTGGCTCTCCCTATACCACTATCAAAGTGCATATGATGTACTTACATTCGCACTGCTCTTTGTACTATGAATAGATTTATGTCCAGGAGGCTGCAGAGATGGTTCAAGCTGGTCTTTTTTGTCTGCAGAAGGATATGGTAAAGTGACATGAAGGTTAAGCAGCCTCCTTCTTCATACTTTGCTTTGGAGAAAGGGTGACCTTGAGAGTTAGGTGAACGTTTGTGACACAAGGAAATAGTCCAGGGTCTGTTCTCTACCATTGGATTTCTTCCCCAGGAAGTCCACTTTGTTCACTTGTGCCTCAGTTTCCTCACTTGTCTGATTTATTTGCAATAAGGTATATGATCATGTGGATGTTTTAAAGGTCCTCATTAAAGAAAATTGTCTTAAGTTATTTCTTTGATGGCAGATAATGATGCTCTTTCAACAAGGAAACTGAGGCACAAAGAAGGGAATTTAATTGTCTGAGACTGTTGTAGGTATCAAACTAGCACCAGAGTTTGATCTAGGAGTCCAGGGCTGCCGCTACCTCTTTGTAGCAATGACCGTTTTAGAGAAAAGCTGTTTAAAAAAGTAAGAGTGCATAAGTTATACATAGAATTAATGGAATAGAAGAGAATAATGAATCTAGCATGGACCAAGAGAAAAATATGTAGATGAGAGAAAAGGGCCTGCTATGGGCAGCTGAGGGATTAAAAGATTTAGACAAAAAATTATGATACAGGGGAGGGAGACAATGGAAAGGACATTCCTAAGAAGGAGAAAAGAGACTCAAGAATGACAGGAACTGCAGTTTTCTAATGCGGCCAGTTACTGAGCACAACTATGAGTTTCCCTGCAGTTCTGGCTGTGAAGGGTTAAAGCAGTCCCTTCTCTGTTTACTTTTTCTCTCCTTGGGGAGAACAGATCAAGAGATGCTAATTGGAGAAACCAAGAGTTACAAGGTTTTACAGGCAGAAAAGATGAAAATGTTAAGGGGTGAAAACAAGCAGCTACCTACCTGCTGCTCCCAGCCACAAAAAGGGGAGGGAGCAGGTATGGAGGCTGGTTTTCTGTAGGCTGAGTGAGATCTCTGCTAGGCTGAGATTTTTGCTTGACTTAATAGAAACTGTGTAGAGAGAAAAGCTTCGTACTTGCAGGTAGATGTATGCTTTTTTTCCTTAGGGTAGGATTTCGGGTGGACGCTTTCTTATCTAGCTACTTATTTTCATAAAGGACAGACTTTGTGTTCATAAGCACTATGTGGTTTGTTTGCCCTATTTTTTTCTCCTTCTGTCTCTTATTTAGCATGAATTTGTTAACTGCTTCTATGACATTTGCTTTATAACATTTATACATTTGCACATTTATAACATTTGTAGCATTGCTTGCATCTCTTCTCCACTGGTGTCTCGACCTGCTGAGAACTCTCATGTCTTTGGCCCTCCTGGCTGAGCTAGCTGGAGAGGTACATAACTTTCCAGGCCTATTTAAGCATATAACTCTCTCTTTTTTTTTTTTTTTTTTTCCAGATGTGTAAGCTCTTTTTGAAGCTTAGCATAACCTACTGCATTTACTTCTTAAAAGTTGGCGCTTTCTTCAGTACTATTCTAGTTTTCTCAGCGTATGCCCTGTCCTGGTACAGAAGTAGGACAGTGGAGCTATGCTGCTATGGGGAAGTCTGCTCTGTCCAATGTTTTCTCTGCCTAAGAATGGAGATAAACAGTTCATTGCTGTTTATATTTCGCAAAGAAACTGTACAATAAATATGGAGTTAATAAGAAGAGTTAAAGATGAGGAATAAAGAACATGAGCAGCTTTCCCTCTCTGGGGAAGGGCATTACATGGTGGGCACTATGCTAATGATGCATCCACACAAGGAGAGTGATGAAGTGTCAGTCAGAATGGGAAAAAAATAGGGTTACTTGAAATGCTTTTGCCATCATGGACCGTACTGCAACTCCTGACCTATAAACCTGTCATTTGACCTTGGACTTTGTCTGCATGATTTTCCAGTATATATGGGAACTTGATTCTGCAGTAAAGAGAAAGAAAATTTATTTTACCTGGTTATCATTTAATATTAAGCACTAGCAGAGATAAGAATGCAGGTTTCCCTGTGTTTGGAAGTAGGGCACTGTATCTGTACGAAGCACATGTGATGCCATGACCTCTGTTCTATTCATCTATGGAGAGTTCTGGGCTCTGAGATGTCTCTTGCTGCAGAAGTGTTACCACTGTACTCTGGCATTACCTATGGCCTGTTACTTAGCCTGTCCTTCTGGTAGGGTAGAGATGTGGGTTGGTATCCTTGCTGGGGAAGGGAAGGAACTGAGCAAACCCTACTCTTTGTCTGAGTAATCTGGCAAATTGGAAAAAAGCCAAGGAAATGGGGAAGGTACCACTGCCAGCTTATGTGATAAAGTTTTGTACAGGGTCCAATGTGTTAAGTATGTTCTGGCTATATTTACCAGATGGGGAGCTTTAGACTGGGGATCCCAGTGTTTAAGGCTCCCAGGTAGATAGGAGCATCTAGTTTTCACTTTGTTATAATGAAGATAGTTCTGGTCAAGCTCTGCAAGTAAGGAGAACTCCAAATACTCAGGAGTTTCAAAACTGAGCTGTGTGGTTTCCATGTGACTATAGGGAGAAGTGGTAGCTGAAATCAAGGATTGGGTGCTGTAACCCAACATTGAAAGCATCAGTTATGCTGAGGTTAATTCACAGACCCAGTCCTCAACATTTTTCTGTGGAACTGTATCAAACTAGTTTCATATTGGAGGTTTCCATACCTTCTGAAGTTGGTACTCATTTCGGTACAGCAATTTTCTTATCAGCTGTCAAACTTTCTGGGAATATTCAGTTTGAGTGTAATCAGAGGCCTTTAAGTAAAAGGACTTTGCAAGTAGAGTGCTAATTATCTGAGGGACAAGTGAGTCCTCACTCAGTAGTAAATGAGCAGCATGTCTGTCAGTGATACTCAGCAAACATCAGCATGAAGTTAATTCAGATTCCTCACTTACTGAGGTCCCCAGGCACAGCTGAGTTGCAATCCTCTTAGATGCAGATGTAATGTATGCAGTGTGTTTGAGGCTGTCCTTATGGAATCTATTTATTTTTATTCTTGTTTTTGCTTATGTTGCTTAGAAGAAGGACTGTCTGAGCCCAGGCCTTCACAGCTTGGTAGACAGCTCTAGATTCACCTTGTCAGTCGTCTCCTCTAAACTTGCTCTGTGTTGGAAAAGGAGAGGGCACCTTCTCAAAGGGATGCTAAGCTAAGCCCTGTAATCATTATCTGAGAGATTTTTACACTGCAATGTCTCCTGAGTCATTCTGATAATTGAGAACCATCTCACATGGAGCATAATGGGCTTTGTGGAACTCCAGATTTCCATCCGGTGTGAGCAGCACCTCATTAGCTGTGCTCTGCAATGATCATGGAGTTCATTTTGTTTTTTTTTTTTAAACTTGTTAATTTTACCAAGTAAAAGTTTATCATTAAGCAACCACTGAAAGTCTTTAGGGTTTCCATTCTAGACAGCTCATCTTTATTTTTTTCCCCTCTTGACCATTTTGAACTACAGTAAAATTTTAACAGACTCTCTTGAGGTCCAGAAGAACCTGTAAAGTTCAGCTGCTCCCTGGTGTCCAATTCCAGAATCCCCAGAATAACACTGCTTGGTAAGCAACCCAGTCATTCTCATTCCCTGATCGCCCCTGTTGCCCCTTCATGTGTCTTCAGGGAAGGCTAATCCTTGATGAGTGATACATTTCCTTTCATGCAGCTTTACTGCAGGGTTTCAGGTCCCTCTCATAGATGTGGTTAATTATAAATCACATGTAATTTCTGGCAAAGCTTGGGGATCCTTAGTTGGTCCTTTTTTGTTTGTTGGTAGTTTTTTTTTTTTTTTTTTTTTTTTTGAACAATAGCTTTGTGACTTTTAAAATCAATGAAAAAGTTAGCAACAACAACAGAAAACTTTGAAGAAGGAATTGCCTGCATTGTCAATGTCTTCTGTAGCTTAAGTTATGCTGCTACTTGTCCTTTTGTGATTCTGCCTCTGGATTGCAGGTGATGAATGGCCTCAGACAGTCAGGATTATTTGTGCTGTAATTTTAATTTTTTAAAAAAGTTGTGGTCATCAAACAGTTCCTTGGGATATATACTCTTTATCAATCTAGGAAAACAATTTCACATTTATCAATCTGAAGGCCATAGGAAGAGAGTCATCTTTCCACAAAATCGGCTTCCTCTAAGGAAATAAAGCACCAAAAAAATAAGATCCTTTTTAAAAAGCAGCATAAATTTTCCTGTTCCAGTTCACTATGAGAATGTCACTAAAATTGAAACTATGTTATAGCCCTGAAAGAGTGCTTGTCTCGATGGCTATGTATGAAGAAGGAATGGGCATGCTGGTAGATTTACGTACTGCTCAAAGCAGAATAGGGCTTGCTGTTAGAGTGCTCTCATAGGGAGGCAAACAATAAGTAAATAATGATTAAAATCGCTGTCAATCAGATATTTCTAAATAAAGCTGTTCTGGAGAGAACACGTTCATGCTGTGGAAAGCTGGGAGCTGAATGTGCAATGTTTAATGCAACATGACCATGATCTTACTTGGCTGATTTTAAGCTGCAGGAAAGTTGGTGTTTTATATGGTAAATGCAAGAATTCATGATGGCAGATGTAGCAATACCTATGCAGAATACACTTTGAAAATTTAAAGATTTTCTTAATAGTTGAAAGAAAGATCTTGTTCAGATTGTAGCCCATCATTTGGAAGAAGAAAAGATCAATCAGATATGCATCAGGTTCCTTAAATAGATCCAATATGCTAGCTGGTTAATCTCTAGTTAGGGAACTTGTCAGCAACCTGTGACTTCTCTAAGGAATTACAAAAACAATCAAACAAAAAGCAGTAAATTTGAAGAAATTTTGTAAATACTCATTGTCTTATGTAACTGTTAAAAAAAAATTGTCAGATGTTTCAAAAAAAAATCATAAAAGGCTTGTATTTTTTTTCAAACATTTTGACATAGTCTGCCTTTTCCTGAAAGATGTGAACATGTTTGCCCAATAATTCTGCTTTCTGATTTGACTTTTGGTTGTTTTGTGAATAATTTGTGGAAGTGACCCCATGACTGGAGGGAAGAATATGACAGTTGTTGACTTAAGGAGATCATCATCAGCTCTGGTGAGCTAAGTACATCCAGCTCCTTTTCTCCACTAGTATTAAGCTCTCCATGGCTGTTCTGCTTTTGAGCTGCAGTGATATACACTGGATGAGAACCATGGGTAGCTACACTTAAAAGTCATGGATAGAGCTTATTTGATGGATTACTTTCTGTGTTGAAATCACAAAGGCAACCTTATTTATGTTCTCCAGCTAGAACATTTGATGTTGCTTCTTGAAACATAGAAATGCTGGTGGGAGTAGTTTCTTGACAACACTAGATCAGGTTGGATGTGACTTTATCTAGCCAAGGCCTGAAAAACTCCAAGCCTGCATGATGATGGTAACAGGTTTGTCATCCCATACCTAAGGGCTTTACATTTTAATTAAATACAACATGGTGAGAAGTAGCCACAAGCAGAGAGAAGATTTGGAAGGACAGAGGTTCCAGGAGTACAAAAGTGTGAGAAAATGGTCTTGCTTGAATATACATCCCACTGGGAGAGGTATTCAGGCAAAGACTTCTTTCCCCTACAAAAATGAACCAGCTGTTGTTGATATACAAAAAGGCTTATGTTTTTATCATGTAATACATTAGGGAAAAAAAAAGGTTGGAAGCCACTAAATAGTGCTTTTAAAATTGGTCACTTACAGGGAAATTTCCATTGTGCTGAGACATTTTTTTTTTCCAGAAATGTTGTTTTTAATCTGCTCTGTTGGGTGATTCTAAGAATATCAAGTTTTCCAAATTAACTTGCCATTAGGGCTTTCATCTCAAGTCTAAGAAAATAGAGTCATTCTGGTTTGGTCCCTGTCAAACTTCTTTTTCTTCAGATTTATTCACAGTTTTCCTACTCCTCACATTTCCTCACATTTAAGCATCAACAAAGGGGGAAAAGTTTTATCCAAGCTGTGGCTGTTTGTTTTTCAGCCTCACTAAAACGCGTCCGATGTTGCTATGCACTTTCTCCTGGGCTGGCCCCACGCTAGCTAGTCTCCAGGCGCTCAGTTTGGCTGCGAGATTCCCCAGCCCTCTTGTCTTGGCATGGCTCTGCCTTATGGGATGTAACGTTCCTCTAATGAGACATCTAGAAGCAAATCACCCTCACACAGGGGCATTCTCTGCTGGTATCTCATTACGGTAACTACCCCGTTGCCAGCAAATGTGGCTAACCTCAGGTATAGGACATGCTTGGGATCACACCAATATTGAAGACAGGAGAGTGCTCAACCACAGGACCTTGAGTCTAAAGTGCACAGTAGAACTCTCTGAGATTGCCACAACCTGAATAATTTTTGGTAAGAGCCCATTAAAGCATGACACCCGTTTACAGGGCCATTTGCAAGTTTTCAACAGCATCAGTTACACTGAGAACATGGCTCTCATGGGAGCCAGCAGTCAGATTTGGAGCTCTTGCAGAGAATAGCTGAGCTGAGAAAGAAGAGGGATTTTCTCCCTACATTACAATGCGTCTCTCTGTTTTACAGGGCATCTGGTACTTCAGTGATGCTTGCATTAAGAATAGTTAAGGCTGAACTGAGTTGACCAAAACAACCCTTCACGTCTACAAGTGCTAATATTCTAAATGAGTAAGTTATTTGTATTACACTCCTCCAGCTGGTGGCATACAGATACCTCTAAACCTTTTCTCAAATGTCTTTACTGTTTTTTTTTGTTTGTTTGTTTGTTTTCCTATCTTCTTCCCTCCTACAAAAAAAAATGTGTCCTTTTGTTAAGCATGATCATCCTTTACGGTGCAAGGATGGGGTGCATAGACAAGCTTGTGTGATCTCTGGGAATGGAAAATGGAGACACAACTTGAAAGGAAAAGTCACAGTCAAAAGGCAAGAATCAACCAGCAGAAAATGAGAGAAAGACAAGTGAAGGTTAAGCCAGCCCAACAGACCTAAAAAAGTCTGCTCTTTCTTGTGACTAATCATGGCATAGGCCAGATTCCTATCCCAGCTGCAAGGACAGTGCAGCAGATCCAACCTCCTAAGCTTCAGTTAGTGTAGGCAACTTGAGAGACTTCGTAAGTCTTAGCTGAGAGAAGGACTTGTGCAACTAATTACAATAAGTAATGAGAATAAATAATAGCCCAACACCAGAGCCAGCCCCTGCCTTCCTCCGATGGGTCTATGCACTGACCTCTCCGGGGAGTTGCCCTTTCTGCGTGTTTTTCGCTAGGGCCGGACCCTTTCCTGCGTTCCACAGCATTTGGATGTGAACTGCTTGCCCAAAGGGATCTAATCCCTGGTCACTGCTCTTTCTGAATCCTCCTGGACACGGCGGGCGCCTGTCCGTCAGGCTGCAAGCAGAGCATCTGCAGGCCCTGCTCTGCTCTGCTGGGGGCCATGGCCTCCAAACAAAAGGGTGTCATGCAGATCACAGTAGCCAAGATAACACCAGGATTTTAAAAGGTCCCTGCTGTGCCTCTCAGAGCAGGAATAAAGAAACCCCATTTGCTTAGCTGCCTAGGACCTTACTCAAGAAATAAACCATTTTCACACTGTTCTGAAATCCTACCTTAGCCCTGAGAATAGTGATGCTACAGTTTAAACAGCTAATAAAAGCTTCTTAAACTTCTTTTGTTGGCATCTGCAGTGAGTGAGTGCTACTTCGCCATATCCTTTAGAAGTGTTTTTGTCTGAGTACTGCAGTGTTTACCTTTGCACCACGGGCTGATCAGTGTTATGCAAAAGACAGCTAGTAAATGCTCAATGCATTTACAAGAAAAAAAGATTTTTTGTTCTATTTTTGTCAAATTTCATTTCAAATCTCTTACATGCTTCTGGGAAAGGGTTTGTTTTTATATTCTTCTGCCTTCAGAAAGAAAATAGCTCTAATACTGGCTAAGAAAAAAAAATCAGGCAAGGTTCAGGTCTGTAGAACACTGAATATTTTGAGGTTTGCAAGGTCTTGCTTCTTTCCAAATGACAAAGGTGATTGTTTCCGGAAAGGTAAAGAGTGATACCAAATTTATTTTCCAGGCCTGTATGTGGCAATGTTATGGCACATGGGCAAAAATCTGTAATGAAGACAAAAGTTTTCCCATAGCTCTTACACATCAGTCATGGTGCCACTCAGCCCTTGAGCGCAGGTCACAAGCAAATAGAGGCTGAGACCTCATTTACCAAAGCCAGGAAAAATGTTCCCCTTTTTTTTGCCTTTTTGTTGCCCAGAAAGATGAATTGCATTTTCCTGCGTGGCCATAAGCCAGATATTTAAAAAAAGAAATCAAAACCCCAATAAACAAAATTCACACTTATTCCTCAAAAATTTTCTTAAATTTTTTTGTGAAGTCTTCTTTTGCATGTAGTACAAATAGAGACATGGATATATATATAGTACAAAGTACACACATATGTGTTGATATTTATTTGTATGGAAGAGTTTAAAGCAGCTAAACCAACTTTAGTTTTTTCAACTCTCATTTTGATATTTTTATGCTTCAACTAAATTGAGTGGCAACTAAAGTGGCAGACTTGGGAGAGAAAAGGAATGCTTATCTCAATAAAACCTTCTGTGGTATTACTGTATTTGTCTTATACCACAGCAATGTCCAAGAAAAAAAAAAAATATAATAGACTTGCAAAAGTTCTACTTAATTCTACAGGTTACAACATTCAGCAACTTTCTTGGAGGAAATTCTGGGAAAGAATGTGGACAGTCAGGCAGGATCCAACCATTTAAAGTTTGCGAACATGAAAAGCAAAAGGGTTTATTGGATTTAAACTTAATCTGTGTTAAATGATGGATCAGTAAACTTTTCTTCCTGCTCCTCTCCCCCCCCACCCCCAAAACAAAAAACAAACAAAAAAAAAAAAAGGAGGCTTTTCCATGTCCTATCAGGCTATTTAAAGGGAGAGTCATGTCTGAACTAGTGATTTAAGCCAAAATGGCTGAAGTCACTCACATGATTGGTGGAGTTAAAAGTAGTGACCCTTGTCTGACTCTTTATTTTCATGATGTGACACAGTTCACTTCTTCAGTAGGGGTTATATTTGAAAGCATCTGCTTTTTGATGTTCCTGAAGCTGGTAGTAAGCTGCACAGAATCCAAAGCAAATTCCATTTGGATATTTACTTTGCAATCAGGTCTCTGTCTTGCTGCTATGCTTCTTAGAATTGGTTTTTATTCACTTTTTGAATGTGTTCAGTGAACAGATTGGATGTTTACAGCCCTGTAAATGTGTAATACACAGCTGGGTCTCCCCAAAGACAGGAAGAAGGCCTGAAGAGTTTACAACTTTTAGTGAATGTACAACAGAGAACGATAATACAGTCAGCAGGAATGGCAAAACCGAGAATAGACATATGAGGAAGGCTGATTTTTTAAATTTTTTTAGTCCACCGGATTGTATTACTTCCCAGGAGAGAGCCATTTTTGGTGGCAGCTCAAGGTTTATAAGGTTTGCCGTCTACTGTCATGAGGCGGGCTGCACTTTTCACCACTAGAGCTATTAGTGACATGCTCGATGTTGAGCACTCCAGGCAGCATTTGCTGTTTCAAAATTTGTTTAATAGATCAATGCAAATGAAAAAAAAAAAAAAAAAAAAAAAGTCTGGAATTGTATCCAAATGTCTGTTTTTTCAGATTAAAGCCTGAATTCTTAACTTGAGGAAGACACAGGAGCTTGAGAGAGGCACAGCTATGATAGTGAATACACAGATCTGAGAGAAGCAGAGATTACGTTTCAGCTCAGCTCATTTAAAGCACAACTTCAACTCAGTCTGAGGGCAAGTCTCATCACTGCTGAGGGTTCTGCCTTAACCACTAGGCTGCATTAGTCATTCTAGCCATTAGCAGAAAATTTTGGATCTCCCCACCTCCATTTTTTTCTTTCTTTTGGAAATCAAACTGCAATGCTGCTGCAAAATATTCCTGCTTTCATGAAGTGAAATGGACTTGCTCTGCCTAGGTCTGCTGAAAGGGCTGCAGAGTGAGTAGTGCCATCTTTAGGAACCCACCTAAACGAGTGGTCACGAGCACTCACTGTTCTCATTTTCTGTGTCATTTCCGAGCTGGGCACTGACATTCTATGTGATAACTGTCTTCTTTCACAGCTACAGGATGAACTACAAACCTCAGTGAGCTGCAGAACTGTCCAGCAGCTTATCATGAATTTGTCTTTATGAATTAAGGATGTGGATACTTTGTGCAACTGAAATAGATTTAAACATTTGCTTATATTCCACTTGCGGTTTACAAAACTTAGAAATCCCTCCATTTTGGTGCCCATGCTATCTCATTCAATTCCGTTCAGGAAGAACTACAAAGGCTTTTATTGTTTAGCTTGCACATCTGAAGTATGCAATTTAGCTTCTCTTCTGAATCTTAATGCTTGATACTGTTTTTGGTTAGACACATTTCCCAAATTGTTATAAGTGAAATCTGCTTTTGACTTAAATGACATTTACTGTCACTAAAGAAATGATCATAAAACACAGGCTTAAAATACAGCATCAAACCTTCTAGCTGTGTTGCTTTGAGTCACATTGACTTACGTTACTATTTCTCTCATTTCCAAGTCAGCACAACCCTGAGAGTCTATCACTGAGAGCATATTAACCAACTGTAAGGCTGCATCAAGGGCAGCCTGTTTCTTTTCGCTCATGTGTAGCTTTTTGGAAGTGTGTGAGGCATATTCCCAGCTGCCACAAGGGAAGAAGGAACGAAAATGCACCCCAGCTTTGCAGAAAGTAGTGTATCCACAACACCTACCTGGGCTCCTGGATCAGAGATAAAAGCACCCACTTATCTGCAGGAAACCAGAGCTCAGTCTCTCTGGAAAACAGCTTTATGTAGCTTCCGATCTCTCTGCAAGGAATGGAAGGTATCCATAGTTTTTCTAGGAAGAAAGCTGCCCTCAGGGAAATGGCCGGACTATAAAACTAAGAGGGAAAATTGAGGCAGTCTCATCATGAGTCTTGAAGTGGACGATGGGGGCCAGTGGGCAGCCAGGCTGAAAAGCAGAGGAAGAAAAGGGAGCTGCCCTCTCTCCTGAGTTGCGACAGCAAAGGAAGCAGGTGACCTTTCCATTTAAATGGCTATTTCCATTGCAAATGGCCCTGGGCATGGCTGTTTCATATGCTATTTAAATATTAATTGAATAGCGTGCACAGTGGAATGGAAAGTGCTGTGGTTTTCAATTGCAGAAAACTAAAAATGGGAAAAATCAGGCAAACATATTTCAAATTTGCTATTGCTATATTGAGTCTTATAGTAAAAGCTAATTATGTCCCAAATAAGTCTCCTGAGTGATAGTGTTGTTTGTGAACAAAACACAGCTGGATTGTCAGGTAGCTGATGACTGTGCTTGATGGCCCAGAAACGTGTATTTGGCTGACAGAATCTAGCCACAAAGGAGTGGTGGAATGAGAGTAACCCCTCCATCTTCCTTAGGGATATGCTGGCACGTGTCCATTTTGGCTAAAAGCAGGAAAAAAAGAAAAAAAAAGAATTTATACAGAGAAGTCAAAGCTATCCAGCTTTTTAAAATAAATCAGGCTATGTTGCTGTTGCAAAGCATGCTCTCCATTCAGCTGGTGTAGAAACTCATCCTAATTGCCTGTGAGAAATGAAATTGCGGTGCCTGACCTTCAGCTGAAGAAGGCAAGTGCAGGATCTTGGGTCTGTGTCCCAGCTACATTTTTTTACATCAGTTTGGCAGGACACAGAGCACAGAGGCATCAGCAAAGACAGCTTGACTCCAGCAGTACTGGAGGAGGAGTTGAGCATGGACGAGCTTTATGAGAATTAGGAGATTTGTGTGTGTAATCTTGAGAGGAAGTGGTTGGGTTCTGGAACAAACTTATCTGTCACATAGGCTGACACACCTTTGTGAGACTCTGCGTCTTTCCAAAAAAGAAAACAGGTAATGCAGCAGCAGAAGGGACATGCAAATAGCTCCTTAATGAGACTTGGCCCTTGAGTGAAGCCAGTGCTCTAGCATTCTAGCTAGCTTCTTTCTGTAGCAGTCTCCTCTGATTATTAGGCGAAAACTGGTGGTATCTGTGCTATATTCCTGTTGCACAGATCTCTGGACAGATAAATAGAGATTGGTTTTGCACTTTTTGATGAATCAAGCTTATTCCAGCAGATTAGACACAACACTGTAGATGTCATGTGACACTTGCACTTGGAAAGGACTGGTGAGAAGTGCCTTGGAGCCCTGCAGGTATTGATGTTTTGCTTTAATACTTTGCCGTGACCATAAAGCCCGCTAAAGCAACTACTTCTTCTTCACTGCAGTCTTCTTTCCACTATAACTTCCATCTATCAGTTCAAATCCAGACCTGACGTGTTTTGTTACAAACCCAACCTCTCTAAGTTTTTGTGCTTTTCAACATGACGGGATAAGTCGGGACTATACTGACCGTCCTTAGTGCTCTTAAAGGGTGTGAATCTGTTTCTTGGGCAGGATTTGTCTGAGGGATCCCATGGAAAGACTGAATGAGTTACAGTGGTTTTGATAATCCGAACAAGTAATTTGGAAAAGGAGATACTAATTTGGGTTTTGTCTATCAGAAACAAATGCACTGCAGGAGTGAGAACTTTGTAAGGATAGATGGGTGGTTATGCACTGAACACAGCGAATATCTCCAGATGCTGTCCTTGAACCTTGAGAACTCTAGTTCTGTAGGTTTAAAAGCTTACCCTGGAAAATCCTAGTGCCTTCTTTCTCCAGGTAACTAAGGAAGGCCAAAAAAGAAGCTACCAGCCCTGCAAGACAATCTGTAAAGAAGCCGTCTTGTTTGGTACTCCCACCTCTGCTTGGGGGGGCTCTTGTAGCTGTTCTGAGCCATTCAGTGGGTCATGCTAGAAGAGATTATTAAATCCCAAAGGGGTGTTTCTAGAGGTAAGATGAGTTGAAAATCATTGACAATAGTACGTATTAATTATTTTGCTGATCCTGGACAAAAAGTAGAAGTGCTTTAGAAGTGTGGGCTTTTTTTTTTTTGTTTTGTTTTGTTTTGTGTGTGTGTGTGTGTGTGTGTTTTTCACTGGTCTGTATTTTTAGAATCTTTAAGAGGTTCTTATGCTGGGTAAATCCTGTGTGTTCCAGGCTCTGCCATATGTGTGAGAGAACTCAGTAAATATTGCTGCTGCTATGCTACTGCATAGTGTAGTAATAAATAAAGATAGCAATAAAGCCTGATACATTTGTATCGTACTATGTAGGGAAGATCAATTGATCACATAAATGGTGACTGACTCCTAAAATGCAGCCACTCTGGAAAGGAACACTGAAGGTGTTGTTACACTGCAGAAGACTATGAGACAGGAAAGGTAAAAATCCTAGGGATAACTGACTCAGTGCATACATTTGTACAGCTGAATTAAATGTATACACTAGATTCTCTTGCTTATAAAAATCATGAGCATCTCTGATTAAAAAATCAGTGAGCGATTACCCCTCTTTTCCTAATCAATAGGGTAGCTAATTCAAAAGCACTCATCATATCTGCTTTGTGTTAAGAAAGACTCTTAGCAGCTCTTTGTGATTTTATAGTGGTGGGTATTTTCTATAATGCTGCTTCCATTTCAGGCATTGAGCCATGGATCGGGGTCACTGATATGGCCAGAGAGAAACAAGTATAACCTACTCTGTGTTTGTGAAACTGGAAACTTTGAAAGCTACTATGCTCCAGGCTCGTTATAATTGGAGTCTTCCTAGTGTATTACTGATGTGTTTGCAGGCTAGGGTGATAGCGGATTCTTGTCTATCCAGCTGTCTCTTTCAGTGGGAGTTTCACAGTTTCTCACAGGAGAAACTCTCCTGCTTTCTCCAGAATACCCCATTTGTATCTCTCTCAAGCTTAAAGCTGTGTATCTTTTCCTTCTCTGCTGTCAGGGGACCTCTCCTTCCTCCTGTAGTATGGCCATATTAATGCCCAACCTGATTCAAAAAAAAACACGGACCGTCTATGTGGTGAAACAGTGTTTCATCTCACAGCTTAGCTAGGAACTCGTGGGAGATGACACTCTTCTTATTTCTTCTCGTGCCTGGGATCAGATCATTGAAGATGATCACTGAAGCCTTGGGATAGCCGCAGGGGTTGCCGGCAGTGTAATCGAGGTGATTTGTGAGCGTGCCAGTACTTAGGAACTTAGTCTGACTTCAAAGATGATTCCAATTTAAGCAGGAGGTTGGACTGGAGACCTCCTAAGGTCCTCTCCTACCTGATTTATCCCAAATTTGAGGATCCTTTCCCACTGTGTCTGCATCAGGCACCCACTGTGTGGCTTTCCCACTTAAGAATTCTCAGACCAGGGTGGAGGGACCTAAAGAGTAGGGTGACATACAGTACATGTTGCTAGCCTTGGTTAGTTGCTTTTGCACACTCAAAAGGCAGCTCTGGGCTACTCAGTTTTTACTAGGACCGACAAGTCTTGCAAGCACTTTGAAGGGAGGAGAGCATCTAAACAGTCCCTTGAGCTGCTCTGTCATTTTTTTTCCACACTGCTTCTGGGGGAGATCTCACCTGGTCCTCCAAGCTTAGAGGAAAGTCTGTTAGAAGACACTACAGAACTACCAGTACCTGGATGATGTAGCCAGCATCCTCACCCCAAAATCAGCCTGAGTGAAATGGCAACTTAATCTCAGTCCACGCTGTTCTATGTCTCAGTCTCCCTAGGAAGTGCATCTAGTTAACATGTTCACTTAACCCACCAGCCATGTGAAATTTCATTAGCTCAAAGTATTACAATCCTAGGAAGTTCTAAAGGTCTGTAGTGGCCAGGCCACCTGACAGCAGACTAATCCTGCTTTGCTAATTCCAAATCAAGAGCCAGTGCTGGTCTTAAATGCTATATCTTTATCAGCAAGTCAAGTGCTTTTGCACAGCCTGCAGTTCTATAGTTGAATTCCAATATACTTTTTTTTTTTTTTAATGTAACCAAATAGTTCAGTGTTATCTGTAGTCACTTCTGTGCTATGATATCCTTACTGCCACAGTGGATTTACTGAAGTTATTTGTAAATAATGCTTCATCATATTTTGTGATTGAATTTTCCTATGGCTGGTCTCTGATGTGAACTGAAAATAACAGTCACTTCACTTCTCGAGTGTGATTTAGCCAACCTGAAATCTAAATCCAAGCAAACAAGATCGCACTGAGTATGACTCTGGTCATATCATTGATTGCTTTCTCTGGTAAGAAAAACCCAGCACCACAGATATTGACTAACTAATTAAGGAGGGCAAGGAGATACAAGAAGTGATGAAAAATAAAGAATTTAATTAATAAGCCAATAAAATATCTTTTTATATACACTGAATAGGCATTTATTGATGATTTTAAAAATCTCTTCCTCAAATGCTCATGTTAATGCTTTCACGTAGGGTTAAAATTAATTGTCAGCAAACCAGCACTGCAGTTTTTCCTACACAGTGCATGGTCTGGACAAATCATCTTAAAATGAGCTTTTTCTCTCAAAGCAGTAGCTACATACCTTAAGACTACACCAAGAATGATAATGACAATTTGTTTTTTATTACAAATTTAATATTGTTGAAATGCTTAGCTGACAAGTACACTTCCAATTGCACATGCAGTGAAATCCATTTTCATCAGCTCCTGCTTTGGGAGAGCTATGCACTGTAATATCATCTATTAGAATCTATGTGCTGTATCATTGCACATTATGGATAAACTTACAGATTTTCACTTAATGTTTGGGGGGTCATAAAGAAGGAATAGAAATATAGAAAATGCTATAATCTCTTTAGCTCCTTTATGCACTTCATTTACAAAAAAAATCATAAAATGGATAGTAAAATATTTACTAGTACTTTGCAATTCGCAAATGGCAAAAAAATTGAATTGTACAGTGTCACACTTCTGTGAAAAGAGAGACTGAGTCCCAAAAAGGCAGCTACTAAAAGAAATGGACTTTCTAACCAGAATGCCTAGAGGACTAATGTGAATCTCATACCTGTCTCTTCATCACTGGAATTGGGATTTTTGGTATTCACCATAGCTCTAGAGAAGTCAAACAAATGTTTCCTTTGTCAACTCAGGTGACAAATCAGGCACATGTTTTCATAGCTAGAGATGATCCATTTGAAGTGATGTAAGAAGACTTAAACAGCAGAAAGTTTAAGCAAACCTATATGATTTGATATGGTTGTAGACCATGAGCTCACACACAGATGCATACTTATTGCAGCTCAGCTGAGGAATGGTAATTTCTGAAATCTGCTATTGATGTAATATATATCATAGGGAATGTGCTTTACTAATCCTTGAACAAGTGTCTCATAAGAGCAACATATTTAAGTGGCATATGTAAGTGTGTGCTTGAAGTTCTAAATCTGAACCTTCTCCCAACATCGTAGCTCCACAAAAAAAGAGACTGCACTAGATTTTTGGATCAGAATATAATATACCATGCTGTAAACATCCCAGTCATAGTCAACAGTCTGCAAACTACTCTTATAGGTCTTAGAGTTTCCATCTTTCAGATTAGCTTTTTTTTTTTTTTTTTTTTTTCCTAATTTCACCTCTACCTTCCATGAACTAGTCTGTCCACTCTAAGCTGTTTTCATTTCAGCTGGTTCAAAAGCAACTCCTGCCTTGATTGTATAATCTGTAATAGTTATGTAAGGGTACTCCTCTTTCCAGAGTAAACCATGATGTGAACGTATTAGTTACCTCATGTAATCTGTGTGGATTTTATGGATTGTTTTATCCATTTGATGACGCTTGAGTATGACTCAATACAGACTTAAGAGCAACCCATTTTTCTACTGTTTTTATGAATTGCTTTCTGTTTCTCTAGTGAGGAAATCTTTTCTTTTGATGTTTCAGACGGCTTAAACATTCTGTGCAGGTTATACTGTCATTTGTCATGCATATTATATTTTTAATATTTTCATTTTGCCACTAGGTAATATATTCTATAGGAAATGAAAATATACACATCCTGACATTTCATGCCTGGGATAATAGTCCAGGGTTCTCATTCGGGAAGTCAGTTCCATATTCATAAAGGTGTAGAAAGCCACAAATAGAAATGAAGTTGAATTGCAAATATACGACTAGGAAATGCAGAGTATAAAACAGGGAAAAGCTTTATTAATTTCATCTTAAATAAGACTTTTTATCTGTCAAAAAAGTTGTTTGGTCAGTGAGGAAGCACAGTGAGGGAGACTATTTAAACATTGCATCTCATTCTGACTGTGTGTTGGGCTAATTGCTGAACTAAAATTTGAATAACTCCCACCAATTTTGCCACCATGAGCACTTGGTCTTCCTTGATGAATGCATCCTTGTAAGAAAAGAGTAGCAGTGTCTCTTTCTACCAATATAGGGTTCTGTTCACCAAAGGCTTTCTCTGTTCCACTGCCCAGTGGTGCCATTTAAATTTCCTATACTTGGCTCCTGGATCCCAGGGATCCAGATGAGGCTAGATCCCTTCTGAGTGGGTGGCCAACCCCTAGTGAGAGAGGTGACACCATGCCATGATGTGGCCTCACCTAACAGTTCGATTCCCACTGACTGGGAAGCCAGCTCTAAGGCTAAACGTGCTTGAAAAGGATGGGGAGTCCTACATCCTCTGCTTTTGTGCATCATTAGGTGTCTAAATTGGATTGGGATATGTGGTTCAAAAGACCCACCTGGACCTATACAACTAAATAATTCTCTACTTACAAATAATAAAACTGTGTTGTAGCAGGAAACTGTAGAGAAATCAGAGTATAACTATTGGAATAATTTACAGGAGGTTATTGCTCTTTTATGAATTAGAAGCTGTAGGGAAAGAAACAGGATGAAGAGATTTCATAGCCATTTTAGATAATTGGTGGAAAGTCTGTTGAAAATGTGCTCTGAGTTTGCTGCATCATGCCAAATAAATACATATATCCACCAATGCAAGCAGAGACATCTCAGTACTGATACGTAAAATGCGGTTCTTGAGTTAACTATCCTCCTTCCATGCACTAAAGATTTCTAAGCAGAGTACAAGAATCAAAGAGAGAACCTGAAGTAAGAGAGTGCTTGGAAGTTTGTCTTAATTTACTTTGACTACTGCAGCCTTTTCAATTTGCTTTGTGTTTGCCATAGTAGGGGCATATTTTAAATCCAATGACATAAAAGGAAGGTTTTCCATTGATTTCATAGGATCTACCATTTTACCCATATTTTGCTACAAGCTGAATATTGCCAGACCTAGACAATGGTCTTGGGCAGGTGATTTACCTCAAAAGGGTGTTTAAGCCCTGCTGGCGGAGTCTACACTGACACAGATGGAAAGTGCTCACAAAATCTGGCCTCCTGGGCCAGCTCTGTGTGGTACATTCTGCTTTGAGAGGTGGCAAGGGAGAGCAGTGAGTGGACCTCATCTCACCTTGCACCAAACTGTTGCAATTAGCAAAGCAAGAGAGTCTAAGCAGAGACCTTCCTGATGTAATTCACTGTTGGTTATCTGCCGGATGCCTTCAGTTTCTGTGTGTGTTAACACATGCACATACACACTGAAACATGGCAGCATCTCTGGACAAAAGGGGTGCAGAATTCTGCCTAGGTCTCCTTTGCACAGATTCAAATGACTAAGTTCTGGCCACTGAAAAACTAAATCCTTTTTGAGGATGTGATCACTGATGTTTTGTTTTGTATTCTCTTGGAAATAGTGTATTTATTTTTAAATGACTTTCCTATTATCAGCCTGTTAAGACATCCAAAGCTTATGAAATGTTATAGCAGGGGGAAGATTGCTTGAACTCCTGTTAAGAAGAAAAGCCAAATCTCTTATTTATCATTTATCTGCCTCTCTCAGCTGTCAATCTAATTTTCCTGCCTCCACTGATCATATTTCTGCTGTCTGTTCCTTAACAGATTTTGTTTTGATTGCTTCTGTTCAGATTCTGTCTATCATCACAGTGTCTAAGCCAACCATATGCTAGCTTGACCCGCCACCAAAAAAACTTTGGTCTGAGTTCACTTGAGAAGTTACTCTTGTTATTATTGAAGATTTATTAATTTGTCAGTGGCATCTGGTTCTTTACCACCTGCCCTGGAATCTGGTCTTGTTTTTTTCAGTGATGGGAAAAAAAATCCCAAAACATTACAAAATAAAACCCTGCCTTTGACTATATTCAGAAACAGCAACTCTTCCAGCATTTCTTCCTAGTATAAGATGTATAACAACAAAACAGCATCTTTGTGCTTGTAAAATACTTTCTATTGGAGATACACAACGGAGAATGAGCACTACTTCTATTTTATATCTTCATCAGTTCAGGCACAGATGGACAGTCTGATTCAGCTGACATTAGTCAAAAAGTTGGTGGTAAAGTGAAGACTGCCTCCAGGCTTATCAGCAATGTTGGAAGAAGAATTAAACTTCGTTCTTAATCTTAGGTCAGCAGAAGTTAATCAGAGAGAAGGCATAGCCGATCTTCAGGCACTGCTTTCTCTGTCCTTCTTTGCACTCTTGGGACTGCTCGCTACCTCCTTGCCCTCTCCTGCAACAGCTGGGGATTAGATGCTGAGAAAGGTCTGGAGACCCCATCACTGGCTGTTTTGCCAATGCATTTTGTACTGGCCTTGAGCAAAGTGATGAACTGATCCACCGCATCCCAAGTTCCCACCTCATGGCATAGTGACAAGACCTCTTCACTCTCGTTGAATACATGAGACACCCAGAACATATCTGCAGATGAAGGGTACAGATTCCTCTTTGTGACTTTGGCAACGCCCCAAGCTTTGCTTTATTAGTCATCCACTGTTCTCGGAATAAATCCCTCCAAGCTTTTCTCTGAGACTTGTCTCTGTGCATGAAAATGAGACCTCTATAGTTCATGCCCAAAGCTGCATTCTTTGTAATGAATTGTCCAACTTTTCCTCTTTCATTCCCTCGTGAAACTATGCTAAATATTGTGTTACTGAGCTTAGCCCTTCAAGGCAGAGTGATATGTATGAGTCATGAACACTGGGAGAGACCCACTGGAATTTGCTGAAGATACCCCAGGGGAAGCAGAAGGAGAATGCTGTGCTAGGAGCAGGTAGTTATTATTTGGGGAATGCAGACATTCTATTTGAAAATTTATTCTCACTGTGGTGTTGACTGCCAGTGAACTAACATACACCAGAGATAACTCAGGACGTATATCTCTGTCTTGATCAGAGTTCAATATTCATTCCCATATTCTTTCTTGACTTTATAATTCCCACCTTTTCCCTCCAACTAGCCAAATGATAAGCAGTGCATTTGCTAAACACTTGTGTTGTTTGTGTTATCTCTCTAGTTGCTCAGAACTGTAAGAGGATGTTTATCTACTGAGGAAAAAACTTGCCTCTCATTTACTCTGCAAAGCGCTCTGCTGCCTTCACAGCAACCGTAGCTGCAATTATCATTGTTGGCATCCAGAGATAGTGATTTTTCTATTTACACTTCATGCCTGGCCCTTGTGAAGTTTAATAAATAAGTCAGCAGTTACATTATCATTTGATAGACTCATCACCCAGTACTAGCTGCTGAAATATGCAATAAATAAAGGTCCTAGAGGGAAAGAGAGGGGTTAGGGAAAAAAAAACAGTATTATGTGTTTTTCAATGAGAGTTCCATTTTTTTTTTTCTTCTAGTCTGTATAAAGAAATTTAATTTTAGATTTTGTTTTGTTTTGCGCAGTCTTTGCTCTCTTTTATTCTTATGTGAGAAGTCACCTTCAGGAATTCCTTAGTTGAAGCCAAATTTCACTCAAGAGGAAAGGCAGAAAGGGAAAGCAGCACTGCGCAGAGTGGTCTGGCAGTGTTCTTTGCTGGCTGTAGTTAAGGAGAGTTTATGGTCAGTTGGTAGAGATGCATTAATTCAAACCACGCCTGCAGCAGCCGCCATGAGTAGGGATGTTGTGATGCTCCTTTGGTGGGCTTTAAAAGTAGCCTCCCCACAGAGCTGGAAACAGCCAAGGCGAGACAAAGCAGATTCACCCTCGTCCGCAAACACGAGCAGATCCTCTGGAGGCAACTCAGTCTCAGTAGGGGTGCAGTCCTTTCTGCTTTGAAAATGGTGGCAATCCCCCCCATTTCAGCACAAAGCTGACAGCTGAATGTTACCAATTAAGCCAAGGATTCGCCTTAGTGGGTTTGCTCTTCGAGCCAGGCAGCGAACACTGTCATGACTAGCAATGTCTGCCTGGTAATAAGTGCTGAACACAAACTTAAATAGACCGTGCACCACTAGGCAAATGCCAAAACCCACGTACACACTTACATGTTCATCCTGGTGCTCCTCTCATACATTTTTCAAGGGGACTAGTGACAAAGTCACTTTGGCTCTTTGGCATGTGTTATTGGCCTCTCTGTATACTGAATGCAGAAAATATTAGTTCTGGTAGCTACAGAATCTCAACAAAAATGCAAATAAACCATAGGAAAATTGATGGAAAAAAATACGTCACATCTGTTGTGCACTCTGTTCTACTGGTGGGCAGCTGGAGCGGCTACTGGCAGTACCACATGGACACTTGGTTAAGCTGAATACAGTGCAGAGGCAGAGCTGTTATTAAAGGCACTAACGATCAGGCATCTAATGTAATCATCCAGTTTAATTTTGAATAGTCTTCTTTTCAGATCTCCTTGAACTTTACCGTCTGTAACGTGTCTTCTATCTCCCTGGAGCTTCCTGCATTGTTTAATAGGCTCTTGGCAGAGTTTTCAGTTGAAAAGAAAAAATGCATGTGTGTCCTTCCCCCTTTCCCCCCAATCCAAGTTCAGGGATAAAAATTTAGGTGTTGTATTTGGATTTGGATCTAATGTGACTTTTGTTCCTTTCTTTGAGCTTCTATGCTGTTTCATATTCATGTTATTAAGCCTGCTGGTTTCTTTTCCTGCTTGTTTCAAGGATGTAATGGTAAAAGCTGAGCCAGCAGCATTTTGCTTATTCTGTCTTCAGACATAGGCAAACAACAGGCACTGTCAGAAAACACGGATGTTTGGCTCTGAATACAGGCTGTCTTCTGCTGGAGACGAGGAGCAAGCCCTTGAGGACCAGGGCCACAGCTCTCCTGCACGTGGGGACCGCACGGTGTGAAATGGCCGCCCAAACAGTTAACGTTTCTGTATAAGTGACTAGTCTTCACAGTCTGGACCACATCTAAATCTCGAAGATTAAATTTGAGAACAGAACCATTACAATTTCTCTGGACTAGACTAAAAGTATAACCTGTAAGGAGTAAGCCCCCAAATGAATGCTAAAGCTGAATATTCATTAGTTCAAAAAGACACGAAAGAAAGAAAGGCCCTGGGGACCTTAGGAAATCAAGGAAAAAATAACATTTTTTCTGCAGCAACACACTCAGAGATGGCCCTGCAGTAAAGGATACTGATAAGTAAAGGAGTTATTGTCTAATCTAGTCCAGGCCCTCTAGTCTGTTGTGATTCTCAAGCACATTTAGGTACCTGCTCTCTATTTAGGCTTCTAATTCTCAATCAATCATTTTGTCAGCCAGCCTTGCTGGCCAGACCTCCCTGTGTCACTGCTTCACCACAGTGCTTCAGTGGATGCCAATGGCTGTAAAATGGTCTATAAATATATACATATAAACATATGTAAGCATATAATAATAAATATAAAAAAGGTCCTGTCAGCCTGGGCTTTCACACATTTGTTTCCAAACTGTGTGAACTGCCTTGGTTTTCCTTTTTCTCCTGGTAAAATGGAGAAAAAATGGAAGGACTCAGAGCCAAAGACAGTTGCATACACATTTTTAATAACTTCTTAGTTTCCTCTAGTGGGTATGAGAGTCATTATGGGAAAGTGAACTTGAGCAGTGACTGCAGAAAAGTGGAAAGATTTTTTTAATATTTCGATCAGGTGTTCTGTTCCTTTGCAGCCTGTACAATGGAAAAAAAATACAAAAGAATGTGTGGCAGGGCCAAATCTTTCCACAGGTGTGGCAGTGTTTTGCACAGGTTGTGTGGTCCAAATGAAAAGTCAAACAAGACTGGGCTGAGGAGTTCAGATAGTCAGAACTCAAAATATACTTAAATAATAAGAAGAAAACAAAAGGAAAACAAAAAAACTCAGCTAAGCCAACTATTGCATTTGTTCTCCTAAAACAATTTGCTTTGTAAATATGGTTTGTAGCAAGTGTTACCCACCAGGCAGTCCCCAGCAAACATTTTGTTAGTCTCAGGTGACCCGGGAGCTGGCACAAGCTCACATGTGAAGACAGAGAATGGGTAAAGGCTCGGAGAACGTGAGGAATAGCTTGTCTCATGTATTAGATGCCTGGATATCAATTCCACTTCCAGCTCTACTGTGTCACCAGCTGTGCTATGGCATGTCACAGAATGGATAATGGACACCAGTAGCTAGTGTATATAGGTGTGTGCCACTCCAAAGATGAATGTATATGTGTATATATACACACATATATATATGAATATTAAAATCCATGTAATATTTGTTATTTTCAGACTCAGACCTTTTTTCCCATAATGGAAAAGCTGGACAGAACAAATAGTGCTTGAAATGAACAGAATAATTTAAAAGGAGAACCTTTTTTTAATTATTATTCCTATGAAATAACGCTACAATATCTTGTGAGCAGTAACTAACTGCTACACTCTTCTCTGTAGAAGGAAGCATGTTATGTATTTTGCCAAAAGGAGCTGAGCTATTAGGAAGAAACTGTCTATTTCTGAACAGTGAGTGTAGTGAATATTACCATAGTCAGAAGAGCATTCAGGAGTCTGTTTTTTTTCTTACATGAGTTTTGGATCAAGTCCATTATGAAACACTGTCTACTGACACTTCCTTGTTCCACAGGGAGATTGGTTTACTGATTAAGCAGTCACTTTGTGACTCTAAAGTCAAACTTATACATTATGGATGGTCTGATTGAAAGTTTTAACATGAAATCCTAGTCTCTTTTAAGTCAGTGGTAGAACTCCCATTAAACTCAATAGGGTTAAAATTTCCATCTAGATTCTTCAGGGAATTTTGGGTCAGATTTGAATGTTAAATTCTAGCCCATCCCCAAAACAGTATGAAAAAAAAAAGAGAACACACACGTGCCAGGAAATTCAAAGTAATATAACTTTGATGCTTAACTCACCTTGGGAGACTTTATTTTTAGAAACACCAAGATAAGAAAAGATGGTGCCTGTTGAGGTTTAACAGATTTTGTCATTTTGCATTGCACAGTTACTTAGATCTTAGGATTTACATTACCTGTGAATATCAGCTCCCGCTTTGCAATTCTAAATACTGTAGTGTGTGAAAAGCTTCTGAAATATCGCCTGACTTTGTGGTGCTGAAACATGCAAGTGTCTTTTGGAGATGTCCAAACCAATTCAAACAATACACCAAATCCTAATCAACAGAAGTCATTACAGTTATTTTTTTATTGCTCCCTACATCAGCTTGTTTTCATAACAGAGACATTTTACTTTATGCAGGAACAGATGTATTTGTGACTATTTGCACTGAAATATCCAAACATTACAGTAAAGCAGCAATTTACAGTTGGCTGACTGTGTCGTGTCTTTAGTATACAATTAGTGAACAATGAAAAACTCATTATCTTCTTATTTCATTGCAGTCAAGGAAACAAACAATTAAATTTGGTGTTTTTTTTTTTTTTTTAAGAAAAAGGCACACAAACAAAAATCTTGACTTCCCAGAAAGAACAGAGTACACGTTCTCATCAGCATGCACTTGAGTGAAATTCATCAAAAGGTGCTTTTAAACAGAGCAGCTCTTTAATGGTTACTCTTTGGCTTCCCTGACCTTTCTCTTTTTAATGAATTAATTTTATTACTTAGGGAAAATTGCATGGTGATGTATATCTTGGTAATATCTTCTGCATAAGGTGATGCACGATATTTTGATTCTGTTGTCTCCTTCTTCCTTAAATGATCCTTAGTCTAATAATATAAACAGCAAATGACTGGATATTAAGTTTCTTGGTGTCATTTCTATTTAACATTTACCTGGACTACCTATAATAAGTCATATCTCACTGTGAGGGCTACAACGCACTAAGAAATCCTCAGGTGAAATATATGCAGAAAGGTAAAAGATGCTAATTCTGAAACCCACATTATTCTCTAGTTTATAATAAGCATATATTGACTGTCTATCTGGAGACAGGTGAGAATTCATCTCACCATTTCAGCTCCCTGAAAGGTTGGCATCTAATCTGAACTCCTTTTCCTATGTGGAGAGAGCCAGAATTGAGGTGATTCCTTCTGTGAGGATATGTGGGTAAGTCTTTCCCTGGAAGGGCCTGTCGATATTGATGCTCGGAGAGAGAACAGAGAGACAACTCGTTCTCTGCTATTTTTAATAACGGAGACTAGCTGGTTTGTTTAAACTTGATACTTCACTTTCCAATGGCTCAATCCTGCCCTGGTGATAAAAGAGCAAATATAAGTTTGAGGTGATACACCTTAACTCCTCCAGTACAGGAGAAAATAAGTAGTAGCAAAGACTGATTTTTGATAACAAAACACATATAATCGACTATGAATGATACCGAGGAAGACAGGTTAGGTCAACTCATGAGATTCCTTCCTTATCTTTTGATTTCACACTCCTTTTTCTGAATGGCAGGAACCTAGAAGCAGTTGTTTTGAAGAAAGATGCAAACATCAAAGCAAAAGCTATGGAAAATGACACTGATTAAAGCTGTTCAAAATCCACATCCCATGGGACATGCTGATATGTTGACATCCATTTTGTTCTCAAAAGAGAATGACTAAGGTTTAAATATCAGCAAATGATGTGATAATATTCCTTCACAATTGCAGAAATGAAGAGCAAATAAAGAGCAAATATTTCATTTTGAAATAGTTACCCTTTAAAAATTTCAAAACAACATTTGAAAAGTTTCATTTTAGGATCAAGATTTCACATTTAAAAAAAAATAACATCTACATAAATATATATATTTAAACATATATACGAATTTATATACATATATATGATGCCGATGTTTTCCTTTAGGAAGAAAAATACTGATTTCAACAATTCCTCTTTTTTCTTAGGAAGCTTCTTTGGTCATTACCTTGTGGTCAGTTGGCAGAGTAGCCCCTTTCCTAGAGAAAATCTAGGTGCTCAGGTCAGCATGATAGGGGGCTGCTAAAACAGAAATCCACCAGAATCAGTTCAGAATTTAGATGTGCAAATCTGCTTTGTAATGCTTACAAATAGTTGCATATCACTGTCTTTCATTTCACTAGCCTAGCACGGGGCAGGGAAAAATCTAATCATGAAAACATGCTAAGAGAAATTATATTAATATTCAGGAATGCAAATACTGGTTTAATATTACTGCTTTCTCCTGGGACTTCCATGGTACTTCACACCAAAATAAATATGGTTTATTATTTCAAGGTAGAGATATAGTTTCATCTATATTTATCTGTCACATGCACTATAAAAAAATGTTTTAAAATTTGAAATATATGACACCAGGCAATTTAAAAAAACAAACAAATAAACCCCCCAAAATAGTATAAATAAACAGACATCACTGTTAAACCATTAATGATCTTTAGATAGCTTTCAAGTTTTTTTTCAAAAGGAAGAAGCTCTATTGGTCTCTATTACTGGTGTCAGGTATAAATTAAGTCTGAAAGACTGGAATACACGCATACACATTTAACAAAGTGATGATACCTTTTCTGAATCAGCAGCACAAGGCACATACCTTGTTTTACCAAAGGGTCAGCAGCTCCACCAGGGATCTAGTCCATGGTGCTCTGTTTGCAGCTCCTGTTTGGGGTCTTGCACTGTGAGCTCAGTTGCACTTCAGTTGCCGCCAGCTTGCAATGCTGCAGCTGAGGGTCCTTTTGCTACGTGAAGTCAGAGGGTGCAGAACTCTGGCCAGTGAAGGCAGGATAAGATTGTTCTTTGCTTTCTAAATGTCATAGTTAAAGGCATTTACACATCCCAAGATCAGGTTTAAAGAGCCAAGCTGATTATGAATCCAGCTAAAATAGCAACCAAGCAGGAGACTTAGAAACTTTCCTTTACTTGTCACTCAAAACTGACTTACTAGTTTTCTCATGAGCTTCAACATCTTTAGCACAGGTACACAGCATGGGTTTTCAAATAGTTTCCTATATTTGAAAATATACATATGAAAATAATTTCATTATTTGAAAAGGCAAATAAGGTTAGGGAGTCACTGGTTCACTGCATAGCACACTGGAAGTGTGAATTAGACAAGCCAGCAAGAGCAAAAATTTAAAAAAAAAAAAAAAAAAACAGGACATTAATAGAAGTGAAAAATTCACTTCCATGATAAGTATTTCTTAGGCTCTGAAGCCTCTGCGCTGCTCTTATATATTAATTGCTTGAGCTTAAGGAATCCAGAAGATACTTCTTAAGCTTCCTGGTTTTATGTCTGCCTTGGTTGTTTGAGGTCTGTATATTTTAGCCTAGACAGTATTTCAGTGGCTCTGCTCAATACCTGGGATACCAAGGGCCGCTCTGATTCAGGGTGCTGGCTGCCACTGTAAAAGAGATCATTAAAAATACAGCAGGAAATCAATTTTGTGACTTCACATTTGTTCTTAATGCACATTTTTGTCTGTAGCTGTGGATCAAACTGGAAGGCTTCTTGGTCAAAAGAATGTCCCGTGAAATCCAAGCATAATCCATCCAAAGTCCATGAACGGCAGTAGAAATTTTTTTAACAAGTTTTATTGGGATTTCAATCCCAATACCTCCATATACCTCAACACTCACAGCTACATTAGTTTTAAATTTCTTTAAGCTGCAAGGGAAAAATACTATGTGTCAAAAACGTAATTTGAAACAAATGGACAATAAAAGTTTAGTATCATAAATGAGTCCTATACAGTGATATACACCCTTATGAAATTTATCAAATTGAATTCCAATTTATATTGGAAAGGCATAATATTATTGCAATTTCCTGCCCTTCAAGCAAATATTAACCTGAGCAGAGTTGTGACAATGTAAAGAAAGCACCATAAACACATTGCATGCTTTTCAGCTACTTTCGTTTCAGAAAAAGAAAATGAGAGCTTCTGTATGAAGTAGGATTAGATTCACAGGATAGAGGCATCAGCATTAGACCATTTTAGCATCCAGCTTTTGCTGGAGGACTGAGATGGATTAGGAATAGAGTCATTTTACTGTTGTTGGACATAGCTGCATAGCTGCACAGATCATGCCTTGACTCTAAGTGATGTGATGACTCAAACTAGTCATTCACACACACACCAAAAAAAGCAGAGAGAGGCACTGCATTGGTCTGGCTCATGGAATTAAGTTTTGTCAGGCACATCTCCCAAAAAACACTTAGATGCTTTACAAATATTTGGACATGGTCAAAGGAGTATTACAAAAAAATGTAGACATTGCCTTGATTTACCATTCTGATCCTACAAAAATTATGAATAATGAAGCGTAAAAAGAATTTCCATCATTACTTCACAGCAGTGATTTGTGTAAGAGCTGAACAAAAGCACAATAAATTTCTCAGACTCAAGATCAGGCCACTGTGTTGCAGGGACTGTGCTCTCTTATGAAGAGCAAGAACACACTGAGCTAATTAACACACTGAGTAACTACTGGAAGCTTAGAAAAGCAGAGATGTTTACCTAGCTGTAACTGCTGTGTCAACTCCTTTGGACCTGACCATGCAGTAGAACTGGTACCATGTTAACTGGTACCATGTTAGATCCAGCCTGTCCTGTCCTGTCATACAGGACATGGGTAGTAAATGGGCCCATCCTGCACTCACAGGGATCATTTTCGGTGTGAAAGCTGTTTTTCTCCTACCTGCAGCACGCATTCAAGGGGGACTCAACATCCTACCTGCAGCCAAGCTTGTGCTAATCAGGGATAAGTTTCTTCCCATCCATCTGCACTGAACTTGTGTCTGCTACATGATCTGTCTTCTCTTAATAAAGTAGAAGGAAGTGCTGAGTGCATCAGCTGTGCAGGGGCTTCGTGCTTGCCCAGTGCTGAAAGCACCTTACGCTGTCCCAGAGTGACCAAACATCTGTTGGACCATGAGTCTACTCAGTCTTGCTATGTGTAGATTTGGTGTGAGAGCAAAGAGGCAAAAGACTGTGGAAATAATGTGATGCAAGTAGAGTATCTTAGTTAACACTAGGTATTAAAAGACTCTAGCTGTAAAAAAATTACTCCCTTTTAATCCTGAATGTACAAAGATAGCATCTTTAAAATGTCATGTGTAGGCACACCATGGATATTTGCATATGTAACATATATATATTCGTATTTTTGGTTACATTTATGCATAAGCACAGAATTTCAGTTTAGATTTTTTTTTTCTACTAAAATCTTTTTTTCACTAAAATAAAAAAAGATAAAGGAAGGTGAGATAAATGAACACACTGTAGTAGCAGGCATTTTATTTTTCTTTATAGCAGAGATTTTGGGTTTGTCTGTAGTACTCTAGCTCTCGGGGTAAGAGGATATTGCTAATCACCACTGCAATCTGAATTGCGGTCTGTGAGTGCAAGAAAAGCTGGAGAAATAATAGGAAACCCGAGGAAAACAGGGCTATGGATGTAATTCTGTTACCAATCAAAAGTGCAGCTGAACAAGCCAATATACGCAGAAACCCTGCCACTGTCTCAGCTATAAATCCAGTTTCTATGATACAACCCTTATCTGTGACAATAGACATTTCCCTTCCTTATGTATGCGGGTTATTGCAGCATATCCTGCCCTGGGTGGCTGATTTTCTCCCCAGGCCTCAAATGCATTGGCAGCCATGCTTGAAAAAGTTAGGATGTTTTCCCCACTTTTGTGCATTTCCAGGTACCTCAGAAATAAAAGCAGCAAACTCTGAAAACCTCGTAGGGAAACAAACAAGCAAAAAATGCCAGATTTGCAAGACGTCACAGATTTTAAGTTGAATAGATGTTCATAAAAGCAGTCAGAAGAGAGCTCACCTATCTCTCTTTGAGGGAGTAGATTTGTTTTGCAATGGATGAATATGCAAACTTGATTTCCAGACATTCAAAACTTTAACAGTTGGCTTTCTAGTTGCTGATGGGTTTTGGGTTAGGTGTTTTTGGAAATCTGAAGACTGACTCGGCAAGCACAAAGAGGGAGTATCCAGCTGTTCAGTGTAACACGTGAAAGCAGTACTTTGCAAAAGTGCATATTGTCAGCTGTGGAGCAGTTATTTTTAGAAATGAACATCGCAGCTAAAGGTTGTTCTCGTTCCCAGCATTCCCCTGCCTGAGGGTATGCTCGTTCCGCATTCCCAAGGTATGTTTGCAGCTCATGGAGTTTTATTTGCTTTAGATCTCATTTAGCTAGCACAGGTAGCAACAAAAAAATGAGAGAACCGCCCGACCTTTAAGGCATATGAAAGTCAGCGCTGGGATTCGGGGTACTTGTTGGCTTCCGCCACACCAGAGCCGCTGCTGCTGCTGCCCTGTCATTGCCACTGCTACAAACCACCTGCCGAAACTTGATGTCTTTATAACTGCAACCCCCAGCTGCAGTGCAGCTCAACACCCACATCTCTCTATCCCTCGTGGGGACTATGAGTGACAGTTTCTCTCCACTGCAGTAAGAGCTGGGGATTTAGGGTTGCAGTGGAATCAATAGTCAGGAAACCCACTCAAAACATCCTATCTCATCGTCTTTTGACATAAGCCCCCACAACATAAGCCTCAAAGCATCAGAGTATCTGACTAGCTGTTGAAATGCAGAAAACTGCAGTTTCTTCCTGAGTGACTTGCTGTGATGCACAGATGGTATCATGGCTTTTCTTTCTAGCTTGGATTAAATTTTTTCTTTCCACAGCCGAGCAATAGAGCAATGGCCCTACCTAACAAGAATGCAAAAGGGAGCCTGGCTTTGTGCCTGTCGCTCCTAAGAGCTGCAGAGGGTACCGGCAAGAGAAGAGCTTGAGACTCAAGGAGAATTTAACACTTGGTCTGCTTCCCCCAGTTTCCTCTCCCCTTCTGTGAAGTGGTTATCCTTCCTGAAGCAGGCGCATTGAAGCTTATTTTGGGGATTGCTCTGTCCTTCTCTTGATAGGAACAGATGAACCCATTACCATGAGGAAGGTTTTCCTCCCACACACTATTAACAAATTGCTTCCTCTTGCTTCTTGTCTTCCCGCTTCTCCCAGGCACACGCATCCATGACCACAGAGGTCATGTTCTGGTTCAGCACTTATATTACACTATGGTACAGCTGAAACTTCTGCAAAACACCATGGAAATGGAGGGATCTCACAGTCACATTTCTCCCTCCACGTTCCCAGGTTCAGCAGCTGAAGTGATGAAGAAGGTCAGGATTTTCCTGAAGGCCAGAGGAGCTTTCTTCTGAAAGCAGCTGCATGACCCAAGGCAAATTCTTGACTCTCCTTGCTTAGGCTTCACGGCTCACTCTTGTTAATTTAGACTGTAGCGTTTCACGAGCAGGAGTTAGCTCCTGATTCCGTCTGCTTCCTGGGGCAGAGCGGTGACACATGGTTAGGACCTGTGAGCACTTCCCTAATTAGCACCCCAGCTGTGGCGGGGAGGCAGAGGATCTGCGCCTTTTGTAGCAAGAGATGTGTTCTCGTCTTTCAGATGCGAGTTTGTCTTAAGATGCCTTTAAAAAGAAGTGTGTCTCTCTCCATATTCCTCCCTCTTAATGCAGGGCCAGGTGCTGCTCTGTGCTTCAGTGCTGAGTCACGCAGGCTGTGCCTGCTGCACGGCGCAAAGTGGCCCCATCTGACAAAATGACACATAGCAGCTGGACTGGAGATGTGTCTGGCTTTTCTGAGAAACAAAAGAGCCCGCAGTTTTATGGCCTAACCTGGTATTTGTAATTCTAACATGCTGTTGACTCCCAGGAAATGGGGTTGCCTGTCACTGCAACGCTGCCTTTTCTGAGGCGTTAGTGGAAATGTGAGTGCAGCTGTATCAGGGAGGAAGGTGCTTTATCCATTAGAGGCTGGATTAGGAAATCTGCACTGCACCCCTGGATGCAAGTCCTTGGTATTACCCTGGGCAGGTCATTCAGCCTCTTAGTGGGTCTGTTCCAAGTCTGGGTTCCCGAATACGTCTTTTCTCTCTTTCAATAGCCTTATTTTGGTTATTTAGACTGACAGCTCCTCAGTGGGAAGCCAGGCTCTAGCTTAATGTTTGTGCAGTACCTAGCCCAACTGAACTTTATTTCTTGCTTCTAGCTGGTAATGCAGGATGAAGCAATAATTATATTCAGATGCAAAGGCTGTATTAAAAAATGGTGGCTTAAAAATAGAGGATTCAGAGCTCTCCTTAAGGACTTACAGCATGCTCCTTTGTGAAAGTGCATTAAGATGCTGCCTTTAGTGTCTTTTATTCCTAGAAGACTGCTATTTTCTTTCATGCAGAGAATGAAATGAGCTTAGAGAATGACTGAACTGATCAATATTTTTTCCAGCCATTGAAGCAGTGGATGTTGATTTTGTCTTTTATTTTCCTGAAGCCTATCCAGAGCTTGCAAAGAATGAGTGATTGATCTCTTCATATAATTAGGAAGTTCTAGGGAGCCCTTCAGCAAAATATTCTAATTCTTCCCAAATATACATTAAGTATTTTATTCCTTAGACAGTATCAATAGAGAGGACAGAACTACTTTGCTATATAAGGGGAAAACTTACATCATAATGAGAGCTACTCTGCAAGTCCTTCTGCAAGTCTTTCTGCAGTGGGGCAGTAGATATGAATATGTGCTGTTTTGTATGATACAGAATCTGGATGCTCAACACTTTTAGAAATTAAATCTTTAGAAATATCAAGCTCAAGTTGTCTTTCCTTTATCTATAGTATGGTTTCTTATGAGCTTTCACATCCTGTTTTATAGATTACTGGCACTTTAACATGAAGTAGTTCTCATCTTCTTAATACTGTCAACTTTGACAAACGTAGGCAAGTATTAATTTATACGGTGTGCTATCCTCTCTCCTTCCATCCCTGCTTTCCTCAGAAAGGGAGTCATACATATTATCACTAATATACGAAGCTCTCCATGTATCTAAATGGGATTTTTTTCCCTTTTATTTCTACCAATTCACCCAGATTGTGTTATCCTCCACTGACACTACAGAGGGTTTTGGTCTCATAATAATTTTGCTTTGTTTGATTTGGTCTCTTCTTGCTTTCTAATGAAGACTGAAACTAGCTAAAAAAGACACAATGGGTACTTCTCCTGATTTTCTTCTTCAATGCTTTCTTCAAGGCAGTGTACAATGGAGCATGCAAAAATCAAAATATTCACAACTGGCTTTGAAAAACAGTGTTAATCAATGTATTTGCAAGTATTCATGTTCCTTCTCTCTCCCCTCTGAATTTACGCAGTACATATTGCTTACAAGATATCTCTCAATTGGAGCTGCAAATTAAGGGATTATTCCATCCCTAAAAGCCAAAGCCAATATTGTTTTCCTACAAAGTAAACTAGGAAATAAGTAAATAAACAGTGCAGTGAAATTCCCTTTGGGAAGGAAAACCAAAACACTGATTTAAATAAGAGGAAGAAGGAATGTCTGTGAACTCACAAAAACACTAAATCTTCATCACTCCAGAGCCTGCAACTTTTCTAAAAGTGAAATAAACACAGATGGATGAACAGCCTGGGATAAAATCTGAGGGAGAAAATGTTTCAGATATTACAAAAGAGATGAGGAGGGAGAAGCTAAAATGAGACTAGAAAGCTACTTTTGAGGGTGGGAGCTCTGCAGTAGGTAGCAATCTCTTCATAGCAGTGTCTGACCAGGAGCCACCAGGAGACCGAGCAGACGAGAGAACCAGAAAAGGCTCTCGGGACTGGTGAATTCTGGGCAGGAGAGCGGAGGACAGGAGAGGAATTCACATGCTGTCCCTGGAAAGGCAGCGGGGGACGGGTGTGATACGAGGGAGAGGCTGTCCTGAAGACCTGTGTGAGCAGTTGGCCACATTTTGTGCAACATTTTCTGATTAATTTAAGCTCCTTCAGAAGAGACAATACAATGAGAACTCTTAAGGAGACAAAAATGTTGGCTCTTTAGCGAAGACAGTCACCTAAAAGAGATAAAAGAGCAGGCACTTGTAATATACTGTGGAAGATGTGTGATGTATCATGAAACCACCACTGTACAGGCAACTTTTAGCATATTTAGTTTAAATTAATTCATCATTTATTATGAGCACACATGATCTTCAATCTCATGCTTGCTTGTTTAGCTTGGTACTGATGTTTTGCAATTCTGAATGGTGTTCAGCTCAGTAAACTCCTCTCATCAAACTAATCTATAATTTCCACTACTTTTTTTTTTTTTTNTTTTTTTTTTTTGGTATATAGAAGCTATAGAAGCTGCCAAACATTTGTGACTTGAATTTTTCCTCTTAGCTCCTTGTTTACAGGAGAATTCAAATACCATTTTGCTAACTTTTTCTTGAATAGCTAAAAGATTTCAGCCTCTTGTCTTTTTGATTCCTATCAATTTCATCTCCTCTTTAGCTAATAAGCTAGCCAGATGTGCACACTCTAGCTTTGATGTGGTACAAGTTCCTAGAGCAGAAGGAAAATAATAACTTATACTGATTCTTTTTGGTCCTGAATTATTTTGTTTCTTTTATTGCATCCAGAAAATATTTTGTCTTTGTATTACCAATTGTTTGAATTTCTCCTGAGGGTTTTAGACTTTTTTTTTTTTTCCCCCCTAACATGGAAAGATTATAACCCTCAGGTGAAAAAAAGAACTGCATTGCATAAACGTTTGCCAAGAACTTGCAAACTGGTTACGGGAATGCCATTCAGATCAGCTTCTGAGCCTGCAGGCCCAGGTACCCGCCAGCAGACACAACTCATATATGCCATGTAATGTAGCAGCCAGCGAAACTCATCCTTCCATAAGAGCTGCATGGCTCTCACTGCATCTACTTTGGGAATGGCAGTGGTTTCTCTGTGAAGACATTCCAATTCTAGTGTCAAAAACTTAGCATAATTGGGAATTATTAACTGCTGATGCTTACAATTCCCCAGAGTAGTCATCATGCTTGGGAAAAATCCTGACTCCATTGAAAACAGCGATTTTTGCCCTTGACTTTCCCTGCAATTGTTTTTCACAGCCAATTCTGAAATTATGAGGGATGTGAGGGGCAGAAATGGGAAGTGTAAAGAGTTCTCCTGTTTATATGTCTGCAGGATGTTTTTGAGAGTCTTAATCTTTTACAGGGCAAAGTAACACTTTACCACTTCTTAAATCTGTTCTAAGCAAGATCACTTTCAATTGGGATTGGATTCTGGTTTATGCACCATCAACGGAATTATTAAGAAATAGAATAGTGCAGTGCTAAGAAGTTGGAGGCAAACAATGGGCACATTTCAGCTCCTTTACAGCATCCTCACTCACATCAGTGCTTCTCCTCCTCCTCTCGCCTGTTTTCCCCTTTCTTATCTGCTTATGCACATGTTGCATTCTGCATTTTCCCATCATCTTTTAACAATTTTAATAAGTAGAAGTCCTGAATGTTTATAACCATCTCCTTCCTCTGGATTTGATATTTCATTACTTGCATATGCCTCTTCTTTACTTTTGATTACTCTTTTCACTTGGGGCATCCATTTGCTTCTTTCCCCCCACTCTAAACATATTTATTGCTAGGTAGCTCACAGCCCTTTGGGTATACATTAATTTATCTAGAAACACCTTCCATTTCTCCTCTGTGTCCTCTACCTCTGTTACCTCATCCTATTGATTTCAGCTAACAATTCTTGCATGTCCACACAAATTATCTCTGCTGAAATTCAGTGTCTTTATTTATTATTATTTTTACCCTTTTTTTATGGCCACTGTTACTTATACCATATATTCTACTCCTTACAGATATCATCAATTTGTGTTACAGTAAGCTAATCATGGATTGCTTTCTTCTTACAACATTTTTTTGATCATTTTCATACTGCACTGAGTATAAAAAGGACTCCAAGAACTTGCCTCTCTCTGCCTGCCTGCCAAGAACCTGGCTCTCCTTACATAGCAGTAGGATTGATTTGAAAAAATCTCTCTTTTTTTCATTAAGGAAAGCTGTTTTTTACAAAACAGTGATGTGTTTTCAGAATGCACTCACTTATTTTAGGAAGTTTTTCTTTTCTCTAGAAGCACTGAAATTCTTTTGTGATAGGTTACACAAAGAGCCATTGATTTCAATGGGAAATCTAAAACAAATTTCTCAACACAATAGGAAAAAAATCAATTTTGTGACCAATTCACTTCCTCATACAGAACTTTTCTTTTTTCTGAAGACACCAAACATCCTTATTGGAGATGTTTTTAGTAATATTTTTAGCTTCTAGGGATACATAAAAATAATTACTGGGGAAGATCCTGACCTAGCGTGACTCTGTTCTGTTAAATAAATAGAGATTTTTCATCAGGGGAAGATTAGGCTGGTTGTGATCCTAGCAGTGTAAATCTTACCATTTTGTATTCTGTCTCATGTGCTGTGAATGTGTTGGCTGTCATTGCTTTGCTTCAGCTGCACAGGGTAAAAAAAAAAATGAGTAAGCTATGGTATAGTAAAGATGAAGCTCTAACTGAAGTGTTCAATATGTTGCTGAAGTTCCTCGTATTATTCGAATTGTTTCCTCAAATCTAGATGAACTGCCAGGTGATAAGAAAAATTACTCTGTTGTGGGCTCTGTTACCCAGCTTGGTCTCTGACTATTGACAGACAGTGGATAATTTATCATCTCAGTTCCTACAAAGATTGGTGGGACGCAATGTTTTTAATGAACTCAATTGATTTCATGCTCATGGGGTTTTATATTATGTAGTGGTTTAATTCACTAACTGTCCTTCCACTGACTGATCTGACGTTACTCTGTGCTACCTTACAAAACTTTGGATCATAACTCAGAATCTGTGTTACAGCATGTCAAAACTTTTTTGGTTTTCTCCAGTATTACCATAACATTATCTGGACAGCAAGAAGAGAAGCTCTGCTGTGGGGCTGCATTGGAGGATATAGCTCTTCTTTCAGAGGTGGGAAGAAGCACACAGATCCAAACCGATGGACCCACAGCTACTTGACAGGGGTAGAGATTGATAGCGCTTTCTCCTGTCTTCTTGAATTAATTAGTCATGTCATTTTAGGGTTGTTTTGTTTTGTTTTGTTTTCATGTTTCTCTGATGCAATTTGCCAGCTTAGTGTTGCTTCATTTACTGCTTATGCACCTGCCTGCCTTGGTTGCATTTCCTCTGCCTGCTGGCTACTGAGTCACTCACTTCAGCTATATTTTTTTATCTACCAGCTTTTGTGTAGATTCTCACTGAGGCTGTATTTTTTTTTCTCTCTCTTTGCTTGTGCATGGTCTCTCCTAAGGATACTATATATTCATTATGAGCTAGAGTTACCCGTACTGTAACTCTCAATTCTCCAAAGCCCAAATGTATGACTCAGGCTTCTGAAATAAGTGAGACCCAGGGCAAGGTACATAGCAAAAATAGCAGTGGGAATGATGTGAGATTATTAGATACATATATTTTTTTTAATTAGAGACAGTCCCAAACCAAATCAATCATTCCCAATGCACTGAAGTGCTGGGTAAGTTTGATATGAGATCTGGGTATGAACTTTGCAGTTGGGCCTCACATCTAATTTTAATATTTATACAGTTTTTTCTAACCTCCTCCTGAAGGTCAAAACTGATAGCCAGTTACTTAAACAGTACAGATTTTTATGGCTAGCTTTCATGTAGCACCCAGTAGCTATATAGTAAAAATGCTCACTTTGTTTTATCTAGCTCTGTATACCAATGAGATTTTAATATTAGGCTCTTACTGGGCTAGACAGTAACCTACAAGAGACAGTATCAACTAACATAATAGCTCCAGGAATCAGTGTTGTGTCTTAAATTCATAATGAAATCCTTGTTTTCCTTCTTCTTTGGTCTGTGCTGGTGGAGAGAAAGTGGTCTTGTCAGTGGGAAAGGATAGTTGCTCAATATGAACTGTAAATAAGCAAAGAAGGATAATCTGGCTTCAGGCTGTTCAGGCCAAATCTCCGTAGGTATCTGGATGGGACATTGTATCCCTTCACTGTTCCCAGGTTATGAAGATGGCAGATAGTACTGGAGTAGCTAAAAGTATGGTGTTGTAACAGCCAGGCTGTTATAAAAAATAAGCATCACTGCACTGTTCTGCTATACTTTCACCATACCATCATATTAATGATATGCCAAAGCTGCCCATCTTTGAATGCTCTTTCTTCAGCACAACGTTAGGATGTATCCGGGCTCTAATAAAAGTATAAAATAGAAAGTCCTTCTAGGAACTTTCTTGTAGATAAGTTGCTTGTCCTTCAGGGGCTGTCTCTGCTCAGGAGCAATGGGAGGAGGAGGAGGCCTGTGGTCTGCAAGTCAGAAGGGGCTATGGGTTTATCTATTCAATATTGCTGCTGGCCGAATTCCTGCACTTAAAACTGGAAGCATGACACCCACTTTTGAAAGCGACGAGTGCGGCTGGAAAGCAAACTTCATTCCCAGGAGCTTAGCTGAACCGATTCAGTTAGGAGAGGCTGCTTATGGGCATGGGTGGCTTGTGAGTGACCTGAAATTGGCTCAGATAAACAACTTAGCCATGGCCTTCGTCTCTGCTGCTCCTTTTATTTCAGTGAGCTGTAACTGTACCCCTTTGTGTCACCAGCATTAGGAGACTAATATGCTGAACATTTTGAGGTATTCACATTCCCAAACATAAATGTTATAGAAGCATTTTCAAAAGATAGGATTCCCTTCTCTGTGCCTTTCTATCAAGATTTCTCTTGTGTGTTGTTTTTTTTTTTTTTTTTTGTCAAGCTGCCAGTATTAAGCAATTGGGCTGAAATCATGATACTCTTTCTCAGTTAAAACTCCCTTTGCAAGGTGAAGACATCAGAACATGGGCCATTCATTTTATGTAACAGCTGTGACACATCAGGGCTTGGTGAGGGGCTTTCAGTTTGTTTTTGCTTTGTATGTGTGTTTATATTTGGAGACTATTTGCACATCCTGCTGTTGTCTTTACGTGCACACACTGTAGCGCAAAGACGTGCGGGAGCATCCACGTGGACCACTCAGCCAGCAGAAGAGCGTGTTCAGTAGATTAAACAAAATGTGGCACTTCAAGCGACATCTCTCCACCTCATTTACTCTTTATATCTTTCAAATCCCTGTTTAAAACTATCCTTTCTCCCTTGTTTGTACCTCTTAATTTCCCTTTCCATCTAATACTGGCCTTGTAAGCTGTACGGATGCTTTGGTATGTCCACCTTGTGGTATATTCCTCTCAGCTGAAATATTATAATGGTTTAATATAAATAAAATATTTTGATTGCTATGTTGCAGTCTTAGCAAGCTTTGAGATGAAGTGAGGTCTCACTTACACTGACACAGAGCAAGAGTCACCCCCCTAGAATCACTGTGTTTGCACCACTGTCACACTAGCGTAAGGGTGATTCTGGTAGTTGTGAAAAATAAAATTCTGAACAGTTTTGTGCAGTAAGTCCAGGGAAACCTGCAACACATAATTATTCTCTTAACAGTCTTGAGTGAGGTGAAAAAATCTTATCATCCCAAGACTCAAACCTTGATATTCTTTCCCAGTGCTTGCTCAAGAATTTTTCACAGATGAAAATACATGGAAGGATTAAACATTCAAGTCATAATGATTTCAATCAGAATGATTTATTTATGAGTCTTTTGGCAAAACACTGTATATTTTCCCATCTCTTTCCCTTGCATGTACTGTGAGCTTTCTGGTCTTGTAAACACTACATGCATTATCATTTAGTGCAGAGGATTTTGAAGTGGGTTAATGAAGTAATTATCAGTGTCTTTCATTCTACCTCTCTAAGAAAGCTGCTCCGTACTTAAAATGCTTGTTAATTGCTATGTGAAGCAAATCAAAAGTTGACTTATGTATATGGTGAGAATCTGTGACTGTTCCAGGATATCTGAATTTATCTATGCTATCTTTCTCTTAGGTTTTATTTTAAATTTATTGCAAAGAATATCCATATTAGGCCTCTCCAACCATCATCTGTCTTTTTGCCTGTCAAAACCTTCTCCCCATCGTGTGCCAAGCTTTCCCTCGATGTCCTTGGTCAACGAACAAATAACGGTGTAAAAAAACCTTCTCTGATGCCTGAGCTAGTCCCAGCCTCTCCAGGCCAAAGCCTAACAGGCCCTATAAATCCTTCCTGGTAGCATTCCTCCTCTCACTGTGCTCTGGATCAACTGCCTTCCACAGATGATGAGTGGGGGCTCTCAGCCATTCTGTCAATGGATTTATTTCCTTTACAACTGCAGTCACATCCCTACATCCTAATGGGCCGTAAACTTAAAAAGTCAGATTTGGGCCTGACCTTAAGCCTCTCCTCACAGCCAGTTCCTCTGCTACCCCTGTGCACAGAGCGCTAGATCAGCACGAAGCTGGCGAAAAGGGACAAAAGGGGCTGTCTCACAGGAACGGACCTACGGACGTGTCTCTAGAAAAGATGTGTCTGCTGTTAATGACAGTAGATCTTGTCCTGTGACCCCATGTGCCTGTTCACCCCCCCACAGCTGTAGCTTGGCCCCAGCAACTCCTTCTGGGACCAGGCACACAAGTGAATTGTGGGATCAACTCAAGTTAAATAAAACTAAGCCTGAAAAAAAAGCTAAGCAGTGGGAAGAGTCGTTTTAATGTGGGTAAATCTCTTTGCCTGCTTCCCTGCCAGCCTCCGCAAACATCTATCCCAGGATAAATGATGGGTGGCACAGGGGTGAGAATAAATATACTTAAGGTTGGAGTGGAGGAGTGTGCATGAGTGTGAAATGCTCTCATGAAAAATGCCCTTGGAATCATGGCTGTACTTAGAAAGAAAGAAAGAAAATAAAGCCCTCTGCAATTCTGTTTGATCAGGTCACTAAAAATGTGAGCAAAGGAGGAAACCGAGTGAGGAAAGAAATCCTTGCCAAATATACAACCAAACACTTGAGTTCCACGCCGCTCAAGCTCCAGCTTTATGTCTGTGGGTTATTAGAGATCCCAACCAGTCCTGCATGTCCATATTGCTGGGAGATACACAGTGGCTGCAGGCTGGGCTGCAAGTGAATTCCTTATTGCAACACCATCTGAAGGAATATTTGAAAATTAGACTTTAATTTTGCATCAGTATCAGAGTTTCCTATCTGAGTGCTACTTCCAGGATTCATTGCAGCAGGTCAGGGCTGTTGATGCCTGTGAAAATGTTGGCATCTTCTCAGAGCCAAATGGCTATTGTTTGTTTAAACAAAATGTTGATAAACAGAGGCAGATGTGGCCTGAGCAGTCTGCTACTCATGCCTGATGGATAATTCGAACAAGATGAGGAGCTGCAGATCTAACGGGGAAAGTATTCCGGTGCAGTAACAACTTGTCCACTGAGGTCTTGCTTTGCCTCACCCATTTCTAGGTTTTGAAGCTGATGAACTATTCTCCAAACCCATCATATTCTTTAAGAAAAGAATAATCAACATCTTCTGCAAGGTATATATTTAATTGCATCTGTGAAAACATTGCCAGAGAGATACTGAGATCATTTTTTTTAGAGTCTCCAACTGCTAGAGGACCATTTCCTCTATTTTTCTTCAGTGAAAGGAAGCGTGTCCCACCACTGCTTTATTGACACTGGTTGGCCTACTGTGCAGAAACATGTTACGGAGTTTGGCCCTCTGTCTCAATGCTCCACTTTTACAAGTTCCAGGCCAGACCTATTCCTTAAAAGCAGCACACTGTATTCATATAATATACATGCATACAAATGTGTATAATTATATATTCATACAGAGTGAGATCACAGATCCAGTGAATAAATTAGGTGGGAAGGAAACTATGGAGCTGACCCTGCTTTAAGCAGGGTGGGGGTGTTGGATCAGGTGATCACCAAATTCAGCTTCAGTTCAGGAGTTAAATGATGTTCATTAGGGTCACATTTTATTTTAAATACACACATATGCGTGATATATATATCACATATACGTACATAGGTATATACATTTGAGGTTTTTTTTTTAGCTGTTTATAAATACTTCACCCCCAAGTTAAGGAAAAATCTTGCAATTCAAAGCAGTACAAGGGAATGATACGTAAATGTGCTACTCTCTAGAGAGCCACTGTCTTCATTACACTGTAGCCATGCTGGATTTGGCTATAACACACAGCTCTGTTAGCCTGGAGAGAAATAAAACTAGGCTGAAATAAAGCTAAAGATTGAAATCTAGAACTCTCTTCTTTAAAATATTTACAGGAACTTTTTCTGAGGTTTTGTTTGTTTGTTTTCTGTTTCCTCCCTTCACTCAGCTTTCTTTTAGATCCCCAGATGATAGATACGTGGCAAGCAGAAATGATTTTACATGGAGAGAAGGAGCTGCTTAAGTTGCTAATGACTGCATTGATCACGGCAGCTGAATCACATGTATTTGCAGCTGTTCGGACATTGATAGTTCCTGGCCTTTTTATTAAACAATAGTGTTTATTAATGAGTATGTTTTGAGCTATTGAGACTTGTCTCAGATCTCATTTCCCACCAACACTGAACTAGCCTAGTCCTACTGCTTCCCTCAGAGGTTTTCCTAATTTCCCCCTTGAAGTGGCCAATCCATTCTTCAGGACTTTTACTACCACCATATTTAATGTATGCTGTATCCGGCTTGTCATTTTCTTTATCCTTCTTTGCCATTTGAGTATATGAGTTAGATCTCTGCATAAAATGTTGTCATATAACATTGTGCTTTAAAGAGCCTGTTGCTTACTAAAGGTTGAGTTTACACTGCTAGGCACACTTTATTTTCCCACCAGGAAAATGGCAGTGTCATTGGGGTCTAACCAGACCTCTGAGCTTTTCAGATGGAAGAAAATTGTTTTTAGGATTCTCTGTAAGATCTGGGTAGCCTTTGTGCACATACCATGTGTCTGAAATACACTCTCCCTTTCATCTCTCCCTCACTCTTTCCTAAATAAGTGGTAACATGATATTGCACATTAAGGCTCCCAGTTCCTCTGTATTACTTTGCCTGCTGAAAGATGTGACACTGGAGCTACAAAATTATCCTGGCAGGAGTCATTGCTGCATTTTGTAGCTGCTGCTTTAAGAGCTGGGTTGGAATCTCAGGCGCAGCCCTGAGCGAGGGATCGTGTGTAAGAAGCATCTGTTCCCCTTCCCCTGCCCCTTTCCCAGAGCATCCCAGAGGCTGGTACGGACATGCCAGGGCTTCCCCAGTGACATCTCCTCCGGTTCTGCGCAGGCAGCTGCACTGAGGTAGCAGCCTCCTGGATCTCTGTCACCAGCTCTGTCATACAGGGTGAACCTTGATGCAAACTGACTTTCAGGACTTGATTCACCCAGCCTCCACAAGGCCAACCTTCAAGCCTACACTCTTAGGCCACTTCGCTCCAACCTCTGCACTCATCAGGAACAGAGGAGGGACTTGGCACAAAGATTCACGGATATTAGGAGAGAGAAGTGCTGCTGTAGTCCTGTCCAAAGACTCAGCACTATTTAAAGCTGCTCCAAAAAGATACTCAAGGAATGAGCCAGAATTACTCTATCTACACTGGAGTTTCCTTTTGCTCATTGCTGACAATGAACTGGAGGTAGCGCACAAGGTAATTCAGCCACCTAAGTGGTTCCTCTGAGAATATCTGCTGGAAATGGTGGCAACATTTCACTTTGTGAGGCCTAGATCATGGGAATGGAGAAGTGACTCAGAGAGAAGTTTCTTTTCTTTGAAAGAGTCTGTCCTACTAAGTTTATCCCATAGCAGTTATTAGTTCCAGTAGTAAAGATGATGCAGATCACCTGAATTGGAGCTAACCAGAGTTCTGGGACTGAAGTGATTTTTAATTTAAAATGGCATTTTTATACAGTGATTTCTCCACAAAAAAAACAGGGGGTTCTGCTTTACATTTCCTGATTTAACTCAGTGATATATCTATATATGCATATTATTTTTCTATTTGCTTATTTTGTGAAGATGTGCAGAAGCTGAAAATTCTGCAGAAAAATTAAAAAATGATTAAAAAAAAGTTCTTGCTGGCATTTCCCATGGAAAATCATGTTATTTTTGAGTAGTTCTCATTTGTGTCTGTATTGCACAACATTATATATAAATTTTTCAGCCACTGTATTTTTAAAATTAAATATTTTCCCTTAATACTCGAATGCATCTAAACTGAAATTTAAACACCATTATTAGTCTGACTCACCAGTACAGTTAATGAGCTATTTTACAAAATAAGTGAGAATGTGAGAATTGTTGAGTCATCCTCACCTTCGAAGTATTTTGCCAAACATGCAGCAGGCTTCCTATGGATCTGATTGAAACCCAACAATTCAGAGCTTCCAGAAACAGACACAGACCTCTGGACTTATGGATATGAAGTCAGGTTCTGGGAAGCCCTGGCAATCTTAGGTCGACCTGGAGCTGCAAACCATCTGACTGAGCTTGAGAAGAGCATTAATTTCAGCAGTCAACTGCAGATCTTGCAGTACACATGTTTAGTTCTGGCTTCCTGAAAAAAAATACTTTGAAAAGTATTTATCTTTCTTTAAAAGTAAGTTACATTATAGTTATAATAAAAATAACAAAATCCTCAGAAGTTGAGTATTTTCCATTTTGGCTTGCTTTACTGAGATTAGTTCAGTGTTACTCCATTGCTTGCAGTCAATCAACTGTATTAGAGAGCTGGAGACATAAAATAAAGATGCAAGCCTTTCCTTTCCTTCTAATTCATTAGCAGATGCAATGAACATTAATATTTATCATGTAATTTTGTATTTCTTATTGTCTTCAGATTTCAAAAAAGCCTGGCTTTAATGGGAAGAATCAATTGTTTGTGAAGCTAAAAAGGCATGTCAGATCTGCACAGTAGCAACGAGCAGCAGTCTTTGAAGAGAATGTCTATGCGAGATTTTCTAAAGATGCCGTTTATTTTAGGGACATCTAATGTTCTTATCACTTTTCTTTTGCTTTTCAAGTTTGCTACCTCAAGGCATAGAGTTAGCAAAATTAACAAAAGATTTGGTTTAATCAATTCCTGACATAAAGGTCAGAAAGAAGCAGTTTTGTTTTGTTTTATTTTTTTTTACTTTCTCTCCTAAGAAGTATCTTCAGGTCTCTGTATTATAATTTAAACATAATTTACCAAGAGAATTTGATGTGACCTCCCAATATACTCTTGCTCCTTAGCATGTTCCTTAGGTTTTGTCTGCATATGTATTTGAGCCAATTTGAAACAGGATGCACATTTTACATATGTCCAAATGATGTTCACAATTCATGTATGCATTCACAGGGATTGTTTTAAATTTAAGCAAACAGATTAGGATTTTAACATCATAAGGTAAATAGTTCAAAATACTGTAACCATCAAAGCAGCAAGTAGTTTGACTTCTGCAGGCAAGTGAAGTTTTCTTCAGTTTATAAGATACCAGTGCCCAGTATAGTACAAGAGGAGAAGAACGGAAAGAACAGGGAAATCATGAAGCATTTGGAAGAGTAAATATAACAGCTTGGAAGACTAAGTGTAAGATGCTACAGGAAACCTGATATTCTTCTCCTCCATATGTGACTAGAGATGCCCCAAAATGAGCTATGGAGGAGGGAAAACCTGATTCAAAAAAAACCCACTGAATTTAGTTAGCGTTTTCTGGTTTTCCTTTTCAGGGTTGGGATTATGTACATGTCTTTTGGTAAGGAGCTGACAAAGCTCAGGGAGTTTCGCCTCCTGTAGCCTTATCAGCCCCAGTTGGAGTCTGGTCTTCTCCATACTGGGACATGCAGCCCATGGCAGTAATGAGCTCTTAACCTCCTCTTAACATCATGGCTGCTTTTGCTACTTTGCATATTATAAAAATGTGATAGCTTTTAATCGAGACATTATCTAAGAGATTTATGTCACTTCCTCTTAACTTCATCTCCCATTAATAAAGGAAAATGAAGATACCACAGAAATATTTTTGAGATTGTAGAGCTACGAGCTTTGAGAGAGGAGTTTTTTAGCATATTGGGGAATAATATTAACCCTGGAATAAGCATATTATAACTGGAGCTAGAAAAGTAGTTAATAATAATGCAGTAAAAGGAAAAATGTCCAATAAATATTTCTGTGCATATTTATTACAAATATGGGAAGGAGCAGGATGTACTTTTAGTAGATGAAAATGGTAAAATACCTCCCAGTCTACTAACAATTAAGAACTTTAAAATAAAACTTTCTTTACAAGAAAAAATATATTTTAAAAGAGCAATCTCTGATGAATTCACTCAGGAATCCCAGAAGGTTTTGCTGAGAGAATCTTTGGCCAGCCATTAATTCGTTCCCTGGAGAGATGCCAAAAGGCTGCAAAAGGATGCAAGTAGCTGTGGACTGTTATCCTATCAGCAATCCTATGTAAAATAATGGAAAATTGATACAGTATTCAATTAAAAAAACAATTAAGGCCTAGAAATGTAATCAATAAAAAAGTTATTTCATGGAAATCTTCTCAAACAGTTTCTTTTCTTTGATGAATTTACCATTTTGATGACTAAATGCAAAAATGAACTTCCATTAGACTTTTCTGGGATATTTGATTAAGTACTGCAAAATATCGTGAAAAAAAATAGCACTATGTAGTGTTAAAAATACACTTGAACCCATTGAAAGAGTGGCTAATTGGACTAGTTCCCTGTTGGAACAAGTGGTAGCCTCAATATTAACTAATTTTATTAGAATCCGTTATAATATTACTGCTGATAAAATTGATTATTTCAGTGACCCCAAATTCAGAGATTTTTACCTTGTTACCATGAAATGACACGGATGAGGGATCTCTGGAAAAAGATCTGTGAACAAGAAACTCTCCTTTCCTTCTGGTATGATGTACAGCCAAAAATAGAAGAATAATGTGATCTTTGGATTTATAAACTGGGAAGCAGTAGCCACATAGCAGTGATTTTTAGCTTTGCATATCACACTGAGGGGACTGGTAAATGAAAGCTGTCTGCTTCTTCTGTTCATATTTTTAATAGGCTGTTGGGAAACTGGAGCAGATGCAGGAAATAATAAAATATTTAGAGAAAAGAGAAAATGTCTTAGAGAGAGCGAGCTTCATGGACCTTGAGCTTGCATCTTGTCCAGACCAGGCTTTTCTAAGAATAATCTGCAGTTGCAATGAGTGGACCAAGAGAGGGAAAGCTAACTGGGAGTTGCAAAGCAAAGTGCACCTTTTTGTGGTGCTGCGACTTGACACAGAAATTTCCTCTTCTTAATATTAATCAAATAAAAAACAGAGGCCCAGGCTTATGCTAATTCTTTAAATTCAGCTCCATAGACATTGGGAAGACAGCGGCACCTTCAGAGGGTGACTCATCCCTCTTTCTGCAGCATTTACTGCTGCTGTTTAGGCTTGCATCATGCTCCTTGTACACCCCTCTTTCCATGGATCACAGAGAAAGCCTTGGTAACTAGAACCTTAACTTTCAGGTAGCTAAAATTAAATAGGAAGAATTTCACTTTCACTGGAGATGAGAGAGCATATGCCTAAGGTCTGTCAAGCCCTACATTTGATGAACACAGTCATGCTTTTACTCCACCTACACCGAAAACTGGCTGAGTCCACGTCAGATTTGGTTCAGGAATCTTGAAGCTGTATTAGTTCTGCGTATGGTTATATTTCCAACTGAAAGCCTGAGCCCATTAGCTAAAGCAAAAGCTGCCTTTCACGTGGCTGCCCAGCTTTTCACCAGGTTAATGTCCAGATGATTCTATGGGAGAGGAGGAAACTTTCTGTACGCATCCATGCAGCCATGTACTAAACAACTCACATTCTCCATTTGTGTTTTTCATACTTGAGATATCTGGGCAATTTTCTGCAAAATTCTCAACTGCCAGGAATTAAACTATGATACCATGAAACTGCCTTTGCCATCTGTGAGCGAATAAGTCATACTGAAGTTTGCTTCCCCAAAATGGGCCTGCTGGTTACTTTTGTACAGTAGCAATACACTCTGAAATTATGCCAGTTTATTTTAATTACTCCAGCTTATTATTCAGACCACTCTCAGAAGGAAGGCAATTATCTGTAGACACAAATGCAATATTGTAGTAGATGAGCCTTCTGTGATTAGAACACTAAGAACAATATTAATCATATTATGAGATATTACAATTTCTACTTCCTTGGATCAAGAGGAAAAAAAGAGACACAATTAAATTTATTACTGTATAAATATGTCATGTTTATTCAGTCAGTGGATAGGAAAACTTTTTTTTTTAATGATCTTGGACTGAATTGCATGTAGGCTTTTTTTTTCCTGAAATGCATTTTTTTTTTTTCTTAATACCAACCTGGAAATGTCTGGAGGCTGTACACTTAGCAGTATAAATCACAGCAACTTCATTGGAGCCACCTTACCATCTGCCCTGGTGTTGTCGCAGTTGTACGGACCTTTCACTCTGAGAAAAAGAAAATATATGTATGGTTATGAGGGACTTTTCTTCACCTATAAAACAATGTGATCCACTGTCATTTATGAATTTATCCTGTAGATACCAGAACAAATCCTCATGTTGGAGAAGGAGCACACTACCTATGAAGTAGTAGAGATGAAAAGAGAGAAAAGCCAAATTCTTGAGTGCTCCCTGACTACTTCAGAGCTGTTTATTTCAAGAATATTTATTCCGTTGTAGATGCCTCAATGGGCTGGAGAGAATTCCTGGAAAAGAGAATGACAAAACTCAGATTTGAGAGCTAAGGAAGCCCCTTTGGGTCTGCAGGTGCAGATGTGCTCCCTAATAAACAGTTCCGGTAGAACAGGATTATGATTTCACCTTTTAATATGTCTAAACATCTGCCAATTACTCATTAAAAAATTATAGCACATATTATTACCTCTTTATGAGTCAAATTAGTATTCCCCCCGCTGGGCAATGGAACACATCTGATTCGTAGTCAAGGTAGGACATCCCCTCCTTCTCTAGACTGTGAGGAAATCCTGTCTGTGTATCAAGAGATCTTGCTTTTCCTCCTAGTTAAGTGTTGCTTATCTGTAACATGTGACTCTTGGAATTAGATATAGCAAAGATTAAAATATTTCTTTTTTTTTTTCCATCTCTGAGAAAGGAAGAGAATTTCTTTATGTTATTATGCTTAAATACTTCGTTCAGACCGGGTTATTGACATGACTAAATTTGGAAGAGTGTTCCAGCAGCCCCATTAGAAAACATAGTGATCTGTTATAAATTATAAACAATTTTATACCCTAACACAATTTGGGGATATTACATACTCTCCCCATTCAGTTTGGAGTACGCATTGATACTGCGTGACCTCAACCTAGTCTCTAAGTCAATAGGTGACAGTACATACATTTACTTTGTTGAGTATTTTAAGTGAAGCTTAATGGCGGGAAACCCCTGAGGAGCCAATGGTTTTCGCCAAATTATTACGTTACTGATCACAAGAAGAGTCACTAAGTTTTCACTGCGTACCAATTAGACATGTAGTTGGAACAGGTTGTCTGGAATCCTACAATAAGTTACTAGAGAAAGGGTGTGAAATTAGATGAGGCAGTTCCTACCAAAGCCCTTAAGAAGATCCCACTTATTTATACTGTTAAATCCCAGGAGCTGAGAACATCCGTTTGATCTGTGTATTTATGCAGGATCTGGTACTGCAAAGTTGTGGTTTGTAACATGGACTTGTCATTTCTACCACCATAAAAAATAGTAATGTAACAGTAATTGCGTTTACATAGAGTTTTTCAAGTATAATTTTTAGAATACAGTACTCTGTGTCATGGGAATCTGATGCATCATCACACATAACGTTTGTGTGCACACTGTTAGCAAAGTTTAGAATAAAAAATATGCCTCCATCAATAAGTTTCTTTTTGTAAAATATTTGGTTGAGTTTGATCAGATTTTAGGAACAGTCTGAGACTAAAAACCTAAGATGCCAGAGTGTTTGACGGGATGAATAAGCCATTCAAGGAAATTTAATACCCAAATCCACAGACTACTACCACAATCTCAGAGGCCTTTTTCAAAAGCCTTTACTGAATGAGGGAATGTGATGGATGTGATTATGAGAGACAGCTGGTGGCAGGAGAGGCAAGAGGAAAGGTACTGTCTGCTATGTTGCTTTTCACTGGCATAAATTTATGGATGTCATTCGTGAGTGGCACTGGAGGGTCAGGATTTGCCTGTTGTACAATCATGAAATGAACTATTTAATGGAGTGTCCCACCTGTAAGGAATAATTACAGCATCTGATTCTTGGGATCATTATAGACATTTTTGTTTTATTACCATGGATATGTA
>VZSV01000018.1:6371791-6404464 GCA_013398735.1 Nothocercus julius | reverse complement strand
TTTTGTTAATGTGCTCAGGTAATTAGGGGGTTACATTAAATTACTCTGAGTTTTTTTAGTCTTCTATGTTTATAATCAACCTTCACAAAATGAAAATAGGGCTTGCAGATAAAACAACATCTAACAAAAGCCAAAGAAAAGGATAGAAAAAGTAATTTAACTAATTAAGAACCCAGTCTGTGTGATGATAGGACAATACTTAGGCTCAGAACCACTTAGCCTTTCTGTTTTTGTCCACTTAAAACTTAATTATACCATACTCGGTGTAGAATTATATACTCCAGGGAATGTACTTGGCTGGAATACCCACATTTCTTACATCTTCAAGGTACCTGGCCCTCATTATACCCCTAAAGTATGTAATTATCTTGTAACAACTATACACCTTGATGCTTTTATGCTCTCCTTAAAAATGTTATATTTATTCTTTTCTTCTAAAGCCCCAGGCAGATGAAAAATTAGTAACAGAATGATTAAGGCATCTTATTACAAAGCCAGAGATTTGAGTTTTAGTGCAGTTGAACTTCTGTGGAAAGCACCCTCCAGCTGGCCATGTTTTAAATGAGAGTTCGGTCTCTTGTCTCAGGGAAGTGGTTAATATCATGTCTAATTGTATGATCTGACCTCTTGCATAGGGCTTGCCAATAAAAGAAACCGGCTTACTTCTACCATAAGAGCTTAGCAGACTGCTTGAGCTCCTGGGAGACCTTTAACCTGCTGTAATTCTGAGCAAAGTCATCAACAAATGTATTAACCAAATATATGTATGATACTGTGGCTGTTAAAGGTAATGAAAATGCTTTTTGATGTCTTCAGGGAATTTTGGATAAAGCATTTCCTGCTTTTGTTTGCATTCAGATATGAAAAGGAGTCTGCATCTTCCACTCTTCCTCTTTTCTTTTCTTTTCTTTTCTTTTCTTTTCTTTTCTTTTCTTTTCTTTTCTTTTCTTTTCTTTTCTTTTCTTAGGGAGCTATAGCTTTAGAGAAAAACGTTCTTCAAGCATTTTTCTCTAAAATTTTAATCTGTGTGTAGTCTGCATCTGTATTTTCTGAAGGAGGTTTCAGAAGGTTTCTTGTCTAAATTAGCATGTGCTTAAATGTTTTACTGGATTAGGGCAATGATACAGAATGCTCTGGCAGACTTTAAACAAAATGAAGTACCACATGACACAGCCTCAGAAGAACTGCAGTAATTTCCATCATTAAGCCTTCCTCTGTGGGTGAAACTATTGTTATGTGACCTTAGAGTATAAGAACAGATGAACTGACTCGGATAAGAGATACATCTGTGACAGTGGCAAGAAATAGATCATATAGAGATTATATAGTCACAAAGCAAACATTTTTTCAGAACTTTTCTCTACTCCTCAATAATGTGCAGCCTAGCTGTATTTGATACCCCTCAATAGATTTCAATTCCACGAAGTTGTTCAATCACCTCTTAAACTCAGATAAGAGGTTTTTTACCATCCAGAATATTCAGGAGGAGAGCAGGAGGGGTCACAGCTAATCTGTACCTTGTGTAAAGAACCACCCAGATTTTGCTTATTGGTTTCTTTGTTCTGAACCCCTTTTTCACATCATTTGATATCCTCAGTTACTGGGAGGAACAGTGAAAAATGTCTTCCTATTTGCTCTATTAAGCCATAATTTTGTATTCCTCTGTCACTTCTCCCCTTAATTTGCTCTTTCTGAGGATGACAAGTGTGTGCAGTTGTTCCTCATTCGGTGGCTGTCCCATAGTTTTGAGCACTCTTGCATCATCTTTCTCTGACTTCACAGCTGTGCTGTTTTCTCTCGGAGATGGCTGACCAAACCACTGTAACTGTATTGTAATAGGGGTAAGGGTGCAGCATGGATTTTTAGAGTGTCATCATGGTAATCTCTATTTTTTTCTCTACTCATTTGCCAATATTTGCTTTTGGACCATTACTGAGCAGTACGGATCAGCTCAGAGCCGTTACTGTATATGTAAAGTAAGGATTGATTTTTGTTTTTCTCCTCATGTGTATCACTTTACATTTATCTACAGTAGATTTCAGCTGCTGCCTTATTTCCTAAATATTTAATCTCATAAGGTCCTTCTGCATTTTTTTTCACCATCATCTCTTATCTTTGCTATCCTGAAAAAAATTGTATGATCAGTAAACCTTTGTCACCTCACTGTTCCCTCTCTTTCCCAGATCACTTATGGACTTATTGAAGAGAACAGATCCTTGAAGAATGCTACCATTGACATCCTTTCTTTTTCCTCTGGTACTCATGTGTGACATTAATTTTCTGCTTTTTTTTTTCCTCAGGGCAGAAGTATCAAACCAATACAGGAGCACTTTATCAGTCACAGGATCTCAGGCAAGTCATTATTTCCTGGCAGTGTAGAAAAAACATGACAAGGCTGTACTCTTGTTTTAAATTTACCTTTGCATTTTTTTTTCTGTTACGCATTAATCTTGAAGCTAATTCTCATTTTCTGCAGCTGTAAATCTATCAGAGCTTGCATATAAATGATTATAAGTTATTTCTGTGTTCAGTAGAGAAGTTGTAAAACTTCAGCCATTCAGAACAGAGTTTTATAAATTCAACAGTTGTACCAGAGTGAATCCAGAGGTTTCTCATTGAACTGCATAGAGTTATTTCAGATTTACATCAGGAAAGCATAGAAAGAATATGGTTCAGTCTCCTGCAATGAATTCCATGTCACTTTGAATTACAAGCTGCTGAATAGAGGTATCTAATGCATATTTACCTTCTGTATATTCATGCGTTGCTATTGCGAGCACATTTATGGTCAGTCACAATAGCTCTTTGCTGTTTAACTAGTTGACGACTGTGATTTACAAAAGTAAAGATGTTCACTTGAAATGGCAGAAAATAAAATCCTTCAGGTTTTGTTCAATGCTTTTAACATTTTCAAGCAATTCCCCTCAATCTTATTTTCCTTGCCTATCATATACACTGATTTCTTATTGTATGGGGATTAACAAACTTCTTGCCCACCTGACAGCATTTTAAAAATCAGAAACGAACCACGTCTAAAGAATTCAGTCAATCCTACAAACTACAGAAAGAAGAAAGCAATTAGAAAGCCTAGTGCAGTGCCATAATGTCTCCAACTAAAATAGGATTGATTGCTCCCTCATGAATATTTCCCCATATTTTGTTCAGAGTAGTTTTAAATGATCCGTGCAATGGACTTCTATCCCTGCAGTGGAGACTATTCTCCAAACTAATGGATCTGACAGCTATGACTTTTCTCTTCTTCCTAATCTTAAATGTTCCTTTTCTTTATTTAATGTCATTACTCTTGACTTTTATGTGGCTTGCATAAAATTAGAGAAATATAAAATTAAAATAATGCCACAATGAATGTAAGTTCAACTTTATTAAGCCAGGCTATGGCCTAGCTTTCAGTAGTGCAAGTAACCAGCCATTAATTATTCTTGAGTCTCATGGATCTCGACAGTGCTGGATCAAAGACCCATGTCCCTGCAGTGTGGTTGGTGTGTACCTGTCAGAGTGACAGAAACTGTTGAGCACACTATAAAGCAGACCTGCTCCACTGCCTTCATAATCTTTTCACTTGAAACAACATAACTCAAATAGCAATGGACATACAAATATTTACATTACTCAGTCTATCCAACAGAAAGAGGGATGGTGTGCCTGTAATGAACCTGGAGAGGGAGCGCGGACATATAGGAAAAGCCTGGATTGGTATAGTGGGACATCAGCTGGGACATCAGTGGGGTTCATTAAAAACTGCCATTCAGTGTTTTTGCACTGTTCTTGTACAAACATTCAATCTTACTTGGCTGTGTAATGCTTAACCCCGTGGGACCAGAGCTCAGCTTGTCAGTGAGTTGCCTGGTAAGGTTTAGCCAAAAACTCAGAGAATCATAAACATAGTTGAAATTACAGTAAATTTATACTTTTTCTTTGGGACTCTCGCATCTTTTGTACTTGGCAATTAGCTACTACTTTTAATTGTTGCAAGACCTTGGAGTTTTTCTATTTCTAGATTTTCCTGTAGGTTTTGTAGAGGTTTTGTAGGTTCCTCTTTGCACAGAGAGGTGAGAAATTAAACCGGTTTCGAAGTGATTGACATAGAAGTTATATGTCTATCAGATACTAGTAAGAACTATTAATTGTAGTGATAAACCAATCAGTGAGATACATTTCCTCAATGAGTTGTTCCTATTACACACCAATATAAGTGAGATTACAAACAGGTCTTGACAGCTCTGAGTTAACCTCATATGAACTGACAACTGGGGATTAATTTTGTATTTTTCCACAAATACCTTTCTGCTTGCCTACACAAACACCTCTAGCAGCTAAAAGCAGTTATCCAGATTCAGTTTCAGCCCTTGTTCCTGGAAACTAAATAACTGTCAACCCAAGCCAAAATTTCTTCCTCAGACGATAGCTCAAGCTGTAGGTGAAATTTCCTGAGCCAGGGCCTCACCACTGGCTCCTTCTTCAGATAGTTTTGTTGCTTTGTTTTTTATTATACTGTTAAAATACATATATTTTTTGCCTATTTAACTTAAAGTACCACTTCTATGTTGATATTTTCTTTCCAGGAATTTCTATGCCTTTAGTATGTATGTATAAATTTACTTCTCCTCATCTCATTACCTACATTTGGTCAAGGTGAAGCCTCTGCTGATTCCTGCTCATTTTTCTAACCTGTCTCTTTCCCTTTGTATTATTTTCCCCTCCCAATGGCGTTTGCAAAACATCAGTATAGCCGGATCCCAGACTTTAATTAATGTCCTGTTTGTTTCTTCTTCAAGACCATTAATAATGCTGTTAAGTAACAGTAGGCTCCCTTGCTCCCACTGAACACAGCTTCTCATCTTAATGCATAATTATTTATTTTTACCTCCTGTTCATGATCTTTTAGCCAGTTTCCAATCAGCATGGTATCATTCCTTTTTGAGTCGTAGTATGAATGATTGTGATTCGAATTTAAAACAGTTAGTTCGTGGTGAGAAAATAAAACAAAAGCTAATGAAAATTTCCATAAACATTTCTATTGCTTGTTTCATTGCAGGTATACCTAAGGCTTATGAGAGAACTTTATTTTTGTCTAAATAGTTTTCTATATTGAGGTCCCATTATCACACAGTAGTCATGCCCTTTGAATATAAGTGCTGACTGCTTTAAATAACTGAACTACTTCTATTGGAATACAAAGCAAACCTGAATCAAAGACCAAAGGCACAGCTGGCATTATTTGTTGTAGCTCTACTGAGGTTATTATTTTTACATTAAAAAAAAAAATCATTGGAATGACCCAACATGGCACTTGGTAGATTTTCATCGGAACTGGATACCTTATTTGAATATACGCTCTTATCATCTAGCTCAGTCCAAAAAAATGGGGCTCATTGCAAGCAAGAATGGACATTTGGCTTGTACCCTGCAGGTAGTGAGTTAAGATTAACTTTTATGATTTCTTTTCACCTTGAATATTGATGGTTTGTGTTTGATGCCAGATAAAGTTCTTATGTCAAATCTTCCTTGTAAATGGAATATTTGCATATAATTAAAATACAGTTTTCTGTTCTATTTCATCATTGCTTTTCCAAGCTTGTTTGGAGCGATAATAGCATACACTGTAGCACAATGTGGAACATTATGCCTCATTCAGTCTTGGAAAATCCAGTGTCAGAACATTTCCTCAGGCATTGCATAATTATTGACACAAAACTTGGGTACTATTTGAGATTTGTTTACTACTGCAAGCACAAGAGAGTCATTTTCTGTTCCTGGGGCAGGGTGAAGGAGATGAATAGGACTGTTCTCTCTAAGACACCCTGACATGAGAAGGAAGAACATCAGGCCTCTCTGACCAAGGTAAAAGCAGTGGAACCTATAGTAGCAGAGCGTGTAAGTCAGCTCATCTGTGTGAGGTAAAACAGTGTATATGTGACATGACACGTTTGGCTCTGAAACCAGCCATATTAGGTTGATCTAATTAGCCCTGCCTGACTAATATGGCTGCACTACACCTGGATTTGAACTGTTGCTTCTTAGACTTTTAAGTCCCAGGGTTACAAAAGTGGAGCAAGCTCTGATTTATCCCCACTTATTAGCACTGCTTCACCCATGGTGCCCCCATGGGCTAAGGAGGTCTGTGAGGCCATGGCCACAAACCTGGCTCCAAGGGGAAATACCCACCGCAGAGAAAAGGCTCTCTCAGGGCAAAGCAGAATGAGGCCTGGTTTCTAGAGAAATCTGCCCAGATTTGTGAATGCCACAGCTGCGCCAATAGCAACTTGCTTGGAGCACTCAAACCCCAGTCCATGAGTAATGCCAGGAGGAATCTGTTCTGCTCTCAGACAGCAGTCAGACACGGAAAGGACACTGTCACCTCCAGGCTGTTGACACTGTCACCACTGATGCCTGCAGAAATTGGTTAGTCCTGATTTTTTTATATTCTGGGATTATTTGTACATTTTAATTACAAGTACTCATCTGTGCTCAGAGCATGACAGGGGCAGCAATGCAACCATCAAGCTTTTGCTCATAAATGTAGAGCTTTGCAGCATCCCAGTGATAAGGGAGATTGGTTTCTTTTTTTCTTTGCAATGTAGGATGGAAAACGATGAGGTAATTTGCCAGCCTTTATGCAACTGGCAGATGGGTTATATTAATATCATAAGAACATATTGTTCCCAATGCCTGCTTCAAAGCAGAAATGCTATATTGGGCCTGGATTCAGCAATGTGCCAAGGCACGTGCCTATATTTATTTCTTTTCAGCAAAATAGTTATAGGCATACCTGACTTAACCATAATGGACACTTTAACTGGTTTCCCATGGCAGTAAGACATCAGCAACACGTGAGAAAGACAATTTTCATTTACCAGTGTTTTGCTTCTGATTGTTTAATAAACCTCTCTGACCGACCATGGCCAAGTGCCATGCACAGCTTTTGTACAGTAGATGTTGCAAATACTTCTGGATGTGGAAGACAAGATATCAGTTGCCAAATAATTACCTAAAAAAGATGTGTAAGGCATCTAATAAGGCTGTCTCTCTCATACATTAGGATCCTGAGTCACAGAGAACATTGTCTCAGTTCTGATTGTTTATAGTCCTTGTACAGATGAAATTTATAAACACCATCCTTCCATACTTCATAACGAGGAGAGGGTTGTAAGGAATCAGTGAAATCTTTAATTCAGAATAGATATTTTAATGTACAGTTAATCAACAGTCTGATGCATTAGTAGCTTTCTCATAACTACTATACAATTATCGCTCCAAACGAAACAATATATAGGCATCTCTGGTGTGTTCTAGAGAAACCCTCCCATTCATTCACATGTGCTAATAGCTCTAAAATACCTACAACATGTCTTAATAGTATGTCACTACCACAAACACTCACCTCTATTGTGTAGATGGAATTAGAAGTCCACAGATGAAGTTGTTTCTTATTCTCTTGATAGCAATCTAGAGAACTCTTTTTTTCCTCTTCAGTAGCCTTGCTTCAAACACAGCAAGCAAGATTTGTTCTATCTAAAAATCACACTGCCAATAGGAAAAGCACAAAAGGGAATATTTCTGACTAGATTGTATCTTAACACTCCTTCCACCTGTGCAGCATCAGCAGCATATCTATGCTCTAAGCTGCATTAAAAGGAAAACTGATTTGTTTAAATCTTACTACATTTCAGCAAGTCTGTTCAGGATATGAGGAATTCATAACCAAGCAGAGGGAGCTGAAGAAGCTCTTTTTATCTCCAGTGAATGCCCTGGCTAGAAAGCATTACTTCTGTTGCAAGATGACAGTTAAACAACAGTAAATGAAGAGAAATATAAATATGAGTTGCACTTTCACTCCCTTTCTTTTTGTATTTTCCTGAAGAGAAGGACTTAATTGTGGTAATAGGCTATTTCTAGAGGATTAACAGCCTGTACCTTTGGCCAATTGGCTGTTCATGGTCTCTTTGCATTCTGTTCAGGTATATAATTCTGGCAAAATAGTTTGAAACAAGGGAAAAAGAAAACCACTATTCCTCTGATTCTGCAAATTGTTGTGCGTGGGTACATTTTATTACTGTTATTATTTAATTTATTTATTTATGCATAGTGTTAGAGCACAGAAAGCATTTGGCTTCATTACGTTAGGTGCTGTACTGACATATAACAAAAAAGACAGTGCTTGAAGCTTTATAGTCTAATCAAAGTCCTATTATTGTTACCTCACAGCTTTAGGGCTTAAGTACTCAACTAAGTGCTGATTTTAGGAAATTAAGGATCCTTTTCCTCCCAATAAAACATTTTTAGATGAAGGAGAAAGGCAGGAAACTGAACTTGAGTACTGTGGTTTCATTGCTCTTGCCTTTAGGAGACAGCTAACCTTTCAGAGGCAGGGACTGTGGAGAATATATTCATCAGGGAGGGAAAGAACACTGACAGATTTACTAGTATCTTATTTTTATTTTATTACCAAAACAAACAGCTGTCTTCTTGATATACAAGCCCATAAGTTGCTCATAGAACATGTAAGGTGAAACACTGGCAGGACTGAAATGTAATCACCTTGACTTCATCTTTGACTTCACACCAAGTCACCTTTGACTTAAGCAAGGCCAAGATTTGGGTACAGTGTGGCTTTCATTCAGTGTTTTAGCTTAGATTTTTAAAGGCTGTGTTATTCTGATATATCTCATGTAGGGCTCAAACTGTGAAATATCTGTTGAAAATATGTACCAACAGGACTCTTGCTGCTGCACAAAGTGCCTCACACTGAAAAAGGCTCAGCACTCAGATACTACCAAGATTTATAGTTTGGCCTTGGTAATGTCGCTAATAGTTATTACTCTAAAAATATAGGAATCTATGGGTGCTACATATCCTAAAAGATAAGAGCTATCTCCAAAACTTGGACAAATTCCTCAAAGGGTTTTGAGGGCTATGTCAGTGAGATTTAAGCAAGTGCACTGTTTAGTAAACCTATTCCATGGCCTTGCTTAGAAATTGCACATTGCAGTAGTAGAGCAAATCCTTTCACAGCATAAATCCTTATTCACTTCCTCAGCTGTGGTAGGATGCTAAATACCCCCAGGTACTGCTCAGCAGTGGAAAGATTATCACTTGCCCAGACATAATGTGGCCAAACAGCTGTAGGTCCTTAAGGATTCTGTACCAGATGCCAGGAATCTGCAAAAGTTTCTGCAGGTGACAGAGGAGCCCAATCAATTGCATTATTTCTAGGCTTCCTTGGTCAGCTGGGAGTAATTAAGGTAACCAGCCTATAAAACAGCAGGGCAAACCCTCTCCTGGTAGCTGGGGTGGGTTTTGATGCATTGCAGGCAGGAAGGGAAGTGGAGCATGCTAATGCTCCAGTCAGGGAGAAGGGGAAGTTGTGGAATTTGGTGCTGTGCTAGAAACTTGACCTCTTAATGAGGTAATCATAAAATGCCAATTTCTCAATACTAGCACATATTTTTGTAGAGTGTCTTTATTTTTGTATGAGGGAGGGATAGTCATTTTTCCACTTTGTCTGACAGCAGACTGACCAAATACTACTCAAAGGAGCATTGTGGCTGTTCTGTGCTTTCCTCTTTCCTTTGGCTCTACAGCTCTCAATTAGCTTTTAAGTTGCATTATAGATCAGCTAACAGTTGTGCAATTAAATCATTAATTACCTTCTCAGTCAGTTGGGAACTCAATTTCACTTTGGTTTGCAGTTTGTGCTCCACAGTAGATTACTTAGCTAATCCATAAACATCTTCAGACAGTATAATTTAAAGAAGTTAATGATGAGGAAGTTTAGACAATTTTATCTCAAAATAATTCTTAGTTAGGCATATGAAATAGTGTTTATGAAGGAAAGGTTTTTAGCTATGCAAATATCAAACCAGACATGACAGAAAAATCTAATGAAAAAATTATGAGGTGCTCCCCCCACCCCTGACAAAGAGCAAGAAAAACAATTTTTCTTTTTTAGTGTTTAAGAGATTAAAGCAAAGATAAGGGCTCAGCAGAATACCTGGATTGAGGGCCAAAGCATTTTCCCTGCTAGAGGTTGCACTTCTTGCATTGAGGGTCCCTTATGAATCCTTGCATGTGGCTGAAAGTCAGATACAGGTTGCGGGGGGCAATCTCTATGTTCTGTCCCATTAGGGGAAAAACTATGACATTTGGGTGACTTGTAATGAGTGTCATAGCCTGCCTCTTAGTATAGTACGTTAATAGAATCAGCCTGCATGTTGTTTGAGAGTTAATTCGGATCCTTGCCTGCCAAGAAAGGCCTCCCCTCATTTCCTTAGGAAGAAGAAGGAAACATGCGCTTTGCCAAAAAGTTTGTGGCTGGCAAAGGTTCTCTCAGAAACTTCCAAGAAAGGGAATTGTGTGCACCTTTCCAAAGTCTTTATGAAAGGGTCAGCTTAATGCTATGGGCCGAGTATAAAGGCAGCTTTATGTTCCAAATAATAATGACAAAGTTACCTGTTCTACTTTTTTTTTTTTTTTTTTCCTTTTTATTTATTTATTTTTTTTCTGGAGATAGGTTAAAGAAATTTTGCTTTAAAAGATAAGCTTAGGAAGGTGAAATAATTCTGTATTGGGTCCGTTAAAAAAAACAAGTCACCCTTTCTAAGGAGGATTTTCTATCTGAACTGTTCCTTCTTGTTGATGAAGAGTATCTGTAGAATTTGGCTCTCCTACAAGCACAACCATGAATAATGCATGGTGACTAGAAAAGAATGGACAGCAAATAACAACAGGAAACAAATACCACACTTTGCAGGACAAATTTCCAGGTGCACAATAATTCCTTCTAAAATCTGTGAACCTCATGGGATTCTCATATATTTTCATGAACACCTGCAAGCCATAAATATCCTGATGCCGCATATCGCAGCGGAATTTTCTGCCTTTATTTGTGGGGGGGAAAAATCATATTTGTATATCTCATCTATCTCTTGTGTCAAGCACCTCTGCTCTGCTTCTCGGTTCTAAAATTCAATGTAAACAGGAGGCTAGTTTGCAACTCCCACACACAGAGAATAGCCGCTTGTGGGTATCATGCCGAAGGTAGGTGAAGTACTGCAGCAGGACCCAACGCAGTTTGCAGGGAGTAATTGATATGCTCTTCACAGGGCTCTTCTCAGGGACTGATCCTTCCCTTCTCTCCCATTTAAGCATCCTCTATCCAGCTGGTGCAAGAAAGGATGATATTGCAGGGGCTTTTGGTGTTTTGCAGAGAGGATTTATTCTATCAACTACTGTAATTTCTCTGTTGATATTTCAGAGTCTTAGATCACACTGATAAACCCTTACAGCAATAGCATATCAAGACTCCCCAGCAAAAAAAAAAAAAGAAAAAGAGGATATTTGCATGAGATGTATACATCTAAATGAATGCATTTGCAGCAAATATTATAACATTTTTCAGTTGAAACATTTTTGAATTGAAGCGTGTCAGGAAATGGAAAAAAGTTGTGACTTGCACAGAAGTGTGGTGTTAACTATGGACTTTGATAGGAATTTGAGAGGAAAGTTGGAGAAACACCTCTCAAGAAGGCTGAAGTTGGTGGCTAAGACGTGAAAGCTGTAGTTGCCAAATCAGCAGGTTGTCATCTATCTCTAGCAATGTCAGAGGACTGGTCACTTAGTTTCTTACTTTTGGACTTCTGTGAATGTATCTACATTTTTGCCAATGAGAATGCCCTTAATTCCGTTCAGGTGCTGCAGGTGAGAACCTCCTCTACTTTAAGCTTGTGAAAATAGCTGGGGGCTTTCTGAGGGCTAGTCTGTGTAAATACTAGCAGAAAAAAAGATTTTCTGATTTGTATTTTTCAATGTCTGTGTGAAAGAAGGGAGCGTTGAAAGGTGAATCCATGAAAAAGACACAGAAAAAAAAGCAACAAGCTTCTGGTGAGAATATCTCTCCCAGCTAATTCTTTAGGATGTTTTCAGATTCAAACAACACAGCATGCTGATTATATTCTATTAATGTGGCTAAGGGCGCCCTTGTAATTCTGGAAGATGATCAAAGTTTAACTTAAACCCAACAATTTAGATTTGGACACAGTTACAGGATTTCAGAGTCTTGAGGTACAGGAAAACACATGTATAAAATCGTTTCTGAATTCATTTTATTCTGTGTAGTCCTTTCTGGGGAAAAAAAAAAAAGGAAAAAGCTTCACAAGCTTCATCTACTCAGCGATGGATTTTTTTGTTAAAAATGGGAAGAGGGAGAAGAAGACATAATGATCTGCAGTTGCAGCCCTGAGGCCTAAGCCAGGCTGGTGGATGCCCAAGGAAAAGCAGCTTCTCATTCCCTGGGAGTGGAGCCAAGCTCCTGGAAAGGTGCTGCTGCACCAGCTGGAAGGCCAGGGCCAACGAGAATGCCGTGGTCATGGTGAATGGGTGAAAGCTGAGGGAGGTCTGGCACGCAGGAGAAACAAACCATGCTTTTTATGTGCATAAGCTGAAAGCACCAGGCTTCTAAAACACCCTGTTTACCCCTCCATGTCAGCTTTTCCTTGCTCAGTAGTGAGGATCACAGCAGAGCACCGACTAACGCTGCACCGAGCAGGAGCATTCGCTTACAGTGAGCTGGTTGTAGGTTACTGAAATAAACAGCAAAAAATAAAGATAACGGTTTTTGAACATGACTGCCCCGTAATTCATAGATGGTTTCCCTCAGAGTATATATTCTTTTAATGAGCCTCCTTTAAATGCTGTGATTGTAATTTTTGGTAAGCATTTTCTTTTTTGAGAAAGTGATAAAATGTAAGTGATAACATCAAAAAAAGTCCTTATTTCAGTTGCAGCACACAGTATTTTTGACTGTAACTTAATGGTTTACGTATTAATTTTCTCATCTCTCTGATGGGCAGAAAATTGCTTTAATATAAATGCAGTTAAATTTGTCATGTTATATCTATAGAGCTTAGGCTTCAAAATTTATTACAAGCAACATCAAATTGTTTCATAGTAATTTAGCAACTTTTGTGGAAGAAAAATGTGTCAAGTTGTAGGCTGAAGTAAAATTTTTCTCACAATATAATTAATGTACTTTTTTATGTTTATTGTCTAATCAATTATTTTAAAGGAGACTTGAGGAATGTAATCAAAGTGTTTGATGCTTGCAAAAGTTAAGTCGGATTTCTGAGTGGGCAGAGGGATTTTTTACCACCCAAATAGAAAGAATTAAAATTCACTTTTTACCAGAGTGGTTTGAAAATTTTCCTGCTGTACCAGCAGAGGAGAAAAAAAGAAGGAAAATATTTCCTCTACTTTATCAAATCAGCTTTCATTTTGAAAACCATACTTCTGTTCCACTAACACTGGTAGCAACTCATAGTTATAAAACACAGTCTTAATGCCAGTGCATTATGTTATCAACCTCAGTGGGGCTGTTTAAAACTATTTCAGTGGAGGGGCAAAGTCTGATCTTGCTGTTAAGCAGCTGTTTTGAGTCCTTCCCTCACCCAGTACTAATCAATCCCGAAATGTTTTTGTAACTTAAATCAGCTGCATAGCACAAGAACTATCCAAAGGGACTACAGGTGTGCTTACACTTGAGCAGCATTTTAAGGACATTTTTGATTTGGGATTTGAATTCTCATATCTCATCTGGAATTGATTCCATCCAGTAATTACTTACACTGATTATTATTATTATGAATTATTATTCTGCATGAAAAAATGTCACTAGACAAGGGCACTGTTAAAAGCTATAGTATTTTCTTAAGCCTGAGTAAAGGGGATTGCAGCAATTTCCCACACAGGGAAAAGGTGCTCTAGGAAAAAAATATCACTCAAAACCCTTCTTACTCCTCCTCCTGGCTCACCTGAGAGGAAGCCACCCTTGTACTGCCTGGCTGTGCTCCACACAGGCTCCACGCTCCCAGCTCTCTGCAGGCACCAGTCCTCCCATGTCTCCTCTCCCTCATACTGAGCATGAGGTGCCACGGGTTATGTTTTCAGCTCAAGAATGAGAGTAACTGGACCATTCAAACAAGAGGAAGGGAAAGGTAATAATGTATGTTTTTTGTTGCTTCAAGAGATGCAATAAGTCAATGACTTGTATTTCCTCTCTCTCAGACCCTTCTTGGATTTTCACTAGCTTTGTACTCTATAAGCTCCACTGTAAGTGAAGCAATTGCACTGATTTGTGTTCTGCCTGCGTGATTCATGGCGTGCTAATGTGGTCATTATACTTGAGTCCCAGAATGAAGACAAGCTATAAAGAGATGTAGCAATAATCTCCAAAAAGCAAGCAATAAATGAGAGAAACTTCAGTCTTGAAGAAGACAGGGAGGGAATTTGTTGGGAAGGCTAGGAATATACTCACTGACATCATATTCACTGATATCTTGAGTTTATCGCGTCTTAGCATTGATGAGGTTCACAGATTTAATCCTAGCTATAGGAGAATATAACTTTCAGGGGAAAAAGAAATCCAGTCTGGACTTGAGAATTATCACTGATGGTGAATCTAATACAAATTCCCTCAGTCTGCTCTTCAATATAACACTGAGTTCTTTGCATCTATCAGTGTAAGGTTTATCTTCCACTTAAGTCATTCTTCAATTTTTCAATATCCTCCTTAAATCCCAAATTAGCTATAGGATTCCAGTCTGAACAGTGTGGATGCACTGCTCCTTCTTAATTAATGCTCATCTTTAGCATTAGGTCCTGATAGTCTTTTTGGCTGTGGTATTTCATTGATATCCTGTGTTCATTCCATCGCCACCAGGAACTCAATGCCTTTTCCGGTAATGTTATTCCTGAAACAGAGCCTATCATCTTGTGCATAGGAACACCTTTGCTTTTAGAAGTTTCGTATGTGATTTCGTTTCGTTTGATTTCGTATGTGCTGCATACGTACAATTTGTTCTGCTCTTTTACAAAGCTTAAAGCATTAAAATATTTCCAGGACAAAATTCACAAGTGCATCATCTGCACTGTATCAGTGATGGGTTTAGGTTCCCTTACAAGTCACTGTTTAAAAAAGTCGGTAGTTCTGGTGCAGAAATGAGACTTGAAGAGCTAGCAGCTCTTCAGCACAGCTGAACTCTCCTGTCCTGAGCAGCTTTGGGAAGGGGACACCAAGCAGTAGGACCATTGGGTTGATCCAGTGTTCCCATTCTTTTGTTACATTATGTTACACTATTTGATAATGAATTCTTGTAATCATTCAGAGTTACAGAGTAGAGTATCATGAATCCACTGAGTATATGCTGTGTTGATTGTATATTGTTCTTAATTAGGAGGGTGCATAGTATCAGGTGAAATGCCTTACCCAGATCTTACATTTATTTAGTGAGCTCATAATGTCATAAAATGAAATCATCTTTTTTTTTTTTTTCTCCATAAAACAGTGTTGATTGGCATTAATTATTTCAACTTTTGTTAATTCTTTATTGAGTCTTGTACTGCTGCTGCAGTATTTTGCCCAGGATCAATGTGAAACTGTCAGACCTGTAATCACTCAAGTAATCCCATTTACATTTACACCAGCTTTTTCTAAGCTCCTGGAACATCCTCAGAAAATTGACAAGTTTTAAAAAAAAAATAAGTAGATGTTTCATATGTACTGAGAGTTTTCTGTTTGTGTTGTTTTTGAGGGGTATTTTTGTACATGTTAGTATTTCTATGTATGAAACATGCAGGATATATTTCTGGTTTTCCAGCCTGTCACTTTTTGATTTTCTTTTAATACTCACTCGATTCTTTCTCTTGCTGAATTGTTACCCAAAATTACTATAGAGATTGCACTGGAAAGAGAATAAGCAGAACATAGCAAATAACTGTGAAGTGTATCTTTAAAAAATAGATCTGTTTTGTATTTATTTTTCAGTATAAAGATGTTAATGGTTCTGCTTTTAACTTTAAATTATCTTTAATTAATTAAAAACTGGAATGCTAAAATATTAAAAATTTCGCAGTGGGATGATGTGCTGATACTTCTGCTGTATCAGCAACTTCAGACCTAACATTCTTGGGTCAGGGAAGTGTATGTCCTGGATGAAGGCATGTTTCAGGAAGGAGGGGAGGAAAGTGTAATTGTAAATATAGGTATCTTAGGACAGGAAGACACTCAGATTTCATTGAAGGCTCACAAATACCTATTTTTAATATGTTTCCATTAATGACATGAGGCAATTTACAAGGTTGAGTGACAAGACTGAGTGAGATTTCAGCCATCTTTTGTAAAAATATTAGCTGCCAAAAAGATGTAATACAAACTATATATGAGTACAGCCTGTCTTAGAGCTTGCTAAATGCTTTGGTTTATATGCCATCTGTTTGTTGCTATCTTTATCTAGTTGAGATTTTGTTTATATGTCTATATTTAGCATATTGAAAGAAAAATATTTTGATTTCTTTTTTTTAAGTGAACTTTGGACAAGATCCAAAACCCACCAGAGCGCAAAAAAAAAAAAAAAAAGAAACTCATGCTGGTACAGACCTCAGGGCAAGATTTGCAATGATCTCTGTGTAATCACCCAATATTCCTCAAAAGCAAATATCAATGAAGTCAGCAAGAGAAAAAAATCTTCAGTGCCTTCAAGTATCTCTAGCACAGAATGGATTCAGGCTCCTGAACATACGTGTTAGGATTATCAAAGCACCTGGTAGAGGTCAGGAGACAGGACAGAAGACCTATGGGAATAGTGCCTCTTAGAGCAGAGAGGACTGGAGACAAGGAATGGATGGATCCGGGTGTCTACAATAGCCCTGAATGCCAATGTTCGGGTGTTATACATACAAAGCTGGATATACATATATATGCATCCAAGGCCTCTGGTGGGGGTAAGGTGGGAGCAGCTTGGATGGATAGAGGCTAGCAGACTGCAAGGTTGGAAGGCCTCCAAGCATGGCAGTGTGGCTAGTATCCTAGAAGAGTTGGGCATAGGGGGGTTGGAAAGCTGAGGAGACGTATGCCCTGGTCGTCAAAATATCTCGTGGTAGTTTAGTGCTATGAACGCATCGTCACTAAGTCTAGGACAGCTGTTTCCTTATATAAATGGGAAAGCTTGTGATCCCTTTCCATGGGAAAGGAGCTAGCACTAAAGAAACATAGTGCTACTGCTTTTTAACTCACCGTTTTGTAGAAAAAGAAAACGAAATACTTAAGTTCTTTTCTGACCCAGACATAATATTGTGAGCTATTTTCTGGACAGATAAAGCCTTTATGTAACTAGGTGACGGACTCTGGAGGTGGGAAGATAGGAAATCCATGTTCCTATGCAAATTTTATGTCTGCGTTGTGTAAGTAATTTCACTTCTGTATGCTTAGTTTGTTAGTCGTCATTTGGTAGAGGAAGGAGAAAGGCCTAAAAATGTCTTTAAAAAATACATAAAAGGAATCAACATCTTTTTTTATTGCATGTGTCCCTGTAATTCTGGAGAAGTGAATATGACATTTTATATTTATTGAGCAAATGATCCAACATTCTCGTCCCTTTGGAGTTTTAGATTTCCTTTTTCTTCTTTTATGTCCCTTAAATCTACTCTTTTAGTCACAGATCTTGACAAGAAGAGCATGAATTTCTTCCACTTACTAATGGAAAAAAGACAATTTTGTGTTAAATAGGCCTTACAGTTTAACAGGAATTACAGAAATTACATTAAACTGGAAATAAGAACATGGATTTCAGAGGCAAGATTTGTACTGTAGGCTGCCATTCACTTCATCGGTGGTAAGCACTTGTTTCCAGTGTGTTGGTAACTTGAATGCTTGACAGCACATCTGATCAGCTAGGTTAGTTTAGCCTTGGGTTAAGCAAAGTCTGGTCTGTGCTGGGAGTTTCTGGGGATTTCATTAGCAAATCTTTCTTGCAGTCCTTGACTTTCACTTGTTTTCCACTCTCACATTTGTACCTGGGGAATCTCTCCCAGGGGATCTGGTTTGTTTCTTCTACAGGATTCCGTGACTTTTTTAATCAGTAGTGTAAAGTTAAAGAGCTTGTCTGCCCTTTGCAGGAAGGTAACACAGAGTGCTGAATGGATGGGCTTTAACTGTTAATGTTCTAAGGTTTCTTGGAAGTTTCTCTGTGAGTGAGTTGGTGAGAGTTATGATAACATTATGATAAGAGCCTAGGCTATCTTGCCAAGACACATCCCATTAGCGAAGGCAGAGCTCTCCATTCTAACTCCACTGATGTTACAACCTGATATTGGATCCTACAAGACCCCGAATTCCTGATGACAGTTGGGATAATAATAAAGAATGCAACCCTATGGTGCTTTCATACGTTATAGGATGCAATAGTGAAACTTGGCATGGTTCACTTCGTGAGCCAAGAATGCTAGAATGCTAGATATTTCATTGGCAGGTAAGAAATCTTGCATATTTAAGCTTGCATCTCTTCTAAAACTGTTACGATCTTACCTACAAACATATCCCCGTGCTACGTTAGAGAGCTGTTACCCTGCATCAGTGGAGTATCTGCAGACGAGCTCAAATTTTGTATTTCAGGCCATCACGAGACAGAATTTCGCCACTGCTGGGCTGACTGACAGGTGACTTATTTGGTTCTTTCCACACAGCTTGGTGCTTATGACCTCCCGTAGCACAGACAGCTGCCTATCTTTTAAAATTACCAGCCTCTCCAATCTATTTTGTGTGCCTCTGTGTAAAATGGGATTAGATGAGCAGGAAATGCAAGGTATTATTTTGGAGAGACAATTTTCAGCATTTAGCTAGTAAGCAGGACCAGTCATATATTTTGCTTAACAAATCATTCAGACCACTAGAGGTGAAACAACCTCCGTGGGCTAAAAAAAAAAAAAAAAAAAAAAAAAAAAAAAGAGAGAGAGAGAGAGAAGTACTACTTAAAATTCAAATTTTTGAAACAGCCTCTTCATAGTGACAGATGATCCAGGATCCTGATCTGGAATCAATGAAGTGACTTGTTCGCCGTATTAGCCACGTGCGACAGAAAGGCATCAAAACGACTTCCTGATAAATCATTCATACCTTATAAATGCATTTGCATCGCTTTATGCTGCTACATAAATGCATGAGCACTTAATTTAGTCTGATGTCACTCCCCAGCCTTAGTTCTGATCTCCCAAACTCCTACAGTTACTGTGAGGCAGGGCAAATGCCATCGACCAGGGAGGAATGAGTGGCACATCATATTTCTAGAGTACGTATAATTACCTTTGTATATACCAATTAATATTAGATTAAAAAAAAAAAAAAAAAGGCATCCTCCAAAGGAACCTATTTATTATTTAAAAGCCCCCCAGGGTATCTTCTGACATGGATCGGTGCTATAGCAAAGCAGAGGCATGAAAGCAGCTAAAAGCAGGCAAACTGTTAAGCAGCATTTAATCCTTTATGCATGTTTTATACATAAACAAATTGGAATGTGTAGATCAATGTCCTCCAGCTGTTTTTCAAACCCCATTCTGCTTTCATTAAAGATTTAGGGAGGAAGTTTCCAAACATAGATAAGATATTGGGAAAAACAGGATAGGATTTTTTTTCCCCATGAGAGATTTTCTTAAAAATGCCACTGCCTCTCAGTCAAGCACCGGTACATTGTGAAGTGTTCCTTTGCCCCTGCAGCCTGTGCATTAAATCCTTTATACAGTCATGTCTTCTAGTGCCAAATCCCATTAATTAGACAAAGGATATAACTCCCTGATAAAGTATTGCAGGAGAGAGCCAATTTGGCCACATCAGGCTCGCACGGGAGTCATAAAATACCAGGATCAAATCAATTCCATGTAAACTAGGTCTATTTTCCATGACGCAGTGCGCTCTGGCTCCTTGAACGTTTATCCTAACAGCCACAGTGAGGATTCATTGATTTAATCAGGAGGAAGATTTTTCAATTCACTCCTCTTCATTAGTGGTCTTCACCAAAGGTTGGTCTTGAGCCTGAGGTGGAGCAAGGCAGGATGAAAAAAAGGATTTTGGGGACCTCTGTGGTATTTAAGCAGTTGGCTTTGCGTGGATGCTGCCTTTACAGTTGCAGCTGCGTTGCCAGCAGTGGTGTCCTCTAGGCAGAGGGCAGTGAGGATTGTCCTTGTCCCCCAGCCACGTGGGACACTGCAGGGGCCGGGTCTCTGTTATGGCTACCACAAGTTTTGTAGGCAGAACGACGCTGCTGGTGGCTGTCCCAGCAATGCCCTGACCACAAGTCACCGGGGTTGAATTCCCTGTCTCCCGATTAGAGAAGCATAGAAAGGAGAAACACTGCGATTGCTGAGCCCCCCGGCAGAGTGTGGTTGTGCCTGCATCGCTTTTGTCCTCGGCTTTCACCGCAGCACCTTAACAGCAGCTTGAATTTTTTATTTCACTCCCTAGATTTGTGCCTGCTCCAGACACTAAACATTACTCTGAAAACACTGTTAGGAAATATGGGGACTCAAGCTCTGTGCAGTGTCTTACCTTCCCTCTGTGCAAAGTGAAATGTCTCTGCCACTCTTCAAGCCTGTCATGAATTTTAGAGTCAGATTCTTTACCTGGCTACTAACTGCAGCTGGTTAAACAGGCTGCCATAAAGCCAGATGGACTTGTTTCTTGCTTTGGTATTATGTGGCTGCTTCAGACATATACAGCGAAAAAAATATCCCTTCCAAAGTAAAAGAGGATCTGGGATTTCCACTCTGTGTATCTTGAATTTCAGTGCCTGGGGCCTGATTATTTAGAGGTGTTTGCAGCAGCACTATAAATTGAGTAGGTCTTGCAGATGTTTAAAAGCTGTAAAAATCACACACACTCACACACACACTCATACACGTGCACACATAGAGGTCTGCCAACTCAGAGCCCTCACAGCAGCTGCTGTGAGATGCAGAGCTTATTTACCCTTTACTACTACACTAAGGTTGTTACTATTTAGAATTAATATACAGCTGCAGTACTCCAGACCTGTGGGGGCCACATTTTTGGAGTGGGTGGGCCTCTGTATGGAAGGCCTGCAAAGCACTGTGCAATGAATGGCACCACATCAATATAATAGATTATTAGAGCGTACAATGTGTATTTATTATGTGTTCCCAGTGCATAAGCACCCCAGCCTTCCTAGCTGGAGAAATTAAAATGTAAACACAAGATGCTGCTTTGCTACATTCACATCTGGTGTTGTGGCTGGTGTTTTCCTGTGAATATTTTGAAAACAGCCAGATTGTTCAGAATAAAATTGCAAATACCACATCTGCTCCCTGAGGCCTCTCAGAGTCTTGCACACAGATAAAGGCAAATAAAAGGAAACTCAGCACCACTTGATAACACATCAAGAAATCCAGGAAAATATAGCCATAAAGCATTTTGGCTGATTTTTTTATTAGGAAAACAGTTGCTTTTTGACAACAATGGTTGCATAACTGAAATCTCCAAAGTGTGAGATTTCATGGTCTTTATTGTATCCCACCTATGTTTGAATAGTATCATTTGCAACTCAGTTATCTAACTGCATTTGAGCTGTATGAGTGCTGATGAATATTAACTAGAATATCTAGGCACACTGTCTACAAGTTCCTTCAGAACATCTGCACTGAGCAAAGAGAAGGTATGTTTCTATCTGCATAGATAAAAATAATCATCACTGTAGTGCCTTCCATTCAGAGGCTTCCACTGGCTAACACAGTGGCAATAAATGGAGGATTCACCAGCAAAGAAAAGATTTATCATTTGTCTTGAATTCTTCTCTGTTCACTTGAAATTGGAAAATTTGTCTGCCTTCCAAATCATCTGTATGGTTGGAATTCTTTCTTTCCTTGACTTCATCTTGCTTCCAGTCTGCAAGGACTAGGCCCAAAAATCAGATAATTTACAGAACAAAATTTTTTTCACAGATCTTCTAGCAGGATTGGAGAAAAAAAAAAAAAAAAAAAAAAAAAAAAAAAAAAAAAAAAAAAAAAAAAAAAAAAAAAAAAAAAAAAAAAAGCTGCTGCAATTTACCTCCCCACTATGTGAAATCTTCACCCATATTTACCAGTGATAAATCTGGCTAGTGCTGCTTGCTTCCAGGGCTATTAATAGAAGATGGCTTTAGCTGAACCATAGTGAGAAAGCGCTAATAGGAAAAACTTGAGGTCTACACAGCACAGACTGTGACTGCAAATATACTCATAAAAGCATGTGCGTGGGTTTGAAACCACAGCATCCTCTCAGCACCAGTGTGTTAAAATGGTCAACGCTATATTGTACCCTACGGACCAGTGCAGGAATCAGAACGAGAAGCTAGTGAGGGGTCCTCAACACAGGCTGTCCCATCCAGTCAGTCCTGGGCACCGTATTGATTAGGTGACTAGGGTGGTGACCAGGCATCCCCATACGCCTACGACACCCTAAGGAATGATGAGCTTTGGGTCTCTTCTTGCCCATGACTATGAGTAGTTGTGAATTAGGGCCTGGATGTCAATCTATGACCACTTTGCATACTACACAGTAATTACTGTGAAAGCTCAGGATTTCAGTCAATTTTTATAAATTCCCCCAACTGGAGAAGTTGAAAATATGTCCCCTCTGTTGTTGGCATGTTGTGGCAATTTTAAGTAATTATTGATTATCATGTACTGCGAATAAACCTGGAAAATGCATGAAGAAATGACCGTAGAATTTAAAAATCATTGTTGAGACTAAATGTCTTGGCAGGTTTGACAGGCAGGTTGTCTTTTACCTTGTGCCAAGGGAGAGGATATTTCTCTGAGGGGTATCATAAGACAATTACAGGACTTTTCTTTGGGGTATCATCTGAGCAGAAAGTCTCTATATGAGTCTAGAAATGGATGGATAGCTCTGCAGGTCAGCCACCACATCCTTAGAAAGGCTCTTTTTGGAGGAGATGAAGACCCAAGTATGTGGGAAGATGGTGGCATGATATGCATATGTGTGTATATATATATATATATGCAACCATCTGCAAAACAGACTTTCCCTGATTAACGACAGCTCTGCCACCTTAAGCTTCCTTGGTAGTGATCTACTGAAGCAATAGCAACATAAAACCAAAGGGGAAAAAAAAAAAAATAAAAAAGCCCAAGAAACAGCTTTGGCAGACAAGAAAACAGTAAACCTTTCTGTGTGCAGCCCAACCATACAATTGTTACTTCTGTAAAGGTTGGGAGACAATATTCTGAAATTTCCCAAGATAAACGCTTTGGTTAGTAAAGCTAAAATAACCATAAGCATGAAAAATAATGTTTTCAGGACTGGGGACTAAAATAAAGCTATGCTATTATCTGAACTTCCTTCACACTGCAGTTGGTCACTGACATCTAACCTCCTTTGGCCACAAGAAGTATATAGTTATTTCAGACCTATGGTCTGATTCTACATCCTCTTTCTACTTTTTCCTCTGCTAATTCCTGTCTTCACTATGCAGGTCACTGTTGCTGTGCTGTGCTAAGTGACAGGAATCAAATGAAAATAAAAGTTGTATAGACTCTGTAAAAGAGAGAAAACACCTGGTATTATCACATCCTGCCTGACTCTACCTGCTCTATCAACAATCCATTAAACTGCTAGGAGTCTGAATCGCAGATTTAAGTATAAGTCCCTTTTAAAGTACATTGTCTGGAAACAAACCCAGAAGTCTGTATTTACTGGATTGTTATAAGGAATACAATTCTGCAGTAAGATGTAAAATTTAAAAAAAGGAATTTAAGTCAAGGCCATGTCAGCAATAGACATATTTATTCAGTAAGCTCAAATCAAAGATAATCTACCTTTTGAATAACTGCTTTGAGACACAGAAATGAAGTAATTTAAATGGAACTAAATGAACCTCGGGTGATGAAAGAAAATATACAAAACGAAGAAGCAGAGAGATAAGTTCAGCTAATAAAACTAGCTTTTATAACAGCTGTAAAATAACCATTCTTCAGTGAGTCAATATTGAGACCTAGTGTTTATGACAAGGAAATAGTTAACATTTTTAAGTTCAATGCACTGTACAGTCAGTAGCTAACATTGAAACAACAGGGAAAATAGGAAAATAGTCATTTTTGTGAGCATTAGTCTTTTATAATTAGAAATACTAAGAGAGACAATTGAAGTGATTTGCCCAGAACCAAAGATAAAAAAAAAAAAAAAAAAAAAAACAGTGGCAGAATGAGGTCTAGAAACCAGGACTGTCTGATTTCTACTTTTGTATTCTTTCTCACAGACCTCTCTACTTATCTTTTAATAGAAAAGCTATTATAAAATATTGACGTAGATAGTCACTCCAGCTATCCTTTCAAATGATTCAGCTCTCCATATTCCATGGAGTGCAAAGAGTTTAATTTGGAGCACTGGCCTAAGGGAATAACCAAAAGATATCAGAAATAATCTGTCCCCATATTATCTGCCCTGGTGTTTAGTAGTTAAAGATTGGTCTCACAGCTTTCTTCAGCTGCAGTTTGTTCTTTAGATTCTAAGCAGTACCTCAAGTGCCTGTAATATTCACCAGTGTGTTACATCTACTTCCAATACCGGCCTGGTTCACCCAGAAGTAAGGAGGCTTTTGCTTACACAGCTGTGTTGCAGTGTGATAAAACTCACCCTTCTCTTTGTCCAGGGGGTGCATTCAAAAAGCTCTCAGTGGCAGCTGGACTGCTAATAGGCACAACTAAAGGAGAAGGAATGGGATGTCTGGCCACAAATGGGCATAATGAACTGCCTCAAGCCTGAGCCAAAAGGTGGGGGAATTTGTCTTGTCTCTCTGAGAGATGCCCTTTCTGTGCCGGTCCGAGAGCCTTCCCTTGGAGTCCATGGAAAGACAAGGGCCTTGCAGAGAATCACACAGCTTAAAGCAGGTGTCTGCAGCAAGGGACAAGACGCCTTCTCTCCCATCATTTCTCAGGTCCTGCTGCAATCAATCAGAAGAAAGCAGGAAAGCAGCTGCCTATTAAACTGTTTAGACAGGATGAATTCCTACTGAAATTGCTGCTGCATCAAACAAGGCTTCAAAATTTGCAAAAAAAAAAAAAAAAAAAAAAAAAAAAAAAAAAAAAGAAAAAAGTAACCACCTAACTGCTCACTGACTGTCTCTACAGTCTGGAGATGCCTGTGTTGTAAAGCAGATCTGCCACATTCAACAGCCAGAGCAAAGGTCGAACTCTCAGCTTCCTCTGTAGTCTTTAATTGGTGAAATTCAGATCTAACTTTGTTTTTTGAACAAACGCATAAAGATCATGATCATTTTCTCACCTTCCTCCTGGGCTCTCATGTGCTGGCTGAGGTGCCATCATAGTTCCCAGGTGAAAAGTAGTCTGCAGCCTGGTTCGCTGCTTGCTACTGAAAGATATTCAGAAATACTCAGAAAAATATTTCTTCAAACTTCAGTCAAAAGTGAGCACCCACTGGAGGAGGATGTAAGCAGTGAACATTTGGTCTAGAACTCTGCACTGGTCTGCTTCATTCTGTCTACATCATTTCAGTGCTGGCACCAGCAAAAGAAAAGCATTAAAAATATAAATAAATAAGCCTTGACTTTGCTTGAATTGCTGAATGATTGTTTTTGTTTTTATTCTGCATTTTTAGTGTCATTACCAAACAGGCACAAATTGTATTATGAAATCATCTTGTTCACTCAATAGTCTCATGAGCTAAAGCTCTTTCCATAAGCAATTTCTTAAAGCTAGAGATTACAGGGTTTTTTTTTCCTTCCCCTGTTTCTTTAGCTGGTCTGATGGATAAACAGGTTTTAAAATCGAATATATTTTGAAAGCAGAGTTAGGAATTTGCATCTTTATTGGTTTTGTTGTTTGTTCTGTGTTTATTTCCTCTTCTTCATTATAAATGAATAGGTTGCTTTTATGTAGTAAACATGTTTTTTTTTTTTTTTTTGCCTGGCTATCTCAGCTTCTAGTGTCAGAGAAGAAGAATTTGCAAACTCGGGATCCCTTTCTGTTTGCTTTGTTTTCTGACCTGTTGCATTGTGTATTTTAGAAGTGTTGTTTAATATGGTTAAGAGATTTTTCTTTCACTAAACTGCTGAGTTCATATACTTCCCTCCTCCCTTTTAACTAGTGTTTTGTATTTTTTGATGGGGAAAGATGGGAATGAGAAGACTTCACCTTTTGCATGCATATGCTAGCAATGATTTAAAAAAATAAGAAATGCAAAGGAAAGTAGTACAATGTAGTTCAGTATCTCATGTCCACTTCTTTCTTATTAAGGGTAGAGTGAAAAGTGGCCATGGTAACAATGCTAGTCATATTTAAGAGAGGTATCACTTGGCCCTGAAGTATTTAAATACCTTGGGAAGGTTTGCTTTGTGCTAGATTCACACTCTTTCCCGTGCCTCTGATCTTTGCTGACTTGACTGTTGAGAAAAATGAGAATAGTTGGCCCAGGGACGATCCCTTGAGATACCACTGTGAGGGAAGGTAGCAGCTCAAAATCTTTACCTTGGGATGGACATAAACTTGATAAGAAGAATAAATTGCTCACTTCAGTCCCATTACTGATGGTCAAGATTCACGAAACTGATGTCAAAAGGCCAATTTAACATCTGACTCTGGTGCTTGGATACTTTGAGACAGAGGTTCTTGGCTTTTGTCTTTATGTGCAATTGGTGCCATCTGAAGGGACTGTCTCCAAGGGCATGTACATGACCATATGCCTTGGTCTCTGATAGTAACAAGAAAAGGAGGCAATAAAGGAAGAGACATGTTGAGATGAGCAAATATTAAACTCTCTGGCACAGTCTGAGGACTGAGTGCCACAAATTCCTCTCTCGCTCTGCATAAGTTGAGGCAACTAACCTAAATGCTTCTGGTTTTACTCTATTTGGACTACAAGTTAATCAGCTGAAATCTCACAAGAGGCATCTGTTTCTAATGTATATGAAGCAGGGAGTTTTAAGACCATAACAATGTTAGAGCCTCAAATTGCCTGTTCCCTGTTTTGCCCATGAATTGGTTGCAAATAATCTTTGTTGTTAGGGCTCATATCAGAATATTCAGGGCTTTGTTAGACCATACTGCATTGCAGGGTTTTTTTCAATAGCTACAGTATCATTTTCTCTACTTGCAGACTTTTTTTTCAATGGTCAAATAAGACTTTTTCCTTAAGACTTTGTTACCTCTACTGAGCCGAACTGATTTTTTTTTTTTTTTCCGAATGAATGCAAAGGTATTTACAAACCTCAGACAGTCAAATCACACTGCTCTCCAGAGTGAGGGTGGAAAAAGTAAGGACTTTATTGCTTGATCATCTACACAAGGGTTTTTCAAAAATAACTATCCATGGCCATTTAACTTCAATTGAAATAGCAACTGTTTAAAAGAACATAGCCACATTACATGATAGTGTATGGACAGTGAGTGGAGAATAATATACCAAAATCGTACTGCAGGGAAAATCACATAGGCAGAACATTGTTGACTCTGTTAGAATTTGCTTCTGTTATCAGTTATTAGTTTTTAATACCAGAAGCTTTATACATGCCCACACACCTATCCACAGAAATATCTATACTGCATTTTGAGTCATTGCTTTTGTCATTCAAGAACAAAATAATGCATTTGTTCCAAATTATGACTCTCTGCAGAAATAGCCAGAAGGCTTCCTTAATGCTCCCATTCCTACCCAGGAAGTTTGGCTAATTCTGCAAGTAAAGTAAACATTGGGAAGCTATTGAAAGTTTGCTCGTATCTGCTGAGAAATTAATAGAGGGGAAAGTGGGGAATAGATTTTCCTTTTAACAAAGCCAAGACTGAACAAAGAAAATAAACACAGTTGCTGTTGTTCGCCGGCTTTTTTAAAATGCAGTGAATTCAACCCTGACAAATGTACGGAAACCTGAAAAAAATACTGTCAAAAAAGCCATTAGAGTAAAATATTTAACAGATCATTTCAGTTGCACTGTAGGAAATCTTTATATGCACCTCTTGTCTCATATTACTAGCAATATTATGCCTTTGTTTGTGTATGATGTAGTTTTCAGGCTTTTTAGGGTAATTTTTTTTATTCTTACTTGGGAATTTATGATATATGGATTAGAATAGTGTCATTTTGAGTTCTTTTCCTCATTATTGTATGAAAGAGTCCTGGAAGAGCAGTGTATCTCTTGCTTATTATATGTTATGCCTACAGAAATTAAATTATGATGTTTATTAAATTATTAAAATCATGACATTTTGAGGAATTAAAGATTCTCTCTAGCATTAGGAAACTTTGGCTAGGACCCTCAAATGATTGTAAGTGTCTAACTCCCACTGATTTCACTAGTAAGACTGACTAGAGGGGTTTAACTTCAAGGAGTACCAAGCTCAAAGTCTCTTTAGAATATTTAAAATTTTAATCAGAGTTATTTAAGGATGTTATTTTAGAGGTTTAAGTTCCTCTGAATGGAAACAATTTCATCTACACTCTTTTGAGTTTCTGGATTATATGTGTAAATTCCAGTTCATAAATAAGTGTAAATATTCCAATTCATAAATATTTTGCTAATGTTGAGGGAGTCAACTAACTTATGTCTGCAGGTGCAAAAAAATATTCAGAAACATTCGAAAAGGACAGATGTTTTTCTTTATCATTTTTAAAACTTTGTGTTTTTTTCAAATTTGTGTGACATTTTCTAAGTCAAACAATTGTGTTTCTCTGAAATGACACATTGTTTAGAAATTCCTGCAATTGCAATTTTTAAATAAGTGAAGATTCACAATAGGACAGTTTTCCTGCAGATCTAATAAAAGTACTGCAGCCAACCACAAAATGGGCACGTGGGAGGAAGAAGTGGCTGGCCAGTTGTATTAATTAGCTTTCAGAACTATTTCTGAGCAGAAAACTACTGGAGTTTGCAAATCCCGGCTCACTAATGTCACTTCCAAGGAATGCAGGACTGCTTGTTAAGTTGTATTTGAGGTAGCTTCCTACATGCTAGCACAGCACTAATAATAGTACAGCTAAAAGATCATGAAGCTCAGCCTGGGCTGTAAAACTTACCCAGGATCCTAGGTAAATATGTAGACTTTTAGCCAATGCTGACTTTCATGAACTGTATTTATTGCTACTGCTACTCATGCTTATGTTGTTTAAGTTCAGTTTGTCCAAGACTATGTCAGTACAAGCTTCTCTCTGAGTTTTGAGTTATAATGCTGATTTACCTGCTAGAAAAAAATGGATTTGCAGCTCTGAGTTTTATACCTATTTGCATGAAACCCCTAACGATGCTTTCCAGTACTTGTTCTGAGGCTTAAATAAGAGAGTGGATTCTGCAACAGTAGAAAGGTTTGGTGTGTTTGCATTAGGGTCAAGCAGCATAACCTGTAGCTTGACATAAAATCAGCGTAAATCAGTTGTCTTCAACAGAGCAGTTTTAGGTAATTTCTCTCTTAGTGCTCCCTAGAATACCTCAAATGCTTGATAATTTATTAGGTGTTTTCTATCCTGACCTTCTCTCCTTCTGTTTCTTATTGCTCTTAAGGAAACAATTGCTTACTCAGGATAGCCTCACAAGTTTGGTAAAGGTTAGTCCATCCATTAAAAGAATAAGAATGGCGATATGACCTGCCTGTGCCAATGTAAAGTACTGCAGATTCATTGCGTTGAACATAATAATGAGCGTAGCCAAACAGCTACCGGTAACTAACTGCTCATTGACTAACATAACTGCTCTTCCAGCGTGTGCAAATTATCAGTGAGTGGACATGTTTTCCTAATGATGTTAGCCACAAAGAAAGGGGGAAGATGAACCTTTGCAGTAAAAATGAAATCACAGTCTTTCTACGGAGGCCAAGAAAGGATTTCATTCTTGGTTTTCAGAAAGTCCTGCAGTTTGACATATGGTAGTAAAACAGTAGATGATTTTGGAGAAAATGGGAATATATAAGGGGGGAGGAAGCATATTTAAGTAAAATTCATATTTCTCTGACATTCCCCGGCGTTTCCATTTTCACTGCCCCTGGCCTCAGTAACTACAGTCACACAGCCGTGGAAACTGGCCTCAGTAACTACAGTCACACAGCCGATCTGTCTCCTGTGCAAAATGCTCTTGGAGCTGGGGAGGCCTAAGTGCTCTCAGCCTCCCTAGGAAGAGAGGCAAAACACTGTATCTTAAATTGAAAATAAGAGGAAAGATAGGATGAAATGATGGCCTAATCAGGAGCTGAGTTTGAGGCATCTACAAGGATAATGTAGATATGTGGAATGAGGTCTTAGAGGAAGTCCATGATGCAGGACAAGCCAGTGGAGGTGGGTGGTGCAGATCAGGAACCGCCACGAACAGACTAGGGCTAAAGTACTGCCATAAATTCAGGTGGCTTAAAGTCTTCATCACTAACTTGAAATGTGGTTTTCATGGGAGTAATATTCATAACCTCTCCTTAATGATGATGGAACACATACAAACTAATGAAAGATTTATGCTCAGGTTAGAGACCTGGTCTTTCAGCAAAAAAAAAAAAATTCATTTCTTGTAAGAGGCCAGAAAGAATTACCACAACAGGAGGACAGACTATTACCCTGAATAGATATGACTACTTAAGTGCAAGGTGAAAAGACTTGGGAAATGGAGCTGTTTGTTTATGCCCACAACAGTGCATATTTCTGCACTTTGCCTAATGCCAGGAAAGCATAACTTTGCTCTTGAATTCCATGCTTAATCTTGCTTCTCAGAACTTGTGAGTTTTTATCATTTTATTTGTTGAGAATGTGCAACAATTGCAGGCATTACCTTGAAGGGCAGGAACACCATAGATGTGTTCTTGGTTACAGCTTAGTAGTTTCACAAGTGGATATTAAATTTGCTATGATCAACTGTGATTTTTTTATGGGTGTTTCTGAGAAGTCGCTTGCCAGAAGCATTGCCCTTAGAAACTCCCTTTATTTATCTGCCATACTATCACATTATTTGTTTTACACGCTTGTTGGGGTAACCTGAAGCAGGCCAGCACTGAAGCAGTGTGAAGGTTAAGTGTAGGAAAAAGAGCTTGTCATCTGGGGAAAATGGTAGTGGATAAAACAGTGAGAGGGTAGGAAAGCAGCACTTGTCATTTGTATTCCAAAGCATAAAATGTTCTACTCTCAGAGGAGAGAAGCCAGTGAACTACGCTTATAAATTAATTAATGTTTCATGGATTCCTAATTTTATATCTTTTGCATTAAATAGTCATGGAATGAAATACATAAACAGTACCTTTGCAGAAGATAGAGACCCACTTTTCTCTGTTTCCAGGTGAGTGCCTATCGTGAGAACATGGAGTCAGGGTCTGCTGCACTCTTCCCTATTCCCGTCAGCCTATAATGCAATGTAGAATAGGTTTTTACAGGAGAAATTGAAAATGCCAGCTCACATTACCCAGCTGATTAGTGGTTATTGCACTCTCAAGAAGAGTGGACTTGCATCTCAGGAAGCAGTAAGAGTTAAGTGCAGGTGCCCTCCTTTCCAGCTGCGTGGTGTGCCTGCAGCGTACGTCAGGTGGGTGTTGTGTGTAGTGCTGGGACGAAGACGTGTCCCAAGAACAGCTGCTGAATTGGGCATCTCAGTGTGATACTTGGAGAAATGCCTGATACTGCACCACAAGGGGCTGAGGATTTGAGTAGGTGTGTAAATCAGCCTGGAAGGACTTGAGCATTTTTTTTTTTTTTTTTTTTGTAGAGGGAAAAGCAGAACTTGAGAAGGATCAGAGTGCACCTAGGCTGTTGACAACAGAGGCACCCTTCAGACACTGTCGGCAACTTAACAGAAGTTTGTGGACTCAGGCACTTTAAACACTGCAAAAGACTCAATTTCTAAAATTTCTGTTTTCTAGAGGAATGATACTAACAAATTCGTCATGTACTATCATAGTTACAGTATCTACAAGAGTGACAGGTCAGGTATGGGAAATGTTTATACTGACTTTGTGTGCTAGCTTTGTGTGCTTGAATTACTTTCCGTGGCTTTATAGACTGCTTGTAATAATCCATATAACACACATAAAACCAAAAACAACAACAACAAAAAAAAGACAACTACCCAAACTACCCAAAGCACTGCAACACAATTATTGTTAACAGCTTGTTTTATAGCAATTGTGTGTTGGTCTCAATTAAATGTTCCTGCATTGGTAGACACAATACCATGGAGCAGTTCCTTTTTAGCAAGGCAAAAATAAACTAGATAGATCAAAAAGCAAACGTCTTGGTATAGCTCCTAGCAGGTGTGGGACAAAAACAGGCAATGAACAGAGGCCCTCTGAATCTCAGAGTAGGAGACTGGACTTGTCTGCGTTTGCAAAGCCATGTCACAAGCTAGGACATTAAGACATTAATCATTATTAGCCTTTTCAGAAATGATTGTCAAGAAAGCAGCTCCAATAATGTTGACTTTCCACTGCCTCCCCTGTTACCAGTGGTAGCCTTTTATAATAGGTTTATCCATTGCTTTGAGAGGCAGCTCTGTCAGGCAGCTGTTGTTTTACCCAGAGAAAGGACCGTTCTTGTAGAGTAATAATTTGTTTACCGTTACCCATAACGTTTTATGATCACTTTCATAAAACTCCCACTTTCTGGCAGCTGTTCTTACCCAATAAAGCATGTAAGGGAGCAAAGTAAGGGAAAGAACGCTTCTTCTAGCCAGCACCAGAGCCCTTGGGATGGAGTAAAGACTTCAGTATTGCGGACAGACTCAGAAGCGGGTGGAAGTTCACTTCCACGATTTTGCCTGTAGCAGTTTTATTTACTCTGATTTATTTTAATCTACTTAAATTTCCTGATCTCTGGAGAAGTGTGGCTCAGCCTCTTTTTTCCTCTGT
>VZSV01000018.1:6348604-6371680 GCA_013398735.1 Nothocercus julius | reverse complement strand
CACACTATGTACAAGGTTTGACATAATCCAGACAGAGCCTATACGTCACCACTCACTTTCTGACAGCCTGCCCCTTGAGTTCAACCCTATTTTATCAGCAGTTGAAGCAAAGAAATAAGGCTGATATGTCTCCCATTTGCCTTCTGATTCTGCTCGGGAGGTGATCCTGTCTGGCAGGAGAGTGAGCACAATAACACGTTAAATCACCCTAGGAGCCAAACATAGGTTGCCTGTCTGAGATCTCAGATTCCTCTCTCTAGCTCCCTGCCGCGCAGTAACTTTCTGGTATTTCAGAATTTTCTTGTTTCTCCTACATCCCTCAGGGAGGCTAATTTCATGGCTCAGTGCATCTCCACTGTCCAGATTATTGTTTTCTGCTTCTGGATACTCAGCCTGAATTTTCTCTTAAACTAACCCCATTTGTTACTTGCATGATTAAACTAAGTGGATGAGCCTGTGAATATGAGGTACTTGAAAACCCTTTGGTTTTGGAGAGTGTGGGTTTGCAATCTGCATTTGACTTGGAGAATGTTTTTTTCTTTTTAAGTTCTCTCACATTATGGTAATGAATCATAAAAGTTAAAAATAATTGAAATCTATATATATATATATATATGTATGAGCATCTAGTAAGGTAAAAGAAATCATGCACAGCTCATTGCGGAGGTGAACTGGGAATCCCTAGAATAAATGTTTTCACATTTGTATTATAGGCCATCTTCTGGCATTTCAGTGATAGCACAGAGGAATTGAAACCCTGTGTTCTTAAACCAAATCATATATTAGCTGCCACATAGCCCAAAATTCGCTACCACAGAAAGAATTTATGTATAGAAAAATTTGCTATTTACTGCACTCAGCTGTTAGAAGTATCCAACAACTATTCTTCGTGATGTTTCTTTCTTAATGTCGCATAATCTACTCTTTAATTGGATGCAGGGAAAAGTCAAAAAAACCAAAGCCTTCTGCAGCCTCTGATGTAAGGTTCACCAGGGTTTGCTTGAGAAAAATATAATAATTTAAAAAATAAAGTAAATGATTTGTGCTTTTATGACCACGTTTCTGAAATTAAAAATAACTAATCCTGGAAAAGAGGGTAATAGGACAGCATTCTTTTATATTTACATCCTGAGGAGGGTCTTCTCTAAGTGGGGAGTTCTTTGGGGTTCAGTGTGGTTTAGACTTGCAGGTTGGCATTTTCCTCACAGGAGTTATTAATGAATTCCTCCTACATACTCAATTTTTCTCATAGATCCTGTAGGAACTCATTATGTCAGAAATCATGGAGATACCATGTAAGCAATGGATCTAATCAAGGTTAATAAGCTCAATTTTATAAATGAGCATTTTTCAGGACATCTGTAATTTTTCTACATTTAGCCATCTCATTTTTTAAAATGCCAGAAAAACGGTTTTAAAAATTGCAAATTAAACTTACCACCTGTATGAAGATCATTGATACCACAGAGAAGCAGGACTAATTTAGACCTTAATTGAACTTAAAAGATAATTAATTTTCCAGTGATGTTTGGTAGGAATATTCTGCCCTTAATTTAGCAAAGTAGAAATCTAGCTGAAATCTTCATGCGTTCAAATATACTCCAGTTGTGAATAGAAAAGTTAGGAATATTTGTTCTTATTTGTTCTTATTTGTGTTGTGTCAGCAAACGGTGGTATACAAGTGATATGAGTACAGAAGTTATGTCTTGAAGGATTTAATAGTTGGGGCCCTAATCCATAACCATACATGAATATGTACTTATGTCCTTATGAAACCAAAGTCCTTGAATATATGTTTTTCAATGGGACATAGCCCATTTATTCAGTGGAACGGCAGGACGGCAGTGCTGGGTTTCATACTCATGTCCATGCTCCTACTTATGTCCAGAGGTGCTTCTGATTAGGGGTATCTTGAAATTTATAAATATTTCTAAAAATTAATGTGGCTCTGATAATTAGTCAAAATAGGTAACCATTTTTTCCCAAGATTGACACTTTCACAAATATTGTGTGCTAGTTCTAAATTTCCTCTGAGAAGAGAATGAAAACAGTATTTCCCAAAAGCTCCAGTTTAGCTTTTTTTTTTTTAGTTAGTTCTGTTTTCTTTCAGGTTTCTACTAAGTGAATAACAAATATGTTTTCTTCAGAATTTACATGCCTACAAGTGAACTTCTTCCCTTGTAAGCTATGTAAGAGGCCATTTCTCCTATTGTACCTTCATGAATAATATCTAATATTCCACAAAAACTCATTACATGTTTTTTGCAAGACAAAATCTAAGCAGTAGAATGTAATACAAGGTTTTTACTTAATAGGATACTATGCACTTCCTTTAGGCCTCCTTTTTTTTTTTTTTTTTGCATGCTTATAAAATAATAAAATGCGATGTACAAAGTAAAAAGTGGTTAAGAACAATAAAGCAGATGCTGAGATGACAAGGCCTGATTCTTCAAAGGATAAAACAAGGATATTTTTCTCCTGATATTAGTATTTCATGTTGGCACTACTTTAAATCCTTTTCTAATACTATTACAATTTGGTGTTATTTGTTAAGTATTATATTGTTAGCCACACTTCCATTAGAAATGAAATTAAATCAAGATACTAAACAAACTAAGCATCAGTCAAAAGTTTATGTAAAGATGAACACAGAATCTACAGGAAAAAAATGTCTATTACATTTAAATAAACTAAAAAAAAATATGTTTTGATAGGTACCTTCTGTAATTGAATACATTTTGTATAATTCCAAAAAAAAAAGGCATAACCATTCAAATTTTGCACGTCTGTAGGAGGTGCAGAACAGTGCTCATGAAGGAAGGAAAGAGAAGCTGAGGTTGTAACCAGGGCAGTGCAGGGGGCAGAGCCTTGGCGCACAGCTGAGCCAGGCCTGCAGATCCGCGCTAGCCGCATTACGCTGTGTCCGTGTGCCCTGGACTGACGGCAGTGTATGAGGCACCTTCTCACTTCCGTCATTCCCTCCCTATCTGCTCGGCCTCCAGTGCTGATAGTTTGGTCTTCAGAAGACAACAGTTCCCTGTTGTGGCTCTCAAATTTTCTCCCACACGTATCTGAACATTTGCAAAGCCACTTCATGCCATGCAGGGCCTTATCAAGGTTACGGTGTGAGCAGGATTAAGTTTGCTCTGCCACATTCTCACAGAGAGCCACAGTGATACCTCCTTTCCTCACCATTTGACAACTTCATTTAAAATCTTGGCTTCATTGCAAGTCCATGGCAAGATTCCCACTGGATATTGAGAGAATATTTTGTCACTACTGATTACAGAATTGTTAGGTGATGGAGAAGGAGAGTTAATCTTAGCCTAATGCTGCAGCGATCCACGTAATGCCAAATTGGCTTGTGCACAGGCTAGAGACCATTGCCTCCTTCTGGGGACTGGAATAATTGACATGTGAAATCTTTGCAGTGGAGCCTTTCACATGTCAAAGGAAATGTCAATTCCTAATAATTCCTGTGGCGAAAAACAAGCCCTCTAGGAACTTTCCACAGAACCAGAGAATTAGTAGAAAACCTACCTCTTACTCAGCCTATTGCACACTTTGTTCAGCGAGTTTGCTGGCTGTAGGCACAACATGTAGGAGACTTTTTGCTCTTGATTTGCAGCAAAAGAGATAACTGCTAATTCACTGATGCCTGAAAAGAAGAAAACAGAATTCAGGTGTCTTTAAATAAAGGCGGGTGTCAATTATCAACAGTATATCACTTTGGAGAGGGGACTGGCTGCCTAAGCTGCTCATCTCTTTTGCGTGGCTGGATCTGGCGATCCTGTCATTGTCTGTGAGGCAGTTTCTTCATTTACTTTAAAATAAATGAATTACAAGCGAAGATAAACATTCAAAATAAAGTATAAAATTCCTCAGTGCTCATCCCACTGTAATGCAAAATTTATGCAGTAGAAAGAAAATAATCCTCTTAGGATCAGCATATGAGTTTCTTTTCCTTTCTTCGTGAACCTGTAGATTCCCTTACTCGTCAACATAGCTTTTTAATCCTGTCTAATGATCACAAGGCTTGGGGAAACGAAAAAAAAAGTGAGAGGACAACTTAAACTCTGTCACAAGCACAGCTAAGTTCATTTGATTTCAAATGCTAAGACAAGGCCAATCTTGGATCTGAAACTGGCCTTTCAACTTTTGTTGTTTTGCCAGCAGAGAGGACAGATTTTTAATTCTGCATGCTTCCTATAGCTTGAAAAACTCTTTTAAAGTTACATCTTAGGGAGAAAGAACTGTAGCTACAGTAGATATTAATGCAAGAAAATCATCTCCTCATTTTATGGACTGCTTATTCGTTATAAGGGAATTCTCCTTCCTTCCTGTCTATCATATGGGGTTTAAATTTACAGCAGAACAGGACAAATGAAGATACGGAACTGCAGTTAATAGTGTTTGTTTTAGTATCCTCTCCCTGTCTTCACCCAGGAGATCATGCCTAACATTTGAGCTGATGCTCTCAAAACCGTGGCACATCTGAGGTTTTCAATACAGAACTGAAATCTAGAATGCATGTCAATGGTATTCAATTAATTTATTTAGTTTAGAGGTTAGTGTGCATGGCTGAAAGTGCATCACTAAATACAGAACAGTAAACATAATGAGTGCACCATATCTGTGTGAGATGGGATAGCTTTCTAATGACAGAAAGACATGCATCTCTCTGCTGAGAAACTAAGTTACTGCAAGGGGTAAAGAGGAGATGCGGGAATTTATTTACAAGTCAGAAATTTTTCTAATCCCAAGAAACAAAATGTTAATAATTAGAGATGAGATAATGGTAATATTTAAAGATTTAATAAGTATAAAGAGAAAGAAAATACAAAGCACCAAATAATTAAAAATAAAATATATTGTTGGGAAACTATGTAAATTTTAATTTACTAAGTATTGAATATGCAGAGCAATGGCATTTACAATTCTATGTGGAGATCGATGGTCTGTTGATAATGCTATTTGCTCTGTATTATCAAAACGATTTAATTAAGAATTGGGAGTCTCATGCTTCACATGTCTTGTGAATCAACAATATATTTAGCTTTAGGGCTTAAGTGTTTGGATGTACAAGAGCTCATAAAGTCAGACTTATTGCATTCATGACAGTTTCACATGGAAGTACTATTAACATAAGTGACATTCAGCTGCTCTTCTACTTGGAAAACCATTTGTTCATCTTGCTTCAGACCTAACAGTGACTTCTACCTGATTTCCTCCTGACATTTACCAAGGCTTTAAAATTAAGATGATAACATGTAGTCCGTTATAGCTCTTGTTAATCATAACTACAACATTTAAGAGTTTTCATTCCAAATTCATGTGGAAAAAAAATATTAAAATCTTACTTGACTTCAAATGAAAATCTGCTTCACTAAGAACTGTGATCATTCCTGTCCTTACTCAATGCATATAAAGAAGTGGTGAAAAACCCACGAGGCAGAAGCTCAGCTGACACAGATTGACACTGGGCTTTTGATTTCCCTCGACTGAAGATAGGACTTCGCTTTTGTGGTGGAATTGCCAGGAACTGGGCTACTCTTCCACAGAACTGGCAAACTTTTCAAACTACTTTTATTTCAAATATATGTCAAAGACTACATTCAGTTCCTGGTGATCTGTAGTCAGTGATTGTGTCAGTCCCATAAAAGCAATGAGGAAGGAACTTACTGGAAGAGAGAGCCCCAGTTCTAGTAAACTGAAAGCTGGGTTGTTTAGGTAGCAAGAACAAGTGTCTAATCTAATCATCAAAAGTCTGTGAAACTTTATCTAATCTGTTTAGGAACACTCAGTCCCACCTGAGGCAGCCACAGGCTTCAGTTTGAGCTGCTTCAATCCAAGTTTCTTTTTCACTCATGAGCTAGAAAATGTCCATCACCTTCTGAAGAACTTTACATTTCCATTTGCTTATGGAAGAAAAGAGCAGGATCTTTGAAAAGAATCTTTGAATATTTGTTTAAGCAAAAGTTGTTGTAAAGTGCTAGTTATTAAATGCTTGCTGGGCTTAGTAAAACACAGGTCTCTCAGAATTAAGTAGATATGCCACTAGCAAAAAGACATATTGAATAATAAAATGCTCAGTATGCCTGGCATTGTTTTGTGTAACTCTAAATTTATTTATAGATTTTGACTTTATAATAGGCTTCAGTGTATCTCTACTTTATGGTTTGCCAATGCACCCAGAGGGGAAGTTCATTCTAATCAAGTTTAGTATCACAAGAATAAGCACAGGCAAAAATCAACAAACCGCTGGCATTGTAAACATTATAAAAAGACAGATGGTTATGTTGCTAAGTTGCTCCTACCTTGAAACTAATCCCCCATGGTTGAGCTGCTGCTTGCACGATGCCCACGCTCTGCCCGTCAGGGCGGCTGGTGCTGCGCGTGGCCGGGAGGTCGGGCCCGCTGCGGCGGCTCTGCGCCGTGCTCGCGTGTGGAGTCGCGCATGATGAGACAGGTCATGAAGCTTCTCACGTTATTTGGAAATGGCTAAGAGGAAGTTCTGGAAAATAAACCACCCTTCTGCTTTAGCTCATCAAAACCTGTTGCGGGGAATCCTTCCTATAGTCAAGGATGGGGATGCGGGATTACTGTGTGCCTTTAACAGTCGCTTTGAACTGTTATCTCTGCTTCATGGGAGAAAGGCCATTTAACCCTCTTCAGGCTTTCCTAAGGTATGACAGCTCTATAAATTGTCCTCCCCAGGAGCTTCTGTTTTCTCCTATTTAGCAGTATTGCTAAGTGACTGGGATGTGTGCACAGGTGGCTGTTTTTGTCCCTGCCATATGTCTGCGCTGTGAGAAGCTGCGCTGGTGCCGCAGGGCCCCGAGGAAGGGAGAGTCCCTGGACTGCTGGGCTTCACACACCCCAGCGTTTGGCTGAAGCTCTAAGGTTAGCTGAGGATTTGTGTAGTCCCAGGAGGAGATTGTATTTGGGACACACAAACAACAGGCCTAGGAAACCACGTGAAGAAAATTGTAACTAGGTCAATCCTTAATTATAGAGCTCCTTGGTAATATTTTTTGTGCCAAGGAAGATTTCTTTTATAGATAGATAATTCCTCAGAATAAAAAAGAAAGCCTTTTGGAGTGGCTGGATCTCTGGTTTTAAAAACAGCTAGAAATGCAAAGAGCAAATGCTTGCTGCAAAAATATTGGTTTTAATAAAAACCCATTTTCCATCAAAAAGCCTTGAGAGAAAAAATTTACTGGGACTCATAATTAGTTCTCCATGTTTTCTCATCTCCCATATCCTATTTGTTTTATGCTCGCTGTACCATATTCCCTCATCTGAGTGACAGCCATTATTAAATACCATGGGAGTGTGACTACTCCCTGTCTATCCAGCCAAGACAATCAACCCTCATGATTCTCTTACCTTTTCTGAGAAAGTCTCCGTCTGTTCTGACAATTTCCCCAAGTATTCTGTGCAAATGCAGACAAATAGCTATGCAGTAACAGGATGACAAATGAACAGGGCCTGATTTAGTCAAATTTGCAAAACTTCTTTTTATTCACTGTTCTTAGGCTTCCCTTTATTGTGATCTGCCTGATGTAAAGCAGGTCTAGCCAAAAGCTGCCAGGTAACTATACTCATTTAACACAGGTTAGGCCATGATTTATGCTGGAGAGTCTTGCAGTACTTGATCTTTGGTTTCATGCATTACTGTGCAATGAGGATCTCTTAAACTCTCATCAATTAAAATCTCATATAAACAACACAGAGGACACAAGCACATAAACAGTTTTTAGTTACCTGCGACCAAAGTTAGTCCTAAAAGAACAAAGTTATTCATCAGAATTTGTTTTTAAAAGATAGCAACTAATTCTCTATATGAGGACACTCAGGCACAAATACTGACATAGGGCCAAATTGCTGTCCTTATGCCATTCTACCATTTAATTTCTAGTCGCTGAAAATTTCTCAGCTGAGAATCCGGCTCAACCATTGTTAGACTTGATCTGTGAAGAGGATTCCGCTATAAGGACTTAACTGGCTAAGGAGAAAAATGGAACTGGAATGTTGCTGGAAAGGTCTCAGTGATTTTGCTTCACAAAACAGAAGATCTGCACCTCTGCCTTCACGGGGTTTGTGGCGGTGTAACTCCCCTGAGGCCTCTTCATATTTGGTCATAAGAAAAACTAGCAGCTACTGTCCTTAGGTGCATTAATTGAATTTAGTGTTTCACTTTTGTGGCCCAAAAAAGTCATTGGTGCAAGGAATGGCACAAAAAGCATAAACTATAAAAAGGGTGAGTTTGGTTCTGTCATCTTCATGACCATGATCTTTAAGCCTTAAAAAGTTGCAGCTGGCTGTCTTTCACTTTGTGTTCAGTATTGATGAAGCAGTAAAAGGAGGGTATTAACATCAAAGAACCAGTATTCGAATAATTGTTAGCTGTGTGGGAGACAGGTGGGCTGCAGTCAAAAGTACATAAATTTGAGAACAGCATGCAAGCCTGAATCTATGGAGAGCTGTCAGAAAGGGCAGGTTAGAAAAAAAAAATCATGTAGTATAAATGATCAGAAGCTATTATTATTTCCCAGGATTTATCTGGTGTTAAAACTGTGCCTAGTACTTTACAGACAGGTCTGAATATACAGTAAGAAATCAAAGGGTGAAGAGACTTGCACAGTGCTTAATAAGGCAGACATCACCACCTAAGCAAGCTCAGTGGGAATCTATTTTGCTCATCCCTTGCTTTTCAGTTTAGGTCATAAAGTGCCCAAGCCTCTGAAGGGGCACCTGACTTCGTAATCTGGGCTCTCTGCAAGCGCGTGGTAACCGAACCGTGTTAAAACAACCGCTTTGGTCTGCTGGGCTAAGCAACGAAGGTGCCTCTCAGATCGTACGTGGCTGCGAACTAGAGCAGATGAAATGTGGGCACATATTACTCCTTTCCACTGCCTTTGCAGCGAGCCAGGGAACTGAACCTGAATCGTCCACATCCCAAGTCACCACCCTGTCACTAGGGAGTACCTCGCTGAATGCATTGCAGACCGAAAAGCAAGTGTTCCTTGTTCCTGCATGTCCAAAGTAAGCAAGGACTGTGCCTCACGATATTTCTATATAAATGTAGTTTCCCTGAGTATGTGTTTATATGCCAGAACTAGAGACATTCACTGCAACAGCCATAGCCTGGCATTCTAGAAGGAGTTTGCTGGAGTCTGGCAGCCGTGTCCAATTCCTTGATTTCCCAGCAGTGCTGAATTCACAGAGAGGATCTGGGAACAATTTTTATCCCATCACAAAACAAAGCAGAAGCAAATACTTCCCAGGAAGTGTGGTGCTGTGGGAGGGCGAGGGGACGCATGCGGTGGTGGAGGTCGCTTTCCTGATTCCCGAGCCAAGTGAAAGCTGAGATTTGGACTCCTGGGATTTCAAAACAATTTCATTGGGGCTGTTATTTGTCAGGGACATTTCAGCTTTGTGCAGCAGCACAGTTCATTTCACGCTGTAGTTTACATATGCGGCAAGGCCCACATTACAGCACATTATCTCTCCAGCCAGTATGAAGCATCATAAGCTTTGGATAAATGTTAACTTGAAGGGCCCTTCCATATTTCACGGAAAGATTCAGCTGTCATGTCCGAGACAGACAATTCCTCAGCCTACAACCTCATTTACAATAGCAATTCTAGCTTGGATATGGACACTTAATCTTTTCTTTTCATTATTATTATTCTTTCTGAACAGTAGTAATTTCTGGGTTGAGGATACACCATGTCAATCCCTTATTTTCTCAAAGGCTGAGTAATTTATTAAGGTTATATCTTGTTTGTAGGAACTGCTGATATTTGGTTGGTTAGAAAAGACCTTTCTAGCTCAGTATCAGACCTTCATTAAATGGCATTTGAAAAAAAAATACAAGTATATATAAATCATTTCCTGCTACATATTCAACTGATCAACAAAAAGAAAGAAAAGTGCTTAGTGTGATGAAATCTGACCATAAATATACACATTCATAGCATACTTTTATCTTTATTTTTTAAAAAAAAGAAAAAATAAAAAGATTTATGGGCTTGATTTCTAAGACCATGGACAGCCAAACTGGATAGCCTGGGGCAAGTCAAGCTATTCCAGTTTAAAAGAGCTGCTTATATGACTTGAAATCCCTGAACTGTGAGGTAATCTTACCACAAAGTAGAAAATTTACACACATGATTTGAGGTTTACCTCATCTCTCTTCAGATACAAAACTCCTTGACCTTCAAGTGCACAGACTTCTTACAAATACAGTTCACTCCAGGTTTTAGCTTCAAACTTTTTATCACCATTTGGGCATGGCAGCCATAAAACAACTCTTCTCCCGTATGCAACCCACCTCCCCTGGGAGAGGCTGCACCTCCTCAGTTTTGCCAATTGAAATGCTCATGTAACCATAATCTAGCTCTCTTTATGCAAAATGGGTTCAAATAGGCTCTTTTTTTTTCAGCTGCCTAAGAGCAAGTAACAAATTGCAACCTAATACAGAGTAAATAATTTCTAATATTCTAACTTGGGGTAGAAGTGAAAAAGACTCTTCCTAATGACCAGGCAACCATTTACATTTGAGGACCATTGTAAGAAAGCACTGATTGCAGGAAGCCTTGTAACTTTATTTCCCTCTACTTGTGAAGCTTTGATGCCCAATTAAATAGAATAAAAGTCAAAGAGAAGGGACTTTGGGCAAATCATACACATGGGAACCTGGGCTTATTACAGATAGTATATACATATATAATATATATATACTAGATATAGGTAATATTCATTTCCTGTACTTTACAAGAAAACTAACCAAAACTTAGCAGACTTTGTTGGTTTTCCTTGAGTAACTGTTCATTTCAAATACTTTCTTTTCATTCCAGCTGCTCACTGGAAAACCTCTATTTTAAGGCATTAAACCAACTGGTCATTACCGTAGGCTGCAAACCAATGAAGAAAGAAAAGCACATATTAAAAAAAAAAGGATAAGGATTTAGATGAGCAGGCTTGTTGTCTCCTAGATGCATAAGCAGAGAGGGAAATTAACAGTTGCCAAAAAGGAGGAGGGAGGCAGCTGTGCCCTTCCTGCCATGCAAGGGGAAGGAAAGGGGAGAAGAGTCTCATAGGGCCAAGCTCGTCACTGACATTCTTTCTATTTTTCCTCTTCTGCCTCATTTTATATGTCCCTCTCATCCTCATCCCTATGTGATATGGTAAAAATATTATAATACAAAGTGCAAAAGCCACAATCTCCACCGTACCTGATGAGCCTATAGTAAACACAACAGATGGAAAGTGAGCATGATGATTGCACCAAAGTTCCTCTTTTCAGCCAGCTTTTTGAACGCCCGAGGCTGGATCTTTCCGAAGGTGACGATGGGAACCATTCTGGTACTCGTGTGTACCTCAGGCCAAAAGCAGTTCAGTACTCCCCTTGTGGCTATTCCTAGAGCAAAGCCATGTACACGTGAAGGCCTTTCAGCTCCGCTTGCAACGCAGCAGCCTCTGCAGATTGCGTGGAAGCAATAAGGCTCTAAAGAAGAGAAACAGATCTGGAAAAGAGGCTTGACATGTGCAATAGTCCCAGCAGGAGCCCGAGAGGGCTTCTTAATTAAAGTGGGGGTGGGGAGGGCACAGGCTGCGGCTCACAGTGTGGGGTAGGGATGCGCCGGAGATGGCACTTTGCGAAAATGAAAGGCACTCGTCTGACAGAGCTGCCTGCCTGCGTGGTTTTAAGGGGCGATTATCTAGCTGGCAAAGGGTCCCAGCAGCCAAACTCCTGAGCGCGGCTTTCAGCCAAAGCATCCCCGCTGCCTGGAGGGAGCGCGGCGTGGAGTAAAATGAGAGCTGCTTTTGCGCTCTGCAGTTGGGGACAGCTCCCCAGCTGCACATGGGACCACAGCTTACATGTCGCAGCTAACTGCTCCCGAGCGCCAAAGTGAGCAGGGAACTTTAAGAGAGGAACTATAAGTAAGCTCCCTGACTGGGAAACAAGAGAAGGGGCCAGGCTGCCTTTTGAGCATTGCCTGGCTGCTTTGTATACATGGAACAGCACGAGATGCAGGCAGCGCTCATTTAAACCCTGCTGACGGCTTTCAACCGCTGAGAGAGCAAAACAGTTAAAGACAGACACTGGGGAGGTAACAACTTAATGAAAGAGCCATGTGTGAAGCGAACAGTTGTCTCAGCCCCTCTGAAAAGCTCTTTTTGTGGTTAAACTCATTTCTAAAGAAATCCCCCTTTTTTTTTTTTTATTGTCTCTTTTGGTTCCTCCGCTCTCCCTTGTGAAGCTATGATGATAAAGAACAGACTTTAAAAAGTCAGGTCAACAGCAATGTGTTTGTTCCTCTTAAGGAACAACTTTGCAGAGTGTAATAAGCAACTTCCCTTTGTGCGACTGCTGTTGCTCACACTTTGTGGTCTCCTTTCTCAGCACTCTTAGGTTGCATTGCCATAATTTGCCTTTGCACATCTGGCAAAAGTGTCCTCAGCAATCATTTAATAGAAATGCTAAGAGATAGACGGATGGACAGGGGTTTTGCTGGGCCCATTATCAGGAACCAGGCTGAAAGTCAAATAAATTCTCGGCTTTCTATATTACAATCTGTATAGCAGCCCTGGGGAGCTGTTTATTATGTAAATTGGGTCTCCTCTATCACCTCTATAGGATTTGTCCACAGAAGGGAAGTTTAGGGGCATATGTGTATGAAGGGAATATGTTTGTGTGAGTTTCTGGGTGTTTACACAGGGGACCAGTAAATCCCAAAGTTTTGGACTGGCAAGGGAAGATATTTTTTGAAGCAATGTTTTCTACTGCATCTTTTTGGTGTGATTTTCTAGGCCACTCTAGTAGGAGTCAGCATGAAGCTATAGTTGTGGACCACTTCTGGGCTCTTCCCTGAAATGTTCATGAGTCTTGAAGCCACTTTACAGATGAAAGATACAGGCATTCTCTTCTCTGATACACAGAGAGCTGTAGCTCAGGAATGCTCTCTACAGTCTCTTTCCTCTATAAAAAGAGTGATTTTTAATGAAAAACATCCTGAATTCAGTACCATGAACTCAAACTGTACTTTAATGAAAAATACAGGAGTTCATTCTAAATACCATAATGTAAAAAGGTTTCAAAGGAGAGCATCTAATTGAAAAAGAAGGTAACACACAAATATACAGATACATAGACATGCAGAAAATGTCTTATACAATTGTTTAGATACATCAAAATAGGGACAGACTGTGCTCAATCTGTCAAAACATATTTCTCCTGTTTCTGACTATAAGATTATGTTGAAAAAAAATGAATTGTTGTAAGGTTCAAGTGGTAATAAAGTACTTAAGCACATTTAAATTGTAAGAAAATGGGATCAGTAGAATTACTCACCTGCTTCATGTTGAGTACTTACTTAAATGGATTGATGGATTGGGGTACTCTGTTCTCCAAAGAACAGAGCTCTTAATTTCTTTGTTAATCAGTGTTATCTCATTCATTACAGTTATAATGAGTATTCACAAATAGCAAATCCTCTCTTTCTTATCTCTGTCAAAGCATATGGTCCTAGAAAAGGAACAAAGATAGCAATAGCAGAATGCAGATGTCCTCCAAATTCAGTACGCTCAGCATAGTTCTGTCCGCAAGAGCTACAGGGAGCTTTAAGGAAATGTAACTTTGTAGTTGTGTTGATATTGTCAAGAGAAGCTTATTTGAAAGCAGTTCTCCATCCATCTATTAATCCATCCTTGGATCATGTAGGAGTAAGCAAGCCCATCTTTTAAAGGGATAGTCTACCATAACACATTTAGTTCAACAGGCACAGTCTGTATCAAGGAATAGAAATTGTCAGGAGTCTTCCAGTAAAATTTCATAAGAAAATGCCATTTTGTAAGGAAACAGTACTTCTCCTGAGACTGTTTAGTGGACCTCTTTGTGGTATTTGTTTTAAAAGAAAAAATAAGATTTTCAAACTAAAACAATCACTTTCAAAATTAATTGAAGATGAAACAACTTACTGTTTAAAAATACCAGCTAAATTGCAGCTGAAAAATACAAAAAAGTTAAATACTCAGATGTCACATAATAGTAATATTTCACTTAATCCCCGTTAAAATTATTGTTGCATTTTACAGTTTTTGACAGGTTCAATGTTGGGCCTCAGTATAATATAGGAACATGTTTAAGACTGAAAAGTTTTAGTTGGGTGGAAAAATTGGTCTTTTAGGATAGAAGAAAGCACCCTTTTTATCAATGAGATACTAGTATACAGAGAGGTTAAAACTCAGACCCCGGAAGATCAGTGGATATTGCTCTACTGTTCATTGACATGTTAAACGCTCAGCTTTTGCTCGGTCATAGCATCTTCTTCCATAATAGTTTTGTGTTGACCTAAGTGTCTGAATTCCTTATATAAAGTTCCCTTGATCCTTGCACTTTGAACATTGTTAGTGGTGGTGCTATTTATCAAACATACAATTTTTGAAGTTCCTGTTGAAACTGCTTCCCAAGAGAAGTCTTTTCTTCCTCAGGCCTGACAGTACCATAAATTATTTTAAGATGTTATAACCTTCTATATTTACTAGTGAGTTATACTGTTAGTTAAAAAAGGCTCTAAGTTTCTGAAGAGTCTATCTGATTTTATGCTGGGAACAACGTTATGAAGAGAAAACCCAGCCATTGGTCTTGAGCTGTGATATCACTTCGTAACAAATGGTCTCAATTAAAGTCAATTCAGTGAAATCCATGGAAATATAGTGAGAGAGAATCACATTTATCAAAAACTGAGATGGAAATGGTTTGTGTACACAGCTGGACCTAATTTTACAAGGTATAAGAAAACATACAGCATAAACAGAAAAAGGCAGAAAACAACAGAACACAATACGTAGAAGAGATTTTTTTTCCTACACTTGAAAACCCTCTTTCCTGATGTCATTAGGAATATGTAAAATCCTTACTGATAGTAAGTACTTGAATGAAAGTTCACTGAAGTCCATCCAGTCTGTTTGGTGTCTCTAAAATCTATACCTAATATCACTAGGGTAAGAAATTAAAGGCAAGGTGTAAAGCCTGAAAAATTATACAATTTTACAACATGAAGGGAAAATCCATCCTGTCAACACTCAGGTGCATTTTGAGCCATGGAAACTGAACATGACTGCAATTATTATCACAACTTCATTGAGCTCCTTAGGAACTGTAAGAAAGCAGTATTTGTTATAATTATATCCATCCATAATTTAATAGCAGTTTCATAAAACCTACCTCAAAATTAATAGATATATTTTGGACAGAAATGAAAGTGTATGCATCAGAGGCATTATTTTAAATTATTATTAGTATAAATTTGTTTGTTGTTTCTTTCCTATATACTAAATTTCTGCTATCAGAATTTTAGATGCAGGAGATGCAGGAACTATAAAATCATAAAATCAACTTTAATGGACTGCTGGGTTCTGCTGTGAATGAGTTACAGACATTAGGAGAGGCTTATCAGGCATTTTTAACTATATAGGCTAAGAATAGAGGTAAAAATTATGCAAATGCAATATCAAAATCCATCTGCTGGAAATGGCACCATAGGAAAACAATCTGCAAATCTCCAGGAAATTCTGCACACATTTTCAGCACTACCTAAGGGGAAAAGCTATTGTTTAGTGCAAAGCCAGGGGGTGGTTCTAGCCATAAGGCAAATCCAGGAAAATTCCTCTAAATTTCTTCCTTCCCCTGCAAAAAACTGAGGCATGTGTTTAACACCTACCCTAGACAATTGAGATATATGGTGAAAAGGACTTTTATGAATCAAGGTCAAAAGATCTAATGCTGTAGTTAAGCACCTAACTTGAAGGTAGCCTGGTTTGAAAATGTTTTTCTAGTTTCCTCCACAAGCCGCCTGACATGTTTTTGGCTGTTGCAAGCCAATAAATGACAAAAGTAACAATCATAATAAATAGTAAATATTTCATACCATAAGAACAACATTGCTGAGTACACAGCATTCTGAGTGACAGATGTATATTTGTTAGTGATATTAAGTAAATGGAGAGGTGCCTTGCAGTTTCTTTAATAGTCACAGAATTAATCACACAGATTAATAATGCTGCCACTCACAGGGGAAAAATAATTTCTCCTCAGTGCTGCCTTTCTTCTTGATAAGAAGAATGTTTTTGGCTAAAATATGTGGTGACATATGAACAACTACCTCAGCTTCTCAAAATTGATTTTTTAATTCTTTACGTGTTCACTGCAGAGGCTCCATTTTTCCAGTCTGCATCCCTGGCTGGGATGTGGTCTGAAAGCTGCAGCCTGGCTGGGGAGGGAGCGCGGGAGAGCAAAGCTGCCGACCCCGCGGGCTGTCGCTCGCGTGCGCCCAGGCCCTGCCTGACGCGGCGGCTTTTGCTCCTCTGCTGCCCTTCACTGGGAGGGAGAAATGTGGGAGAAGCCGGGCACCTCGCACCCCACCGCATCCTGGCGTCCATGTAAAACAGTATGTGAAATATTTTTCTCTTGCTCTAGAGCAAGAAGGTGGTTGAGACTTAGGGAGCACAACATAGTGATGTCTCAGTTAATTCTGTGCATACGAAAAAGGAGATTAGCACAGCAGTCACCAGCCTAATGTGACCTGCACTCGTAGGGGCAGGAGCACCATCCTTTGCCCTGGGCAGACTGTAAAGGGAACACACTGGCCCATAATGAACCAAAGCCAAAGGAAGCGTTTTGCTGAATATGCTTTTAGTTTCCTTGCTAGCCCTGCAATTACAGCAGGTTTCCATGTAAAGTTTACATGCATTGAATGGATGACTTGCTACCAAGTCAGATTCTGAGTAGTAATAGGGTTAGCTTGAAAAACAATAATTTGAAAAGTCAGGTTGTGTGTGTGTCAAACAGCAGTATTTGATGCTGCATTTTCTGGGCCATATAAAAGCCAGTTCAAACTATACCCAGTGACAATGTTCTATCTCCCTACAGCATCAAGGTACCCTGTAACCAAGTACTAAATAAATTATGGGGAGACTGCTGGGGAAAAAAAGGGAAGATCATTAACTTTCTGTAAGAAAGCTTCGCTTTGGAGTTAATAGTCTGCAGAAGCTTAAAACAGAGGATACAACCAGCTAAATTGAACCTAGCCTTTTATGCATACATCAGGTGCCAGGAGAGTTTCACACACACACAGAGAACCCTCCATTGCCTTTTGAAATGAGGAAAGAAAAGTGGATTTCTTTTGAAAAAGGAAAGTTAAAAAAAAAAATCTCTTGTGCTACAGGTATGATATGAGGCAATTGCTTTGCAGATAAGTCCTTCTAACAACTATATTGAATAGCAAGTCACACATCAGGCAGTATTACATCAAAGTGAAATCCCCAAATTCAGTATAATTCAGCCAGCAGGGACTGATACATTTTGTGATGGGATTTGATCATTGATGAAAGACTGCATTATTCCTCTCAGGGAGCCCTATAATAGACCTTGTTAGAGAAGAAAAAAAAAAAAAGAAAGAATGAATGGTAGCTTTTTGTTTGTTTTACTCTAATAGAAAAATGATTTTCTCTTAAAAGCAGTTTCTTGTGACATATTTTCAGCCGTAATAAAATTGGATTTTCTTGTTTTCTTCACATGCAAAATTGCTTTTTTGATTATTTTATTTTTCTTCACCAAAACTGCCTACAAAACCAAATCATAATCTAGATGTACGCTAACAGGATTTGAGGATATCAGGTGGAAAGGCAAATTAACAATACTTTTATTAAAATGAAAAGAAAGAATTTCAAAGTATTCAATATTGCTCACTCTTCACTGAGAGAAAAAGAAACAACCTACTTTTCAGTTTTAAAAAGGGGTTATTTATCTGTAGGTTTGACAAGCAAAAAGGAAGAAGTCTTATGTTGCTTGCAGCCCTGCAGAGGTTCCCCTCTGGAAATGGAAGTCCTAAAGAATCTCTTGATTATTTTCATCCGCTTCTAGGGACAAGTCCATCAATGTTTTCTCCACTTGGGTGGCAGTGGGTAAAAACGCCAGGGATTCCTTGGTTGTATAGGCCCCAAAATCTCCTCAGTCTTCTGCACCATTAATTTCCCAGTATCTATTTTTCTCTCTGCTCAGTTTTAGGCTGCAGTGAGTCTTATATGGTAATGATGTTCTGCAGTGACAAGAGAAAGTAAATAATCTAAAAGACTGACCAAAGCTCATTTTAGTAAATCAGATTTGTTTCCATACCAAAGACCAGCTGAAGCACCTCTATTCCCTCATACATTCGCTAATCCCTGAAATATGTGGACCTGCCACGACAGTGGACTATCAGAGCTGTCTATTGAAAGTGCAATCAATGAGCTTTGAAAACAGCTGCAACACTAAATTGCCCAATGGAAGGAAACAGGAAGAATGGCATGCAAGAATGGAAATTAAAAAAAAATGGGAAAAAAAAAGAGAGAAAGTCAAGCAGTTGATTGCTACAACTGGAGGAAGATTTTATTTTTTTCCATTATTAAATTGTGACAAAGTCTGGTAGAATAAATCAGAATATTGTTACTGTGCTGAAGAGAGCAAGCATGTCTGCCTCCCCTTGCAGCAAAAGTGCATCTTGGGTTGGATGGGTCAGATATTTAGAATGTCCAAATATAATATCTGCTTCTTTTGGTTTTGGGGGAGGAAAACTTGTCTTATTTCATATGAAATCTAAAAGCTGTAACAATCACCTTAATTTACATTCAAATACTTCGCCTGTCGTATTCCTGAGGAAAAAAGGGAAGAATTAACTAAGAAAAAGGACAGAGGAGCTGACTGTGCCTCTCTCTCTGACAGTGCCTTTGAAGATGATTTTGAATGATGAGGTAGAACATGTTCTCGTATGGGGCAGAACATGTTTCCCAGCTTTAGCCCTGTAGTGCTAAAGCATCCTGGCTCAGCTCCCTCTACGGCCAGTGAAAAGTCACACAGAAAGTGATTGTTCTTATGCAGACACTGGTGCATGCACTGATTTGTAAAGTACATCCAGAAAATACCTTCTGAATTCCTCCTGCTTCTCTCCATTGAAAAAAGAGAAAAGCTAAAAAAAAGCTAGTTCAGATTGGACACCTCCATTTTAGATAGCAAATACTGAGTGAGATGAATACAACTTTTGGAATATTAAGGTTTTCTTTGGTAAAACAATCCTGTCACAAGGACTGTGTAACTAACTAAAAGATTTTCAGGAGCCCCTTACTGAGGCAGGAGACTGAGTGAAAAACTGGCAGTGTCTTTACAAACTTTTCAGAGTGGAAGGGGGATTAGCTAATGCTCCAAATCAGCAAACTTCATCATACTTCCCTTAGGGGTGGACCTGGCCAGGAAAACTCTACTCATTGCTGCAGAAGGGAAGATTTCTCCTTTATGCAATAGTTATTGGGAGCAGAGGAAACACATGAAACTTTGCCCACAACATATAGGCGGGGGCGGGGAGGTGGAACAGCAAAGCTCATCAGCATCTCAGTCTGTAACTGGAGTGAGAAACCAAACGTCATGCAAGAAACAATAATGTCCTAGGGTTCAAACTCATGCTCCGGAGTCAGCAGCACCTGCCACATGAAGTTACCAGCAGGACTTCAGCTCTGCTTTTCCCTTGTTCGGACGCCCTTAGTCACGCAATATTGAATATACCAGCTTTTCCTTTGATGTTAAATTCTGTCTTCCTCCTTAAACAGATAACTTGCTGCCATCGTGTAAAAATATCTTCCACTTATATTCTATGAACAGGAGATAAAAATAAAAAACTTAACTGCGGAGAACACTTCCCCTATCAGACAATGTTGACCAACTATGGGGATAACGCCAGAAAAAGACCCTGAAGACAACAGAATCAGCACTTGATGAGATCCAAAAATCTGGACATTCCTCCTGGGGTCAGAAGCATTTTTAGCAAATGTTAATAAAATGGCGGTGAAGTATGACTGTGCCATCAGGTCTTCTTCCTTGAGTTCATTACCATGTTCTTTCTTGCCTCAGCTTGTCTGCTCTTGAGAAAGTTATTAACATTATTATCATCAGTAGAGCTCTGCATGAATTCACAACTTCTCCCACGAGTCCCTAAACAAACAGATTAACTGCTGCAGAATTTCCCTAGGAATGCAAAAAGAAAAATGTCACAGACCTTTTCTGTTTGCTTGAGAACAGTCACGCAATGTTTGGTTGGCACTCAACCCCTCTGCTTGCCTGCAAAAATAATGAGCCTTTTCCATGTACAGTATTTTCCCAGGTTATGCAGCAACAGTAGGTTCCAAGTCCCAGCACTGAGTCCTCCACAGATGTCCAGAGAAGCTAAGGGATGTATAAAAATTTATGCCAAGAGAGTTTCTGTGTCCAGCGGGATCTGCCCTCCCCACAGTGCCTTACCTCAGTGGAAATAACTGTCTTCCTCTACACATATTTCCCACCAAGACAAATCAATTTAAAACTTAAAATGGAAATCAATGGAAGGGATTCAGGACAATTGCCTTCAAAGGAGACATTTCTGTCTCATGTAAATTAAAGGAATAGCAGACTCATAGGAATGAACTGTGTTTAGGGTGGTGACCATGCAGCTTGGTATCCTGTTTCTGTCTCCAGGTGTAAATACTTAATGGAAAGCAAAAGAAACAGCAATTCTGAAGTTATTCTTCCCTTGCTTCTATTGTTCCAGCCTCTGAAGACTTCTTTAACAACAGGTTGCATTCAGATCATTGTGCTTAATAACCTCGATACATTCAGTCTCCATGCATCTGTCTAATCTCTTGTTTTTGGCTTAGGCTTTGACCCAAGCCTCTAAGATCAGCACAAGAAAATCGCACGCATCCAGCCTAGTCCCTAGTGTATCATCATGCAGTCATCTCACACATGATCTGCTTTGGTATGTGGCAACTTCTTTCTGAGGCTTCTCTGTCTTTAATTAAGTGATGGCCTCAGCAGAGATTTGTTGGAAGCAGGATCAATTGCTGTCTGTCTTCAGAGCACAAAGGCGCTTTGAAGATCTGCTGGTAGTTTGTGTGTTCACCAGGTAACAAACTCTGAAGCGAGAGGGAGTAATTTGAGGACAGTGCAGAGGGCTCACACAAAGCTCTCTGGCACAGTGGGCTTAGACTGTGTTGGATGCAATCTTATCATCTGGTACTGAGCCCAGTTTCTTTGATTTATTTCGATACCTGAAACATTATTTTGATTGGAAGGGGTATAGTGCCTGGAACTCACAGTTTCCATCCCCTCTCAGGCTCTTTAAAGTTTTATGAGAGACTCCATGGAAACAAACAGATAAAAGTGATGTTGTCCAGAGTTTCAACTAAATTTTTTTTGAGATGGTTCTCTTTAGATTCCTTGTTTCACTTATTCACCTTGGTTTATCTGCATGTGGGACTGCACTGACTTTCATTCAGTTGCAAATTTAGAGTAACCTAAGCATTTTGAGAGGAATTACTCCAATCTAACATCTAGTGAATTATCATGATATTCTGGCCTGATTTCTTTAAAAAATCATCTGAGCCCTCATCCTAGGTATTTAGATTACTAATTTATGCAGTAGTGCATGCTCCAGTTCTGCTTGGGATTATTTGGGGAATGTGGGAGACACTTGAAACATTCTTGTTGACTTTTTTTTTTTCCAAAAGTCTTGAGACTGTCATATCACAAAATGTCATGAAATCTTCATGAGCACATATATAAAATCTGTTGTTAAAAAATAATATAGCAGCAACTGTTCCTGTGATCATATTCCTTATGCTCAATACTGTGCAGATAGATCCTTTAAGAAAGAATCTATCTACACAGATAGGTGGCATGAGAAGAAGGGACAGGTGATGTGACTTAAGTATGCATAGCAGAGGATTAAGAGAACCAGGTATACGGTAGAGAAAATCATATTCACTATATCATCTCTGATGATACTGTAATTTTTCCTAAAATACTCATTTCTACTCATAGAAAAAATACTCTCAATAAAAGTCCAGTCTGCCCCTGGACTTGTAAGCCATCCTTCAAATCAGCAGAACTGTCTTCAATTTTACCTCCAGTGTGACTGACATTTGTTTTGGAGAATGTTACTTCCAGCTCTGTTTTTATATAACACCATAAATTGAAAATATCCAGTTAAATGTCTGCTAGTCTGATGATCTGATGTCGTATATGCTGATTTTAATAAGAACTAGATTAAATGACAGTAATAAGCAGGACTTTGTGCACAGTTCTTCTAGAAGAGTTATAAAAGTGATATTAAAAAGTCCTCTCTTAAAAACTAATTTCAAAGTAATGTGGGAAGCTCAGTAAGGTTTCATCTGTTCTAAGTGGCCTTTTAACTCCATTAAGTCTGAAACCCAAAGCTGTTCACTGAATTTTGTGATACGACCAGGCAAAATATTACAAGTTCTGCTAGAGCTAGCAAAAGCATTTGGTTTTGTTAATGACTTTAATTTCATTTAGACAACACAGGACTGTGTAAAGGAATGGGAATGGAGTCTCCATCTGCTTTGTTCATCCTCAGCAAAGTTGTAAGCCAGTTCCCAAAGCCTTTCTGTTTAAACCAGCTCATTTAAAAAACAAACAAACAAACAAACAAACCTATGTAGACTATTTACTGTGAGCATGTTTGGTGTGGAGTAGCTGCATGGACTCCTGTGGGGAAATAGTACTGACAATTTTAATGCAGAAATACTATAATATAAAGCTTATAAAATTGATATTATGGGACACCAATTTCTTCTCTAGTGATTATAAAATATATAGTTTACCAAAGCATAGTGACCTCCAGAATTCATCAACAGTCTTCATGAGATGCTGTAAAAATAAATAATGTGGACTGACAATTAAAAGAAAAAGCAAAAATCTAGCAAATTTAATTAAGCACTGATAAATCAATAGAGGAGGACAGAAGGAGTCAGCGTGCCTAGGTTTCCCTCCTAGGGTGTGGAGGGTGTGCTCCCTCTCCACCCCCCTGCGCTATGTGTTCATGTCTGACTGTTCATGTCTCCACTATTTTAACTAATCATTCCAGCTGTTAAAAAAATATCAAGTGCTTCTGGTGCAAACTGTTAGGTTTTGCTTTTTCAGTGGACAAAACAAGAACTTCTTTTTGGTGAAATTATATATATATATTATATATATATATA
>VZSV01000018.1:6317818-6348569 GCA_013398735.1 Nothocercus julius | reverse complement strand
TATTTATGTATATATACATAAGTTTGAAAAATATTAAGCTTTTTTATCATTAAAAATTAATAGTATTTGGTATATGTGTTTGGTACGGTCTACATTTTGCCTTTTGTCTTTGGGCCCCCAGAAGTAAATATTCACCAGAAAGAAAAATGTCAATTAAACATTTCAGCTAGTGCTACCATCTATAGCATACCCTTCCTTTTCCTTTTTTTATGCTTTTCTGCTCATGCAAATCCTGAGCTATTTACTCATTGATTTCATTTACTTTCAAATCTCTTCTGCAAACTCATTTATATCTGCCACCCTTTCACTATAGGTGTCTCCAACAGCACTATTTGCTCCTATTTTTTTTGCTCTATCAGAAAATAAGTAAATAGGTGAGAGCTGTGTAAAATAAAAGTTATGTGATCAGCATTCTGTGAAAAGAACGACGATCTCATATTTATTCTCACCTCTCTTGGCTCTAAAAGTCCATTAGGGATAATGATGGAAGAAATTGAAATAGCTTAATATTGTTTAGTTTAGAGAGCAGCAGAGTTAGAAAAAGCACAATAAAGAGACATGACCTGAAGAAGGTAAATCTGATGGTCTTATTCACTCTCCCATAAGAGGCGAATGAAGAAATTATTCTGCTCAAGTATAAAATTCACAGGAAGAATTACTGCTCCACAGTGCACACTGTTGGACTCACTGCCATGAGATATTGAGGTCAGGATAAAAAAGCTACTTACCCAGGCAGAATAAATATAATGCCATGAGAAGAAGAAGGAGAAATATAGTGGTGAGCAGAACTGCCAGTGTATTTGGGGATTCTCCCCTTATTTATTGGCAGATTCCCTGTCCTGGCAGGTCTGCTCTGCAGCACTAGTTCTGGGCATCTCAGCTACAACCAGACAGTATCACACTTACGCAGATCAAGCTGTCTACACTAAGATGAAATTATGACTCATGATAATGAATTTCCCAATAATAAAACAAGATCATGAAATTACAAATCATGATCGTGCAAACAAATACTTGGGAGGATAAGTCCTAGTAACCAAACCTCTTTCATTTTTCTGTGCATTTGACTGTGTTCTGAGAAATGGGACACAATGAGTTGTAAATATTGCAGCCTCTAAGTCCTTATCATTGAAACTGTCATCACGTTTAGGATGAGCAGGTACCCCAGTGGTCAAGAGGTCAAAACCTAAGTAGACATAAAGACCAAGCCATATATTTGCATCTCAAAGGTGCCTCACTAGCTCAGATGTAGAGAGCAGTGACAAAGCACAAATTCCTTACCACTCCTTTGTATGCCTTTCCAGCAAATACATGGCAGTACTTTGAAAAATAATCAGTCCAGCATGTCTGATGACCATTAAAACAATCACAGAAGAAAAAGACTTTGAATAGAAAATTCATAATTCATGGGCCTCTTCTTAAGATTTGGTATGAAAGAACTGGAACATGATATTGTTAATATTTAAGATATATTCTGAAGATGAAAGGAGCAGGTTTCTCAGATAGCCTTAGATTCCTTCACAGGCTCCATCAGCTAAGACATAGATGCGTGACTTAGCTTTACTCTAGTAGGTCATCTTACAAATGGCTACAACCAGGTGAAGTGTTACCTTTGATTTTGCATTAGTCCATAAGCCGCTTGTAAAATATCTGTGAAATTTCTACCTCTGCTTTGCCTTTTAAGTATATCAGTCCTATTTAATAGAAAAAAAAAAAAACACTCTGAGTTACAAAGAACACACACAGACACAAAAGAGATCGTCTGCTAAGAAATTAGAGCATAGTTTAGCATGAACTGTTTGCAAGGGCAACATCATTTTGCATTAGAACCTAATGGTGTTGCTCACTTACACTGTTATTAGCAATCTCATAATTTGTAGAAACATTCAGCTCTTCTTCTTTTACTTATTTATTTATTTAAAGAAATAAGAAACTACAATGTTTTGCACTTTTTGATAACAAAGATAAAAGAGCCAGCACCAATAAGGTACACTGGTAAAGGTTAAGGTATCCCACTACAGACTGCAATGAAATCTCTTTCAGTGCCTTTCTTGGCTTTCTTGAAAATGTAAATGGGCTGTCATCTCAGAGTTTAAAATGGAGAAAGTAAAAGTAAAGGAACAAAGTGTTTTTTTTTTTTTTTCCTGTTAAATCTCAAAGTTTCAAATTTTCTTTCCAAATAAAAGAAGGGAAATAAGAAGTAACTGTGTCCTAGCCTACTAGCCTATTCCAAAGAGTCTCAGGAACAGATGTGGGATGTAGACCTGGACTCAACTCTTCCAGCTACTACCTAAATCCCTGGGTCTTGCAGGGCAAGCAGGAGATCTGCACCCTGTACAGTAAGGACCAATAGTCAGTTTATTCTGTTTCAAAAACCCTAATTCTCAGTTCTTATGGACTACTTTTACTGCAAACCTTTTTACTTTTCCAGCTATATAAATTTGCCCCAAGATTCAGACTCACCATTATTCATCCGCCACTTTGTTATGTACCAAATGACTCCTCCAGCACCTTAAAGTCTCTGAAGAGTTCCAGATTAAGTTTAGCATATACTAAAAAAATGGCAGTAGTGTGCTCACCTGCAGCTCTGCAAATGATGAAAGGAGTCTAACCCTTTGCTAGCTGCCATGAGCTATTGAACCAAAGTTTGCTCATTTCCCTTCTTTCTCCTCTTATGCCTCTTAATATATTGCCATTAACCATTTGAATTCAGTCAGTATCCATTAGCACAGTAATTATCTGAAAGAGGAGAGCTGAGATTAGCAACACAAATTACTTTATAACAGCGTTCACTGGGTACTTAGAAATGAGTAACAACATCCACAAATGTTTTCCACATGCCTGCAGTTTCTCCCAAGGCTGACACCTCAAACTACAGTTTCAATTCTGGCTACAAAATGCCTGTTATCTAACTCCAGAGTCACATCTCAGAGCCGAATGAACATACCCTGAAAAGCTTTGTAATTCAACAGGGGTTTTTTTTCCTCTTTTTTATTTTATTTTATTTTATTTTATTNTTTATTTTATTTTATTTACTTTATTATTATTATTATTACATAAGCTGTATCATTGTATTAGTTAGACTTCCTAAAGTCTATAGAACATCAGTATGTAGTCAGTGGAGTAATCAGAGATGAGTATCACCCTAACCAAGAGCAGAATATAATTTATTTTCTATTGACATAAAAAGCACCATGAATATTTACAACACTGAATAAATACACTGCACTTAGATAGTGCTACCTTTCATTTTTAAAGTGCACAACACATTTATAAATGTGCTCAGCATAATAGTTATAAAGAAAAGCATTCAGTTCTAATGCAGAATATCTCAGTATTTCAGACCATATTTGAAAAACTGTATGAGAAAATGAAAAGGTTGTTAGCAATTCCAGCTTGACTGATTTTCTTGACTTGTATAAACAAGTATACGTAGCTGGGAAGTTTCAAAGTTAAAATGGTTCATGAATTAACCCAAATTCTTCACTTGGCCTAATAATTTGACAACTGAATGCTCAAAGGCCTAAGGTTCATGTTGTTTTTTTATATTTTTTTGGTATTGCCCTCTTTCCTTTTTTGCAAATATACATGATTATAAACACACATATGAGCACATACACACATAGATTATTAATAAAAGATGGTGAGTAAAAGCTTTTATAAGGGTCTGTGTCTACAATTTATAGCAGTATGCCAAATGAGAAACAAAAGAGCTGGCAGGAGTTCCCTCCTTCATCTGCTTGACAAGAACAAAGGAGATAGCAGACGATTACTTACAAAGGAGATTTTAAATGCAGAGTACAATCTCTAGAACAAATCTTAAAATAACACCCCGTGTGTACAAGGGAGACAACTCAAACCCGACTTGAATAATCAGGTGCTCATTTTACAGCGAAAGGCGGTTATCTAATGATCTCTCCCCCCAAGTAGATTATCTGACCTTTGTGAAGGATGAGCCTTGGATTTCTCTACCAAACTCAACACGCAGATAAGAAAGGTGCTTTCATTTACCAATTTTGGTCCCACATCATGTGCTGTTAACACGGTGCTTGTTAGATTAAATGTAGGTCTGACAGTACCAACCATACTGCAATCAAAGACAGATTCTTTTTTATGCAAAACTGTTTTTTTTTAATCCCAAGTAAAATTTCTGCGCTAACGTGCGAACTAGTTCCCAGTTGTTGGCCGTGCCTCGGCTCCCTCCCAGCCCGCAGTCCCACTGCTGGGGCATGGAGGACTCTCCTTGCTGTTGCAGCCCACTGCAACCACTGATTAGATGGAGTTTGGGAACTTGGAACGATGCAGGGACAGCCCAGGCTTACACATCTTTCTACAGGCCTGGGCTGACACGTGAGAGCGTTGGATGTTGAAGACCATTCTCCAGGGCCCCTGTTCCTCACAGCTCCCCTGCGTCCCAGCAGCGTTACCACCTGCCCAGCCTCAGAGCACATGGGCTCCCTGCCTCCTAGCCTTCCTTCCCCTGAGCAACTAGCTGGTTTAGAGCGTCCCGCTCACTCCTTCGGGGAGCACAGCTTCCGTTTGCAAGTTCCTAAAGCCAGCTAAGAAAGTGCCATAACCTCAAAGGATGAACTTTAATGTGTTCCAACCCAAATGTGAACAATGGGAATGGAAATCCCCGCTCCCATCTGTTAGTAGATTGTTTACTAACAGGCTGAGATTGTCTAGAGCTGTTGGACCTTTTTTGGTTGCTTTCCTTTGCTTTGTTGAATTAGAAAAATTTATTTATTTATTTATTTATTTTTCCCATGATTGTGATAATAGGTTTCCAAAGAAAATAACAGGAGAATTTTTAAAGAGAACTTTGGTAACATGGCTGAGTTTAACCAATATTATTGTAAAGGCTAGTGAGAGCTTGAAATATCAACTATGAGCTGTTGAAACTGTAGTTTGAAACTGAAAAGTAGTTAAGAGTCTTTCTTAGCACTTGGTGAGATTCTCTGTATTGCAGGACTTGCTACTCTTCTTCAAACCAGAGAAGGTTAGAAATGTGTCTGTATGGAGGGTGCTGCTGGGTAGGCTATGGCAGGTACTGCACCGTCTTGGTGTGTCCTGTTGTAAGACATTTCATGAGCTACGGGGCTGAGTAAAAACTGACTCTCCTATTTGCTCAAACGATGTGTTGGGCTTTTTTTATTCAAATGTGGTCATAAAAAAGCATCATCCTCCAGTCCTTACAGTGATGGTGGAAGATTTACTAACCCCAGGTCTGTAGGGAGTGGATTAGCACTCCCTAATCCATTTCAGATGAAATGGGTGGGGTAAACTCAATCCACTTTGCTCCATGGGTTTATGAGTCTGTCTGAAGCAGATTAAGGAAAGGTCATGAAACCTTAATAACTAGCAGAGGGACAGTAACAAACATTTATAGTGATTTGCAGAATGAGCATCTGTTTAGTGCTGTGTTGATCGGTGATTTCTGTCACTGAAGAGGAACCAGGGTTGAAGTCATTTTCATATTAACAATTGTAATACTTCAGTTCAAACTTTTAAGTATGAGATAATTGTCTTTCTTGCAAAGTTCTCTCCAGTCTACTCTACACATATTACCTCTTATTTGATGAGGAGAGACCAACTGAATGCTCCCACTCTGTCCAGATACCCTCTTTACTCACTCAGTTTTCAAACAAGCACTTCCAGGCTACCTGCCACACTGTTCCGCTTCCTGGGAGGGGCTTCCCAAGAAACTCATAATGCCACCTCATTATCCTCCTTCAGAGCCTCTGTTAAAATATTTTTCATATGTCTGCAAAAATATTGACAACAGGGGATTTGTAAGACCATGACTTACCATGCTGGCAAACATTCTGTTAGATTCTGTTTCAACATTCACGTTTTCTCTTATTTTATTTTTATTTTATTTTATTTTATAGAATAGGAATGAGTGCCATCTTTTGGTTCCATATTTGTACTTTGTATTCACAAAGGAAAAAACTGCCTCAAATCTCAAATTTATAGACTGTGATAATACTACATAATGAGGAGGAGAGCATAGAATGCTCCATACCATTTATTCTCCATGCATCTGGGATCTTGCCATGGGGATATCATAGCAATACTGCATGCATTTGACATACAGTTTCTGTTTGAAGTTCTAGTAGTTCCTTGTGAGACCTGAATTGTTCAAAAACATTTTGGCAGACACCTTTAAAATATTCACTGGTCTCTTATCTAATTCAAAATTGCATTTGCAAATTGCTTTCTTCCTTTCTAATCCTATTCATCAGAGAAAATAATAGGTATAAGCCACCTTAACATTTTCTGTCTTTCTTGCCTTAAAATGCTTGAATTACAATGTATGTGCATGTTTAAGTGTACTCCAATTATCTACATTAAAATACAGGTCTGCTGACATACAAAAATCACTTTCTGCAAACATTATATTTACAGAGCTGTTTGATGCAGTTGAATACTTTCCTGAGACATGAGAAGTTGGGATTTTTCTGGTCTTATGCCTAACATACAGTATAGTTTTCTGAAAGACGGCCGGATTGGGCCCACTGAAGATGAAGCTTTATAGCAGCCCAGGAGTGTGTTCTTGCTATGTGATTTCTTGTTCATTGCTTGTCTGTGATCTCTGTAAGTCTCATACCTAATTTGGTATCATTGTTTTTTGATCCATAAAACGATTTATATCAAAAAATATCTCTAAAAGGCAGACTTTATGATCTTATTGAGTCTACAATGAGTAATGAAGACAACCTGTTTTATTGATGATATCTTGATCTCTGAAGTAATTACAATAGAATTGTAATGAGCCAATGAAGCTGCCTTGCAAATCAACATCAGCTTCTGCTGCTTGGATTTCTATTTTGTTTTGTGTCTTTTCCATATACATTTGGAAATAAAATGAAAAGATGATATCTGGTATATTCAATGAGTGAAAGAAATGTTATCAGGGTATTTGAAAACATGCATAAATATAAACTCAGAGATTGTTCTGTTAAATTATATTATTTATTACTATATGGTTAAATATATACTTGTAAATCGGGATCTTTGGGAAGGCTCTAAGACAGCCATATGTCTAAGGAACTAGTCCAGGAGACAGAAGTTGAGCATCCATTTTCTCCCATGAACAGAGGCTGCTTCTGTAACTCTTTTCCATACAGATCCTGATTTCTGCTGACGTGAATGAAGATTCTTCTTAAAATAATCCATTGTGAGCTTGATCAGACCCATTATGTTTATATGCTTCATTTCCCTGTATGTGAAAATAGGGACAGTGATGTCCTATGTTTAACTGCGAAGGATGGGTGCAGGAGCTGACAAAGACACATAGTTATACCTGTTGTAGGTGACATCACTAGTCACCACTAGACTCCTTAAATTTTCATTTTTTATTCCCTCTTCTGTTCACTTCCACCTTGCTGCATGAGACCTGTAAATAAATAAACCCCTGAAGTTCTTGATAAAGTATAAATTGATAGAATAGATTAAATAATGAACAACCCAGTTATAATCACTGAGAGATTAGTGAGTGATTTGCCATTTCTAATTATAAAATGGAGGAATTATTGTACTAGAAAAATCCCTAAAGAATAAAGAGCTATTGGCATTCCTCTGTTGTAAATCTGAACCATAGTTCAGCTGAACCTCACCTTCCAGACACATATCAGAAAACTATGCTATATCAATGAAGGCGCACACCGAGTTCCCAATGAACAACTTGCCAAACGGCTTAACTGATTTGCTGATCCCATAACCTGGGACAGTGGGTGTTGGCTTGATACTTTCTAAATCAAGACCAAAGCACATATGAATTATGAGTGCTACCATGGGGCGTTTTTGCAGTGCCTCGTGTGCACAGGTTTTGGTCGTGGGCGTTTTTGCATCAGTGAATAACCAGCAGAGCCGAATTAAGTTTGTCACTTGTTTCATCTGGCAGGGGGTGGATCTCGGAAAACACATCAAGTAGCTCTAAAGCTACTTATCTCCTGTAAAGTTACTGATTCCTGAAGACTTTTGTATTCAGTGACATTAGACAGGGAGCAGAGACACACCAAGCATCATAAGCACGATGCCACTCTCACCAGTCACTGCCTCCTCCATCTGAAAGGAACAAATTCACTTCCTGTGCTATAAAGATTCCTAAAATACTATATTCAGAAATATGGCCATCTTGTGGCCGCAACAGAGATATACTGCTATTATCACAGATTTTGTTTCTTTAAGGCCAGTAAGGTATAAAAATTTCTCATTAGGAATATGTACCCTGACTCAGTGATGTGATTCAAAGGAATTATTCAGCCTAACTTGTTTTAAAACAAAGTTTATCACCAGGTTGTGCCGGGACATAGTAGCCAAGATCCTTGGTTGGTATAAATCAGTGCAGCACTCTTGAAATCAATAGAACTTCATCAATATATGCTAGCTGTGGGAGCCATTAGGCTTATCCCAGGACAAGCTCTATTCTGAGTTGTAATTTTACTCTGAGTGTATTTTCTATGCATTACAAGATGAAATCTAAGGAAGAACATAGAAGTTTTTCAAGACTCTGGAAATCCAAGGTCCTTCACTGACCATTAGTTATTCTAAAGTTACTTCAGAGTGAAATGTCCCCTTAGGGCTTTATGTAGAGGAGAATTAACAGAATTGATAGAGAAAAGGAGGAGGATTGTGCCAAACTCACAGTCAGTAGTCACTCCTCTGCTTCTCTTTTCTTTCCCATGAAAGCTTGAAACATTGAACAGCTCTAAAGATCACATGTATGGTTTCCATTTGAGAATGGCTTTCTTTTGAGGAATGCTGAAGAAGACGAAGACTCTTTAGCCTTGAAAAGAAGCACCTGAAATTGCAAGTAGTTCGGGAAGGTCAGAGGGGAATAATTGTTCATGTTTTTCAAATTAACAAACTTGGAGGAATCTGATGCAACTTTCAAGTGATGGCTTCCAAACAAAGAAGAGTATATACTATTTTGCCAGATGCATTTGCATAACTCATGATGCAGAAGGTTGTGAATTCCACAGTGATTCTGACAAATTTGTGAATAAAAAGCGCTACGTGGCTTACAAGATATTATCACTCAGAAAGCTTCTGAGTTGCAGGTTAGCTGAAATCTGGGAAGAGACAGGCACAAAGCATTATTCTTTATTTACCTGTCTGACAGAAGCATAATACCTAGAAAAATGTCTAGGAAATGTTGCTTTATTGCCTGTGAACACGTGCAAACTCAAATCTTTCACAAGGGCTAATCTCTGGAGGGTAACAAAGACTCCCCCTCCTTCTAAAAATAATTTTTTAATAGTCCTGCTATACTTGAGGTGACAATAATGGTGTGGCTTAATAGATAGAAAGAATCTGAGTCCTCAGCTCCATAAAAAGGACTTATTTCATAAAATACCTCAGCTATAAAAATAGACCATTAATTTTTCATGAGTGAGGGACACTGCTAATGAGTACTAAGTGTAGGAAAGCCAGGAAGCATAAATAATAATTTCAGTATCAATATTTAATCAGAATATTTATCTTTAGTTGTTGTTTCCCATTATTTTTATTATTTGCTCTCAATTCTCCTGATAGAATACCTGATCAGACATTGCTGAGGTACTGTGATACTGATAGGTAATCTACTTAGGGTTAATTTTCACTTAGTAGAGTAATTAAAAAAAAAAAAAAAAGCCAGAGGAAAGCCTGTATTTGCCATACTGACAGTTGTTTGAATGCCGCATGTCTCATTGTCTTTTATTATGACTCATTTTGTTTAGAAACCTAACAGCAACATTAGAATAGTTGGAGCTTTTTTTTTGTTTTTTAATTTTCTTTTGTTACTGTGATACCAGTTTTATTTCCTTCTCACTTTTGATATCAGAATTTTTTTAAGAATTTGTGCTAGTGACATTATCAGGAAGAACTTTGAAGCATATTTTGAAAATAGAGAAGGTCAAAGATTAAACATTTCCAGAAGTATGGCAGTAATTAGGGGACCTAACTTCCTTCACCATTTAATTAAGAGCCGTAATTTCATCCTCAGAGTTTTTCTGAGATTAAATCTCTGCTAGAGCAGAGAGTTAAACTAGATCGTCTGAACTCATCCCTATCTGACAGGATTCTGTGAGGACTCCCTCTTTGGACCCCCTCAATCATTCCATTACTGGAAACATACTGAATATCCAATTCTGAGCAAAAACTATTTTAAGTTGTGAACTGACCTTTTTAGCAGTTTCTGTTCTCTCTGGATGTCTTCCATTTTCCCCTCTTACCCCTTCTGCTGCAGATGCATGAGCAAATACGATCACATTCAGTTGTATGTTTGGTACTAATCATATGAGTGCTAACAAATCCATGGCCTTTCAGCCTTAAAATATCCCATCTGACCTGTAATTTTAGAGGTCTAATTACCCTGCTTTGAGAAGGCTTTAAATATTACCAGGCAGAGTTTTGTAGAACTTGGTAAAATTTCAAATTTTAGAGGAAATGAGGCCCTCATGTGCCTGGCTGAAGACAGGGAATTTCTCTGCAGTCTGCTGTTGCTGTACATTGCTATATTAGAGGTAGCAAGCTCATTTATATTTTTCAGATGATATATGTAATCCATTCAGAAAACAAAATAAATTAACTCTTTAAAAAGGGGGAAGAGAAAGCAGTCAAGGCAAGGAATGCTGGATAGAAGTAAATTGAGAAGGGTTGGAAAAGAGTGAAAGATGGAAGAGTGTGATGAGAACCTGGGGGATGGGGAAGAGACAGTGAAGGCCAGAGCTCAGGGATGAATGGAGATAAACATGGGGAAGGAAGGCAGAACTCATTTACAATATATGGGATTCCCCTGGAAATGGTGTGGCAACACAGGACATAAAGGATGCTATAGGGGAATGTAGGAATGCACAGTCACCTTGGGATGCACTTCAATCAACCAACAGGCTAAAAAAAAAGCCCTGAATTATATTTCTTTTGCTCTCCCGATGGATTTGAACTGAACAGAGTCAATCAGTTCATTTACCTCTGAATTCCCAGGTTCTTGAAAAGCAATTCTGTCCTAGAAAGAAACAGCAGACCAAAAGGCCCTTGGAGCAGGACTCTGCAAGTGAGGTTTTTCTCATCAAGGTTTTCATGTTACATAGACATTGTCAGAATTGAAATTACTGTAGCCAAGTTTAATAATGGAAGCTTTTCACACAGTACGAAAACATTTTCCCTACAGTCTGCCTGTAGTTTGGAGGAGAAATCCACGCTCAGTTCTCACCCAGAAGGTGAAGGTTTCCATGAGGCTATGCTGTTGGTAAATCTACTGACTGCTGATGATCATAAAATGATGATGATGATCATAAAATGAGAGAAAAGACATACATTTTTTTGAAGAAGGAGAATTAATTGATAAGAGAATGTGTGCTGGAACAAAAATCACAGAAAAAGACTTTTTGTTTGACTTCCTTGATCTCTTTTCTCTATGCTTGTTTCAAAATTGGTGAGTTGCCTGAAATGCAAACCCAAGCAAACACTAACTTTGCTGACTACAGCCTTGTGAATTCTAGTAAATTATGGTCTGTGCAACTAACAGCTGCTTCTATAGTCCCCAAATTGTATTTATTTTTTGACTTTAAAGCTCCTAGTTCCCCCTCTCCCCAATTCTCTTTTCTTCAACTTTAAGCAGAATAGCAAGGAGAGAAGAAATGTTCCTCGGAAATGTGACAAAAGCTAGCAAAGGGAAAGGCAGGAAAATAAATAAAAGGAGGCAGAAAGATAGCTGACAGCTCACTGCTCCTGTAGGGAAACTTCACTTTTTATTAGGAAATGTGTTCACGTACTTTATGGTGACTTGAGCCAAGTGCTGAATTAGTTTCTGGACAAGGAAGAAAAAAAAAAAAGATATACACTACAACATATTCTGCTATTTTGTTATGTATGTTCCTGAAAGATTCTCAAGCATTTTTCATGATTATTTGACATAGACAGAAGGATTGATTAACTCAGGAGTCTTATGTACATTCTAGTAGGACTAATAATCCTGTAACAAAGATCTCATGTAGTGAGAAGAAGTAATTAAGTATCAAGTATTTCAACTTTTGCTCAATGCGTGATGAAACATTATAAAATCAGTGTTTACTCAGCTTTGACATTTGGCTAAAGAGAAATTTCCAGGTAAGGCAAGTCTGGAAAAATTAAAGCTATCCTTAGCCAAGAGGCACACAGTTGGAAGTTACGCCTGGCACAGTTTGTACTGTAATGTACTGAGAAACCTGTGGTACTGATGTGTCAGAGAACTAGAGTGCAAAAAACTGTAACCAGAAGGGAACAATAAGAAATAAGAAACCCACACTATAATTCTCAAGATCCTGACCAACTCCTTGAAAGTTACTTACACTGACCACCAGACACTATGCAGGAATTTCTTTCCAATCGATGAAAGAGAGCTCTTGGTTCAGGTTTCCTGGCCAGAACTGATCTGCGTGATTACCTGGATCCTCACAAAAAAAACGCTGTGAGAAAGCCTAAAACCATCTGGAGACTTGCCAGTAAACTCAGAGCCAGAGCTTTCTGCTTGTTCCCACCTACCCTCAATACACATCCCTTAATCTTATTTGTAGATGACTTGTCCAAGCATATGTGATAGGTGACAAATTCACTGCTTGTGGTGGAGACCAAGCTTCCTTCTGGCCTCACGGGTGAATCAGATCCTGTCATCATTCCCAGCATTTGTATTCCTCTGGGCTGGCATGCATCCCCAAATCCCCAAATCATGCGTCCCCCAAATCAAATAGCTGTGATTATTCTTAGGGGTGTAGAAGGGGAGTGTGAAATGAGGCCTCAAAACTGATGCTCGCTCACCTCTGTGCAGCATTAGTTAGCAGTAGGCACTACAGCCAGCAATAGGCAGCTGCCTAAATGAGAGGGTGGTAGGAGACAATTGCAGGGTCTGCTGCAGATAGTGCTAATGCAGGAGCTTTAGTGCTCTTTACCATCGCGGGTAAGTCTGCTTCTGCATTAGAAAATACAGAGATCCCCAGCAGCAATTGCAAACATCATGACAGTCCCACCAAGGCAGAACATAGTCAGCCTCAGCCAGTATAACATCTCCAGCAGTGGCCAGTGTGGAAGGTATGAGAACAGGGCAAGCAGGGGGTGATGCTTTGACAGATACAGTCCTGCCTGAAATGTAGAACGCAACCCAGGAAGAGTGGGGTACAATGGGAACAGGAGGAGTCCTAAGAATGAGATAAAAAGGGCTGCATAACAATGTAGGAAGATTATTACTATCCTGCAAATATCGGAAACTATTCGCATCAAATTATGGGGGATGGCACAGAAGATAATAGCAGTTAACAACTATCTGATAAATGTTCCTTAATAGGATGTTATTAGATGCCCCTGACACACTGTGGATTTTACACTGATAAAGAAGGCTGTTCCAAATGTTTAATTGTGCAATTTACATTTTGTTTTTACAATTGCTATGAACGAAGTACCCAACCAAAACTAGAATAGTCATAAAAAGGGAAGAAGTAAGGAGCATCAAACTTTTTCTTTTCTTTTCCATGGGCTTTAAAATTAAACTAACTTCCTGGTTTTTAAACCAGTTCTTTCACCTATTTACACTAACCCTGAAGAAATGCGTGTACAAATGCCAGTAGTACAGTAACTGTGTTTTCCCACTTGCAGAATATCTTGCATCAAAGGAACACGGAGTACTTTAAAATTATTTGCATCCCCCATCTACTACCTGTTTCTGCACAGCAGGTAAGAAATCATTAGTTCTGCTTTACAAATGGTTAAATGCCTAATGAGGAAAGCTTAAAGACTGGCCCTAAACCAGACAAAGCAATTTTTCAAATTGCTGAGTATCTGCAGCTATGACGAGAGCGAGCGGCATGAGAAGTGCTCCGGATCTTTGCAAGCTGTGCGTGCTGGGAGCTAAGGGCAGCCACCGCGGTGGGGTGCTCTCACCTTTGGGGTCTCCCCCTGCTCTTGGCTTGTCCTCTGGAGACGGGCACGGCAGGGGACACGGTACCCCCAAGGACAGGCAGAGGCTTGGACCAGCCTCCCTTCTCCAGCTGCAGGCCTCGCTTGCACTCCCTCTTCGATATCTGCAGTAGGTCTTACTAGGCTTTAGTTGTCAAAGCATTTCTTATAAAAATGCTGTGTTGATTCCTTGGCCCTCATGTGAAATGAGCATTGAAAAACTCGGAACGTTAGTTTATGGGAAAGAAAGTTATTCTGAAGTGGGGAATTTTTCTGAATGAAAACCTCAAAACTGTCTATGCTAACACTTTTACAGTTTATAATTTTTCAACCTCTGTGTACTTGTATAAAATATAGCATTTAAATGTTCCTTTTCTGAGGAATGAAAAAGAATATGAAAAATGCTGATATTTCCTGCAAGAGGAACATTCTATTTCTTTTTTTATTATTTTATTTTTTTCAGAACAACTCTTACATGCAATTGAAACAGAAATCTTGAACAAAAAGGACTGTTCAAAATCCAAACTGCAAAAGGGAGAGATGCAATATTAAATCTTGTGTTAGGAACCCAGGGACAGCTGTGCTCACAGAAAAGCTGGCCTTGGTTGCTGTTCTCTCAGATTCATGCCTTCTGTGCACTTCGAATAGAAGTGTTTTGTTTGTATGCCATTTACTTTTTAAGTGTTTTTATAAAAGATTTCTCTAAGAGTAAGGGCTCCTTAACTTTCTGGGAAGAGGCAGCTTCTCTAGATGTGTTTAAGGTTCAAATAGGAGGAAATAAGAGAATGTCTGGAGGAAAGAAAGGAGTCTAGGTGAGGCCTGGTGCAAGCTGGGCTGCATCGGCCCTTGCCATCCTCCGTGATGAGCAGGCTTCCTCTGATATGTACGCACGGGCACAGAGCTCCTGCGTAGCCTGGCAAGCGCTGGGATTCCTAAATGAAGTCAATGTGAGGAGAAATGCTTTTGCGGCAGCTCTTCCCTTTTTCTACTTGCTCAAAATTAGAGCATCACAAACACTCACACATGCTGTTCTGAAGACTTGGTTTGTACTGCTTCTCTCGTAGTCTCTTCTCTGCTTCTGGGAAAATTATCACAGATTTCTACTCTGACCAGTTTTCATATCCTGAACCCCACTCACTTGCTAGTGAATGAACTTTTTCTTCAGATGTCTTTACCATTAAAACAGCAGCAAAAGAAAAAAGAAAAAAAAAACAGAGAATATAAAAAAAAAAAAGTCTATGTTTCTAGCTCTGTCCCACAAATAGGTGAATGGTGCTGATATACTGTTGATTCACAGTGACAAAATTAATGGATTAATGGATGCACAGATTCAAGCAAGAAAAGACCTTTATGATTGTTTTCTAAGACACTTTACATAATACAGGGCATAGATTTTTGTGAAGTGATTCCTATGCCAAGCCCATAACTTCAGGTAGCATTTAACCATTTCTTCTGGAAGACATCAAATACAGTCAGAGGATGCTGAGCACAGCTCTGTCTAGGCAGGTTGTTCCAATGACTCCGTTTAAAATAGGTTGAAGTCTCCTCTCAGAATTGCATGTTGAGAGAAATTTTTGTTTTTCTAAGTTAAAAAAATATTCTCGGGAAGGCATGAATTAGCCTCTCTTTATGATACTGTGGAAGCCTTCAGGGATGTATAAACTTGCTAAAAAAAAGTGCTTGATGGGTCAGTGGTAAATATGAGTGGTTTAGTTCCCTTGTGTTTTAAGAGAAACGAAGAAAGGTTTCCACAGCTTTTAATCTTTTTCCTTGATAAGAACATGACATTAAATGCCCTATCTTTGTCCCCATGAAATGGCTATTCTTTTGGTCAGAGTCAGCTTTATTTATTTATTTATTCTTTTATTAATTTTCAATATTGTGACAAATGGCAGCCAGCAACGGAGATTTGAGATAATTAAAACTCAACTAATGAAAGGCTTGATCAACATGAGATTTGGAACCTCCTCTTGTTAATTAAGACAGTGTTAATACTTTGATTTTAGCCTTCTATATTTAACCGACGCCTGTTCTAGACCCATAAATTTGCATGCCTTACCAGGGGTTCATTTTCTTCGGCTTACATAAATTCAGATGATGAAGACTGAAACTCATTAATTAGATATTGGGTCAAAATTGATGAAAATATGGAATAACTGTACATGAAATTGCAATATGTTCTTCATGATCCACCTGCCTCTTACCTACATAGCTGTTTCAAAGCTCTGCCTTCCGTAGGGCTGGCATTTGCAGAACTCCACTTTCGCCTCCCAGACTTCAACCACATGAGCACTGCCCCGTGCATCGGGGGGCTCACAACACAGACTCAGTTAAGCTTGCTCTTGGCGCACAGAAGGTATGTCGACAGCGTAAGAGTGCCGAAGGCTCGAGAACCAGCGTACGCTCTGAGATGCTGCATTTCGTATTGGCACTGACGGCTGCAGCGCTAGCATAAAGCGTGCCGAGGCACCACCGCGGTGCTGCGGCAGAGCTGCGTCTATCACGGTGCGTGCTGCCGGGCTCAGTTGTGTGCGTCGCTCTGATGTCCTGCTCTGTGCAACGCCCAGGCTGCACGACTAAGCGCTTCCAAAGGCTCTGGGCGTCCGCAGTCCCTCCCTCTCCAAGGCGCTTAGTTCGGTCTGTTCTTGAGCAGGGGCCTGTCTGAGCGCTGAGGCTGGACAGGGACGGCAGGGCCCTGACTACCAGGCCACAGGAGGTGCTGGTGAAATAACCTCCACAGTTAATTTCCACTACCCAAGAAATATAGTTGCTGATTTTTTGATTTGGCTGTTTTAGGCCACTTTGTGCTGCCTGAACTGTGATACAGCTCAGAATCTGGCTTTGTCCCTTCAAAGCCCTATGCAAGCTATACAGAATTAAGTCTCACAACACTCTTACGATGGTGATGGGTTGTATATAAATTATTTCTTGTTCTTCAGAGAAGGGAAACAACTTTAAAGAACTAATGTCTTGTAACTATTGATCTTTCTATGTGAAACTTTTATTATCATTGTAATATTTGCACTTCCATAGAGCTCCAGCTAAGATAACAGTACTGTTGTACTAGGCAAAGACGCGTGTGGTAGATTTTGTTGGCTTCTCTCAGAAGAGCCTTTAGCCTACAAAGAAAGGAGGGATGAGATGAGAAACAGTGACAGAAAGAGAAGAAGCTGATATGCCTTAAGTAACGTACTCGACTAGCAGGAAGGCCCTGGGCAACTTGAACAGCATTATAGCAGACCATGGGTTTCTTCTGGGGCTGGTTACAGTCTATCTTACCTATTCAGATAAAATACAGCAAGGACATTGACAACACCCCCAACTTGTGCTCTAAAAATTGCAGACCTTTCCTCCTGTAATAATGTGATCTCTTAAGACACATCCTGCAGTCTTTAAGCACTGGCAGAATTAAGCTGTGTATTATCCTCGAAAACAGGAAACAACAATAAACTGTGAAAATACATTTTAAATATTAAAGCGCAAAGCATTTATAAAAGGCAATGAAAAAAAAAGGCTTTTTTTGCATTAAAATAATTGTTATATGAAAAAGTCACATAAATCCAATTTCAATGGCTAACGGACTATTGTTATAATAATTCCTCAGAGGATCCCTGCTCAAGCTCCATTTAGTGTTTTCAGTTTTGCATTACTGGTTCATCCTACATACTATCACAGCACATATCAGGCCTACAATTTCAAGCCTTATTAAAATAATCATTTTTATCAGGAATGGAGAGCTGTTACTTACCACTGGAAATATATTATTAGCTCATCCAAACTAAATCGCTCATTCCTCCCCGCTAAAAGTTAGATGCCTGTCAACATTTCAATATTATCTCTAACATTCTGAGACTCTATAATTATGGAGCATTTGTTGGTGATTTGTTTTTTTAAAAAATAATAGATGGAGAATTCTGTCTTGTCTTTTCTATGTGGGATATGTAGTCCATAATGGAAGGGGAAAATATATGTTAGGAAATGGGAGGCAAATTTTACATTCTGATTTTTCCAGCACTGGAAAGGAATGCTTGCTCTGTGGAAAACAGGGGAAACATTTAAATTGCAAAGGACAGAAGAGGTTTCCAGCAGAGTATCACAAAGAACATCCATGATAATGCACAGATCTTTTTCAAGGTGAGGACTAAGCTAAGAAAAGTAATAGAGAAAGATACGCAATCCAGTCTGACCGCCACGATGACGGAATTCAACAGGGCTATCTGATAAGGTTGTTCCTAACTTTACATTTGTCTTTACATTTGAACTCTGCCAATATTTGTGGTACGGATGTGTTGCTCTGTAGTATGGATTTGTTTCTTATTTGCTATAATTTGTACCTCTGTCAGGTGCACCTTTTCAGCCTCCTTCTCTTACAGGTTACATTTTCAAGTAAGCCTATTCAGCCTGTCTCTCATCTACCTCTTGGGAACTCTATAAATAACCAAAAACTTCTCATTCTCCCTGTCCAAATAACTCCCTAAAATTCTCCACTCATCCAAGACCCACAAATAAATCAGTTAAACTAGTGCTGAATCCACTGCCATCTTTTTATGTACAATCACAGGATAAGGAGGGCTTCCAGTTACAGGTAATATAAACAGCTGAATAAAATAAAACCCTGAAATACACTGAGCAGTGTTCAGTCCAAATCTCAAAGTTTATGAACAGTTTAATTCTGGTTTCTGAGCAAGTGTGACTCTTCTGACTTCCAGAAAGGCTGACAGAGAAAGCTTAAGATGACAGGAAAGGAAGAGAGCTACTGTTGTTTAATTATAGTCATTTAATACATAGGTGAACTAGGGTATGTGCACCAATGCACCAGTGTAACATATTGCATTAGAGTATGAGCCATCTGCATGGGGCTCATGACCTTTGCGAGACTCGTACCCTTCTGGAGAGCTCTCTGTAACTGGTGAAACACGAAACCCTAAAATGTTTAAAATAGAACTATGTGCCCAGGTTAGGTTGCTGAATCCAACCCAAAGAGCCCTTTCACGATGGAAAAATGCACTTCATCAAATACAAAACAGCGATAGCAAATACACACAGCAAATAGCAAATACATTTCAACATATACACGGATGAAATATGAATGCCCTAGGCTAGATGAATCTAATCTGTGGTTGCTTCACTGTCATAAAACACCCATAGATCAAGAAGATGAGGTTGTAGGGAAATCTTGCATAGAAAAGTTTGAGCATTTTAGCCATTGGCTTTAGCCCTGCAGCTTTTCTATCAGCAATAATTCCTCCGTGCAGCGAAATACACAGCCTGCCCTCCATTTTTTAATTCAAGGGCAGACAGTGACAGGTGAAGATAAGTTTGTATAGATAGTGCTAACAAAACAACATGTAAAGCAATGAAAAAGAGTGAATTGTGAATTACCCTTAGTGGGAGAGAAGTATGAATTCAAGATCCTTGCTCCCAAACTAGAGAACTGGAAACAAAACTGAAGATATCAAAGTCCTCATTGGAGCAACCTGTGCATAGAGGAACACAGTAGAAGAGTCAGAAAACAGAGATGGTAACAACGTGGGGACACTGCCACAGACTTTCAGAGAAGAGTGAACGAGTTAAAGGAAACATCAGGTTCCACGAGAAAAACCTCACTGGTGAGTTCAGGATCAGTAAGAGAGCCAAAGGGAGACGGAGCAAGGGTGCAGTTTGAGGGCATGTGGCCTGCCAGGCCTTGAACTGCTTAAGAAGAAAAATGGTGTTGATAAAATGGTGAAAAGCAAGTGAGTGACAGCCAAAGAGGTGAGGAGGATTCACCCAGGACAGGACTGGGAGAGCGCAGCGCGCAGACAAGCTCAGCCGTTTTCTGCCTCGACAAGGGCAGCGTGGCAACGGGCAGCAAGACGCAGCACCTCCCCGGGACACCGTTTCTGGGACTGAGTATCTTCACAATTACAATCGCAAATGTGATTTCTGTAGAAGTGGGAAAATAGCGTGGAAGTGAGAATCTGCTCCAGGCTTCCCGTGCACCTTAGAAAAAAGCACCATACTGACATCAGCGAAGTAACATTCAAAGTATATAATAAACACACTTATAACCTACCACGGAGACGCCTGCCTGCCAACCACCTACACAAAGAGCATATGCGCACGGCCAAGCAAAATACCCCCTGATAATTGCAGCTTCTTTCCAAACAGACACAGAATATATCTGTTTGCTGATTAATGGACTTTAAAAAAAAAACTCAACAAAGCCATGTTTGTTTTAAATATTTGTAGAGTGTAGCCCCTAAGGACCAAGAATGGTCCCTTCCCCTAGAAAAAAGAGCTAGCCCAGCTTAGGGTGGTGGCAGGAATGACAGAATAGCAAAGCAGCGTGTCACAGAGATGGAAGGTTTCAAACGGAAAAACATGAAGGGGCCTCCAGGTTTATCCAAGTCTATTTTTTCGTTGAGAATTGTAATTACTCAACAGTACATGATTTCTTCTTAAATGTCTGTGGGGGGTTTTGAGTTTTTTTTTTCTTCCCCTTCTTGACAATACCTCCTGCTGACATCAGACCAACAGTCATTACACCTTTCTAGTAATGTCAATAAAAATTTGCCAGATGTATTTTCACATTGTAAAGCTCATCTGAACTTGAACAGAGAAACCCTCGGCCAGCAGAAAACTCAAGGACTCTGCAGTGATTATGTAATTTCCTGTTCCATAAAAATAACTGTTTATCTTCAGAAAAGTATAGACTAGATAAGGAAAGCATATAATTTAATAATTCAGTAGACAAAAAGTCAAATAGGAGAGAGCTGGGTGCTAGAGGTTGATCTCTTTTGCATTCAAGGAATCTGCACCTGGGGGCTGTTTCCAGACTATCATATTGATGGTAGAAGATTGGGCCTGAAGCTTAGGTGGGAAAATAACCCACTCAAGAAATAGTGAAAAAAATCTTTAAAAATGAAAACAATGATTTAATGCTTTTGGTGGGGTTTATTTCAGGCTCTTTCAGACCATTCTGACATGCAGCTCTTGACATTTGATGACTGTCTTGCATGATGCCCTCTCATTCTAAGTACCTTGGTACAAAAAAGGCATCATTTACTCTTCTTTTTTAAATATATTGTCTCCAGCCAGAGACCAGGTACACCACAGTTTTATATTAAGATTGCTATTCAAAGCAGGATCACTCCATTTTCTACAGATCCTCAAATAACGCTGATGAAAGCAGGATCTCCTGTGCTGCTTTCTCATCCAGCTAAGTGCGAGGGCAGGCGCTGATAAATGAAAAATGCTCAGTAATTGCCACTTGTGGCTGTCACCAGTTGCAGGGGAAAACTGCTGGCAGCTTGAGCTGGCTCCAGCAGAACTGGTAGGGATGTTTGATGCTGTGAAATGTAAAGGTCACTCCAAACTTTGCACCATTCTCATTTCTAGGGAGAACAGACAACTTTGGGGGAAGAGATCAGGACTCTGTGCAGAAAGCTGCTGAAGGAGTTAAAAGGGAACTGCAAGTGCCTCGTGCATGTTGTTTCCTCTCGCATGTTAATCTCTATATATATCTGTGTGGTGTTGATATTGTGCATATAATGCATCCATGCGCTAAAATTACATGCCTGAAGAAATGCAAGCAGATATTTCCATATGCTTCCCTACCACCAGTGTGAATATGTACTGACCTCTCCAATTCTGAGTATTTAAATGAGGTGCTAGTCAGTCCTTTCCACCTCAGATACCTCTGCTTTATGATTTGACATGACAGCTACTGATTATAGACTGTAATAAAGGTGAGAACCCTGAGAAAAATACAGTTTGGCCTCACATTCAGATTTTGAATGTTGGAATCCCTCTAAAAGGAGATACAGTGAGAGATGCGTGTGCACAACACTAGCCTCCTAACAGGATTACTCCCAGTAAATAGCCTATCATCTTCATTTTAAGAAGAGCTTACGAAAGAAAAATACCTGTGAAGATTAGCACAGAAGAATTAAAAAAATATCTATTTGCTCCATGTCCTCTTCATTTGACATTATCTTCTTTTGTATCAGTGTGAGACAAGCTAGCATAAGAACCCTGAAGCTAAGCACTCATGATTTCTTCAGGTAGCTTAAGACGATATAAAAGCTTTGGGAGTCTGGCTTCTCTATTTCACTTTAGTACCTTATGACACCCAGCTGAAGAAAGTCAGCATTAAAACTGGTTGGAGCAGCATAGCATTCCATTGGGGGATGCTCTAACCTGGAAAGCTCAAGCAGCAGCATTCCAAATAGCAATTCCCAAGGGCAATGGTGTATTCAGGTAGGGCAATTGAATACATCTCAGAAAGGGGCTCCTCTGGAAATCGCAGGTGTCATAAGCATAAACCAGAGTCATGGCGTGTCACCTAAGAAACACTCTGCCACAGATTTCATCATGACCTTTCATTTCTGTCACTGATGACGAAATAGAAAAGAGAGGGGATTCCCCTAAGTATAGCCAGCTATCTGAGCTTTTGTTTACCATCTTTTTGTCTCCTGACATTGGCCAGAAATTTCCTTCTTAAATATATTTTCTAATTCAGGATCAAAATAATTTTAAAGTGGTCCATTCTGGATTTAAAATTTACAAACCTGAACCCAGTGGGCTTTAGTTCTATTAAAAACAGTGACATGAAGTGGTATCACGTTTTTCTGAGCTGCCTCAGTGAAGCAATCAACTTGAATATGCGTCAGGAAAGAAGACTGCATCCACTTAATGAAATGAATGTTGATTCAACATTCATGAAGTGATGTTGATTCAAAAAAAAAAAAAAAAAGCCTGCCAACCGGCTTTCTGTGACAAAGGAATTAACCCTCCATCACATCTCTTTGTGACTCTTGGTCCTCTTTTAGCCACCAACTTTTTACACAGTTGATGGGCTCAGAGGCTGTTGTAGATATTTCTGTAATGACTGACTGGTCTCAATACTGAAGAGTATCTACAACCTTCATATTGGATCAGTACTATAGTAGGTATACATGTAAGTCTGAATGGAAAAAAAAAAAAGGAAAGTAGACAGGTAAAGAACAAAAGAGGAGGATAATGATTAAACTGAGGTATAGTCACCACTCAGCCATTGATGGAGGGGTTTTATTCCTCCCTGATACAGCTCCACTAGCTTTGCAAGGGTGAGGAGTTTTGCACTTGGGAATAACTTTGCTTATATGCTTCCCTTATACTTTCATATATCTGTGTCAGACAGACTCTCAGTGCTTTATTAATTGTTATTTCATGCAAACAGTTAAAAGCAGTGAAACTAGAATTATACAATCATAGTCATAAAGTGAACAATATATTGCAACTTGTTTATCCATCTGCTATAACTGCACTGTGGGAATTGAGCTACCTATATTAAAAGCCTTGACATAAGCGGTGCTAAAACATATAGAGGGTATGGGTCAATATGTACTGTTACATTCCGCATTTGCTTCTTCATATTAGACAAAGCTAAGGGTTCCTACATCTAAGTAGATATAGCAGAACTGAAGAAGCTTGGAACGAACCAACTTGCACATGAAGAAGAACAGGAGCAGAACCTGATATGAGTTAATGGTGCTGGTTTCTCTGGTGGACCTTTGCTGCCTTCTGCCTTGCCGTCACTGCTGAGGTTCTCTGATGCCTGGATCTGCCTGCAATGAATATCTTAATACTTAGGATGGAGAAGCAAAGTTAAACAAAAGGAATAGGCTTATGCCCTCGGTCACTCCCTGTTTGCTACAGTTATAAAACAGATTCATAAGCTGAAGTAGAGATAATAAGAGGACACAGATTATAGTTGCAAAAGCAAAGATGACTTTGGTTAACCTCCTGGCCCTGCCATACTCTTTCTCTGCAGCATAATCCTGCCTGTAGACCCTAGATACATCTCTGCTACCCTTGAAAGTGAGTGTGAATCCAAGCTGAAACTCACACTCACCCCATGTCCAAAGTGTGTGGATGGCAGCTTGAGGGGCGACCTGGGTTTAAATGAGCTCCAGGGCAGGATTTGCTCGCCCTTCATCCCTGGGTCTGCAGCTCTGTGCACATCCAGGAACACCCTCCCCTTCGTGCGAGTGCAGTGAAATCTCTTAGAGACAGTTTCACACTTTCTGCCTGAACCTCAACTGATTTCACAGTGATCAAAGAAGTGAATGATTTCTTCCCCCTTCCCCCTGAATGGGAACCTAGAGGGACTTGTTTACTCTAAATCCTATGCATAAAAACTCACAACAGCAAGTTTTATTTTTTTCCCTTTACCTTGAAATTCTTAACATCATCCAAGTATAGGTAATTATCCTTACAACAAGCAAAACGCAGCCCCTGAGAGTCAGAAAAAAAAAAAAAAAAAAAGTACTTCAAGAAGGATTTGGTTTTGATAGTAGTTGTTCAGAATCTCTTAACAGTAAAAAAAAAATAATTGGTGCAAAATATATTGATTGCAAAAGAACCCCTGAAAATCCACCTCTCTGCATTGCTACATTATGTTAATATTCTCATGTTGTCAGCAGATCTTTAGCAGGTATGAGGGATTCATTAGCCTCAATGTAACCGGCATCCCAAACTCTGGCAGAGACTATAGGCTTCCTACATCTCAAGCTGGCTCAAGTCAGATGAGTGTATGTGACTCTTTATGGCATACCCTTTATGGTATAATCAGCTGTCCCTTGTGGAGTTAAAATCACTTCACTTTGAAAAGGCAGTGGTAGGTCTACCTGGAATTGCTTCATTTTAATGCAAATGCATCCACTTCCTAGAGGAAATAAACACTGCACGTCAGTAAGTATGGAATAAATGGGTCTTGTAGTGAGGGGTGGGTTTACTGTGGTTGATGTCCTGTTTTACATGTATTTGTGTGTGTGTGTGTAACTGCAGCACATGTATGTATATATGTATGTGTGTGTGTATAAGTGCTTGTATATCCATATATATATATATATATATACACATGTAGACATATGTATTTGTAACTTAATCCAGACTAAATTTTATTTCCAGCTCTATCCTCACCAAGAAATTTGTCCAGAAGAAGGCACCCCTATGAATCCCCTTTTCGTTCAATATCCTTATCAAAAATATGCCAGTGTCAGTCTTCACATGGCAGCATGATTTAAAAAACTGAGCCCTGACTCTCAACCTTCTCTGTCTCTGCTGAAAATGGGCAACATAGGAGTGCTCAGGATCTGCTCACTCCTGCAGGATTAGACCTAAAAATACTAAAGGCTTGTATGGATGGAAGGTGTGTTCATTTTTTCCTTTTTTTTTCAGGGGACTCTAAATTACCGTCTAGCCTCCCATTATTCTCAGTTGGCTCCTTCTCGATGATAATTGCAGCAAGGTTAAAAATGGCCTAATGATTGCATTAGTTTCCACACAACTTCCCTCCTTTCATTCCTCTCCGACCTCTATCCATAACAGAGATTGGTGAAGGACAAGCAGAAAAGTAAAAAGAATGCCTGAATATAGGTTGTCATGCCCAGCCCAGCTGTTGCTAATAATAATTTTCTGAGCGCTGGCGCTGGATGAGCCATTTGTCACGAATGATTTATTTGACAAAATTAGCTCTCTTTTTTACCCCTTGCAAACTTTTTGTGTGAAATGACAGAGACGTTCACAGTTGCCTGTTACGTATGCTGGCCTGGGCGATGGTTTCTCTGCTCCTGCCTGAGTCTAGGGATTAGCAGTGCACCGAGCTGCAAGGATTCAGTAGAGACTAATGATTTTGGATGCCTTTTCTTTTTAACTGTCCCTTCTGGGCGGACAGATCATGGCACTGATATTCAGCAGGTATAGTTCAAAATCTTGCTGAAAAATTGCCCCTTAAGGGATACCTTGGTTGTTCACACAAAATTACTAATTGCTTCTGAAAATCTCACCCTGTGCCTATTTGTTATATGTCATTACTCACATCAATTACATGGTAGGTATTATTCCATGACTGACTGACTGATGTTCTGCAAAATGAGGAACAGGTACTCACCAATGTATGACAAATAAGGCTGCCCCCTTTACATATCGAAATAGATACTCATAAAAGTAGCACTGCCTTCCTTCCCACATTGGGGCCTGACCTGTCTATGTAATAGTGATTTTTTCCTAAAATGCTGCCCCATCTCCTGTCATTTTTCAGTCTAGTTTACCCTTAAGTTTCTAAGTAGCATAAAGAAGACTCTGAGCTCTGACATCAGCTGGGACTCAGTTCTTAATATGGTGTGTTCCCATTAGCCAGCTGATCTCCAAGGATTAAATCCATCCCTTGATGCCTAACTGTTCAGGTATCTTTTAATGGTTTCTTCATTGTAACGCTTCTGTGGCTCCAAAGCAGGGGGAAAAATGCATTATTTGGTTTGCATGAGAGTTCTCCCTTCAGGGATGATTGTGGCTGCTTCGTTCCTGAGAATGAGTTTTGTATTTATGTCAACCTCCTCAAGCCTGTGCTTCCTTCTTTCAAACTGCCTATCTGCCCTTTCGGTAGGGCTCCTGGTCCTTGGATTCACAGGTTTGAGCTGGACTGGTGGAAAGCCTGTTCTGGGACAATATATGTGCCAAGACGACACTGCAGGCCAGTAAATGAGCAGTGCAGGTGGCTCAGGGAGAACTGTGGCTGGCCAGCTGGAGTTAACCAGTCTGTTTGGTGGGGAGGCAGCCGGCACAGCAGGACATGGACAGTGATCTCTGTCAGGGCAGGAGACCAGCAGGCAGGAACGTGTCCCATGCCAGGGCTATTGAAATCATTAGGTAATTTGTAGCCATAGCCTCGCATACTACCACTTGGTGAGGTTATTGACCTGTTCAGTCCAGCAGCCATATCTAGCTGTGACTGATGCATGTGTCTTAACAGGCAGAGCAGACAATGCAATGGAAAGCCACAATACCAGAAGGCAGTGGTAAAATAATGTGGGGAAAGGGCAGGGAGGGGAGAAGAGGTGATTTTAGTTCTTCGTCTTCCAATAATCACTGCACAGCTTGACGTCTGATTTCTTTTACCCTAATCTCAGTAGGCCTAACAAAAATGCTACTGGCCATCAGATTATCTCAGCAGATCATTAAATTTTCTTATCCTCCAGACTTGTGGATGCTGTGGAGAGATCCAAGGATAACGAGGAGCTGCTGTTGCTTTCACCTGGTTGAGGTCAATGTACTTTATGAATGCTCCCCACATACATATTCTCTTTAAAGAGCAAGTCCTTTCTTTTTATAAGGATTCTAAGTGAAAAAGTGAGCTTTAGTTTTTTTTGACCAGAAATGTGATGTTTGTTAGTTATCCAAAGAAAAAAAAAAAAAAAGGCAATATGTGATCCAAAATCCACATGCATTCAAATTTGTGGGAGTATGCACCCTCCAAAATTCCTGCGCATAATGCTGTTCTCCTAGCCTGCATACTACATGGATGGGTTCAAACACACATCTGAATTCCAGCTGTAATTACCCAAACAGCTGGACTGATGAATTCATAGGCTAAACTATTATTGCTTCTAGTCGCAAACTGAACATGGGTTATAGCACTGCTAATGCTCTTTACTGATTCTAGGAAAGCAAACAAGGTTATCTAATCACAGATAAACTTCCCTCCTCAGGTAAACATTTAAATAGATGAGCTTTTTCCTTCAAAAATGCGAACCCTATTTCCCTCATGGTAGCTAATTTTTCCTGCTCTTCCCTATGTCTTCATGTCCTTCTTTTGCTCTTCTATTCATATTATCTCATCTGTTTTCATGAACGGTTGCTTTGCTCAAATAATAAGGCTACAGACTAGCAGAACAAACTTGGATAGGGTACTGAGGCTGAAAACTTAGATGCTGAACTTCAGCAGTTTGTTATTTGCACTGATAACATAGTGGTCAGAACAGCTAGTAGTCTAATGCTGCTTGTATGAGAGTCGCATCATGCAGGTCACACGCTGCTGTGTCCTGCGCTGCATTTATTAATAGGGACACCCAGCTGCCACTGGTAAGGAGGATATTTTGGTGCCCATGTTAGATTTTCTCACCCAGAAATAATGGACTCCTTTCTGTACAGTCCCAGCTGACCTAATTATGATCTGTATTAACTCCAAAGTTATAAAGGTGCTCATGGGATTACCATGACGGGAAGCTCCGAACCTGTGCCAGCTATGGGAGCATTTCTGCTCTGTCTGTCTGTACAAGGGGAGGCCGCGCTGATCCCCGTGCTCAACACGCAGAGTGGGTACCCAGCGACCGGCAGGAGGCTGCAAGGGAGAGGTGCCAAAGGAGAGGATTTGGAACGGGGCTTGGGGTCTTAGCTTTTAAAGTCAGCTTTGCCCTCATTGAGGAGGAGGAAACATGTACGGCAGCGAAGGGGAGAGGCAGGAAGGAGTTAGCACTGTAGGGTGAGCAAAGCCAGGGAGAGCCTCGCAGTGCACTCAGTGGCAACCAGCGCGGTCGCTTTGAGCAAACTCCAGAAAACACCAAAACGAAATCAAAGACCGAACGCTCCCAGAATCCAGGTACCCGGCTCTGTGGCTGAGGAAGAGACACGTATTGTCTGAGCAGCTTTTAAGGGGGATTAATAAATTGGCTCTTATAAAAATCTTGTTGGCAAAAAGGCCTTTACATGCAGCATTATTTACATAATTTCCCGTGAAGAACAGCTGTGTAGCCCTCCACTCAAACCATAACTTCTCAGCTGTGGTGTTCGTAGGATACTGAGGAGCTAATGGAATAAGGGTGTCTCCTACGAACTGGCACATTGCAGGTGGCAATTGTAAACTGATGTCCAGCTCTTGCAGTCAGATCCAGATTAGTGGCCACGGGGATGCATTTCAAGATGGGCCTATATTTACTGATAGCTTTTAATTAGTCTGCACAGCTCATTTCCACATCTGCTTTCCTATAAACAAACCACTAATTAGTTCAGCGAGTCAGTTAAAAAGTGTACCGTTGTGCCAGATAGTTTAAAGAGACACTGAAAATATTTCAAAAGCAGTCCATTTCATTGTAATTCTTTTATTTTTTTTAAAGAAAATGTGCAAAAAAAAATGCATTTAATCTCCTTCCTCTGCAGTCCTCTGCTAATTTCAGGGAAAAAAAATAGCAAAGTTGTGGCTGTGTCAAAGATAGGTATGTCTTCAGAGCAAACCCATTCAGGCTTTAAGCTTTCAGACACATTCTTTTGCTTAACTTGACTCAAGTGGTAGCGCAAGAAATTCTACTGCTAATACTTCTAAAGTATGGTTTCTGACTGAAAAAAAAAAAGTCAAGTTAATAACTGAATTTTTGCAATACCCAGGCTGTAAAGCCTAATCCAGTAAAGGAAAATAGCGGCTGATGTGCTGCAGCGTTGTGTGCAACCCATATGACTTAAGGAGAAGATAAGGTTTCTAAGCAGGGTGAGAAAACATGAAGTCGTCTCCCAGCCCATGCGTGGGGCTCAATCCTGCCTTCCAAAACGGGCCCTTGCGGAGGAGGGGGTGTCTCTGCCCCCACACAAGCATCGACTGATGGGCTGAATCCTCCCGCGGCCCCGCCGGGGCACAGCGCGAGCAGGAAAGCAGACACGGACGCGCGGATGTGTTATCCACTGGCTGCCTCCCGCCCCTCGTTTAAGTCACCGTGGGCTCCGATGTAAGTGAAGCCCAGAGCAGCAGGACCAGGCCTTTAGATGCGCAGAGACAGCAACTCAAACCAAAACCGAAAAGGAAAGACTTAGAGATCTCACTAGGCTTCTAAATTCCTTCCGAGTCTCAGTTTTGTGTGACTAAATCCTTTACGGACGCCAACTGTACAGACTGAGTAGGAGGCAGCTACACTCCCAATCTAACCCTGTGTACTGGTAACAACAGAAGGTGAAATAATCTTCATTTTTTAAATGCTTTTGCTTTGCGAGCTGACTACTCCTTTAAAGCTGGGAGCCTTGCTCGTCCCTGCAACACCCTCTTGCTTTGACACAGTGCCTAACGCTGAGCACGAGGTCCTTCCCCCACCTCCTCACTTTGCTCCCAGGCTCGCCGCGTTACAGCGATTTAAAGCTCTGCTCTATGTCGGTGAGGCGGGAGGGCTGCGTGGAGCAGCCTGCACATCTCACTGCTTCTCACCATCAAGAGGGGCTATGGCTGCAGCCTAGGGACTCCCCCAGTAAAGATATTAATGGCCTAAGTACAATTCTTGCCAATTAAAGGGGAATCGCTCATGCAACCCAATGTTGATGCAGTGCTTGGCTGATAGTGCAGGGTGATGCCACAGCAAAGCAGCAAGGCTGGCACTTGACTGTGATTTAAGCCAAAGCTCTGGAAAAGATGTCTGCCCCCCCGTTAGGGGGAGGGGGGGGGAATCACTGGAAACCACACCTGATGCTAATTCAAAACGCACTCCAGCTGCCCCACAACGCTCGTAACCTTCTGGCCACCTGCAGAGGGTGATGAGGGCCCTCTCAGCTGCTGAGCAGTGTGGCCATCAATCAATCAATCAATCAATCAATCATTTATTTAAAGCCCATGGGCTTAGCAAAGCCTGTTCTACCTGTGAGGAGGCATTAGGGTGCTAGAACCCTATCTGTAGAGTGAGATGTAAGTAGAACCAGAGCCACCCCGGTCCGGCTGCAGCAGCCGGTACCGGGCCCCGCGGAGCCCGTGGCACTCGCGCCAGCGCGGGGGGCGGCCGCGCGCAACGGGGTTGGGGCGCGCCTAACTGTTCCCGGGGATCCCAGAGAGGAGGAGGAGGAGGAGGAGAAAGAAAAAAAGGGGGGGGGGGAAAGGCGCTCTCTCCAGGCACCTGACTTACTCCGTGACTCCGATGCTTCTCAACAGCGCGTGCATCCAGCAGCGAGGATCCTCCCTGGAAGGCGAGGAGGAGTGACTTGAGGGGAGGAGGAGGAGGAGAGCGGCGCGCTCGCCTATAAGGAGGTGTCCAGCGCTGGCTGCTGCTCCCCGCCGCAGCCGCCG
>VZSV01000018.1:6293412-6316923 GCA_013398735.1 Nothocercus julius | reverse complement strand
CCGCTCCCTTCCGTCCCCCTCGTGCTTCCTGCGCTCGAGGGCACCCGCTGCCTCCTTTCCCCCCTTCTAATTTAAGTTTCCGTCAATTAACCGTTGGTTAATATGTTTTAATAACGCTCGCTCATACTGAACGGCAGGCGATTTAAGGCTGGGGCTTGCCGTTATGTGTGCAGCAATAAACTTAATTCCGAACACTTAAAAGGAACTCTGCATTAATGAGCTTTAGTATTTCACGGGTGACAGTTTAATTTCCCTGTGCCAATAAACACTTCCACTGAATATGCACTGCTTCCTAAATATTTAGGAGTGAATCTTTTTTTAAAGCGTAATGATCAATGGTTTTATTATACTATACAGATTTTACTTATTCATTGGGCAGTGAATTAGTGTGGAATCAGCTGCCTGTGCTTTCCCAGGAGCTGAGCGGAAGGACCCTGTGCATGTGTAATAGCTATAAGTTCCCTAGAAACCTTGTTAGGTTTGGATGTGAGGTTATCTGCATGTACGCATGGTTCTCAATAATTGCATCCAGTATGAAAATTCATCACTTGCTTAAATAAATCATCTCTGTATGTGGGAGCCCAGGGAAGCTATGTGCCCTTCCTTGGTCTCGGAGTGAGAAGAAAATCTCATATATGGGTCAAAATGTTGAATATTATGTGTCTGGAATTAGTACCCTGAAGTCCATATGAAACCTGCTATGTGCAAGTGCCCGTGCTTTTAGGAATACTGAGCTTCCAGAATCCCAATGGGCTTTCCCAAAGAAGATATTTCCAAATGGAAACCCTCAGCCCAGGCTGCTGCTGGGAATTGAGCTTTTATTTGAGAAACTGAAGTGCAAATGGAGAAGTGTTACTTTTATGCCTTGTCTCAAATGGCTTGACCAAATGCTTTTCTCAGATGTTCGTGCTGGTGTAAGTGCAGTGGCTTCAGAGGGCTTTTTCCTGACGAGCTCTACGAATGAGAGCAGAACTGGGAACAGTATTTCTGGTGGAGTAGGAGTGAGGGCTTAGGAGGAAGAATTAAGCTCCTTCATTTTTCTTCCTACTATCTAATGTGGAGTTAATATAGGTAACTTTTTCTTCCCTTTAAATTAGGAAATCTTAAATTGGAGAGAAAAAAAGGTTTTCTTCCATTTATTTAATTTCTGTAATGGGAAGATCCCAAGCAAGTAAAAACCTTCCTTGCCTGAGATAGTTGATTCTTCTTTGGTATAGATTTTAATTAAGCAGCTACAGACTAGCGGTCATTAGATAACATTAGATCAAAATTACCAGATGCTAATAAAACATAAGAAGTTCCCCCCCACTTTGCCTTTTTTTTTTTTTTTCTCCAATGATTTATTACATTAGGCAACTAGAGTGGCAACAGGATTTCTCCCTAGGATATTAATTACTAGAAAAAGAATAAATAGGCATGAACCTAATATTGGAAAAGGATTGCATACAATATATGTACAGAAATTCGATCTTTGTCAGGTAGGAGGAGATTAGTTGAAGAAATTAGATGCCCTTTCGCAGTATTTTCTGTGATCTGGGAACATTTGTAGCTTCAGTAAATCTACATCCCCTGTTGTTGAATGCATTTTGGGGTGTGTGAAGGTGAAATGTGGTAAGAAAAACAAGCTTATGCTGCTCCCCTGTGCTGACATACAGTGCAGGGCTAGTCCACAACTGTGCAAGAATTCACGAAGCAGGAGTGTTTTCGCTTGGTCCTTGCTTTGGTGCTGTGCGTCTTAATTTTCTTTGCCTTGGTATTTTGTGCATTTTGCTCTCACTTTTATTTATATCTTGTCTGATGTTATATGTCCAGAGAGATGTAGCAAATTAAGATGCTTCTTGGAGAAGCGGCACCTTCCAACTCCCATCGCAAAAGCGATTCTGAGGCATGGGAGGTGTGTGTCCCACTGCAGGGCATGACCTTCTTCCTCCACAGAATTGTTACACCTAGTTCACTCCCACCTATTATCTGATGCACTCAAGCTTTTAACTTAAACCTAGTCCAAATTGATTAAACCTGCAAAAATTCAGTGTGTCATAGAAATAGATCTTCTATTAAACTTCTGTTGAATTATGTAGTAGGAGTTACTGTTCTTCAATGGATTTAGATCTGGCCTTACTGGAGACTACTTAGTCTTTAACTGCTCATAGTGCAGGTAGTGTGTGTTTGTATTTCAGCATTGTGATACAGATTTAAAAAAAAATCCATTTTATTGGAGAAGACAACATTTGCAGAAAATAAATGTTGACTGATTATTTTAGTCTGTCTTTGCAGTGATCTAAATTGGCAGTAGCAGCGCAAGAGTCAGACAAGCGTAAGTGTAAACGTACAGCCAAAAACTTGACTCTGAAAGCTTGAGGCTATTGAGATCAATAGGTTTGCCCAGGACTTGTGACAGCACAAATGAGACCTCGGTCAGCAGTGGTAAAAGCAAGAGGTCTGTTAAACAGTGACCTTTCTGTCTGTGTGGTCAGAAGATGCTAAGTTTTGAAGGTATCTGTTGAAATGGGTAAAATACTGATTTTTTCACATCGTAGGCTGCAGTTCATTTGCTTGCAGACTGAGTCAAGTGGCTTGGACTCATGCTCTGGTTCTGCTTGTTATACAGAATGCTTAAAAATTCTTCATGAAAGATTGGTGTTCAGATATGCTTCCCTCTTAGCTCTGTGGGGGAACCATACCTGAATATTAACTAAAAAAAGGCAGAAAGTCTTCCAGTGTAAGAAAGGAAAAAGTAATATGGAATAACATGACTTCCTGGGGGAGGCTGTGAATGAGATGCCTGCCATTGCAAGGTGTGAGGGAACTGTTACTGATCAGGGCTGCCTTCTTGCCCATCTCGTTATTGATGGCTCAGGCAGTTTGACTCAGCAGTCCTTGGCTTTGAGTTGGTCTTACGTGGACTGCAAAGGTCTTGAGATTCTGCATCCACTAAGCCGATGGTGTTACCAGCCAACAGGAATCTATGTAGGGTTATTATATCAGTAACAAATACATTGTCTGCTTGGAGATTTTTTTTCTTAATGCAATGCAGATGCAGCAGGATTTTTCATATAAAATAACAGGAAGATCAAATTGTTTCCCAATGTGCATGGTACAGTTCTATAAAGTATAGATTACAAGTGGAAAATATGGTGTGTCTGGGTAGAACACAGTGGCAAAGCCCTCCCAGCACATGGCAAGTATCAGCTCCTGCCAGTTCCCTGCCTGTGTGGGATTGGAGGGTTCACTGTCACCAGAATGTCTTTTACCAGTGGGAAACTGAGGCAGGCTCACATACAAGCATGGAGGTAGATTCTGACATTGGTTTTTGCACTTAAGTGTCACAGATAATTCCTTTGGGATCAATTGAATGGATACCATATGGTGAGATCATGTTCCCTGCTCAATTTTTAGATCAGATTCATATTTGCTTTGCTATAGGTAGTCATTTCTAAATCCATGGGTCACACCAGCCCTTCATCCTTCTCTCCTACCACCTTTTCTGATGGTATTTGAGGCAAACAGTCTAGAGAGCTGAATGGAAACATGAATGAGAATCCCTAGGCAGTGGAAGTGTGGGATGACATTTATTTTAGCATCCAAATGCATTTTTCTAGTACATATTGACGAGTTTCAACTTGTTTAATAAATAGTCTTACTCCCCCAACCTCTCCACCCCACACATCCAGAAAAGATGATATTGGGGAGGAAAAAAATATAGATCTGCAGACATCTTACAGGATCACCCATGACAGACTACCTATGTAAGCGGCTTTTGCTTAACCTACCAGCCTTTGGTGTTTTAAGATGAGCTGGCTGTGCAAAGCACCAGGTAACCTGGTTTCTTTTCAAAATGACCTGACTTGGCTGGTATTTTTTGACTGCTAGGCTTGGTGAGGGAAAGGTGCTGTGATTCTGCAAGATTTGCTTTTTCAGACAGTTGCTGCTTTACGGACACCATGCAAGCATGGTCCTTATCAGTAGGATGTGGTCCTCATGGGGTACTCTTGAGTGTGCTTGGAGAAGACGTTTAGAGAATAAAACAAGTTGGATTTGCATGAACATTTTCTTTGTCTATTAAAGTGCCTTTAAGGGACGTGGGCCATTTTTTTCAGCCTTATCTTAAACTCTCTCAAACCAAGAAAGAAGGGAGAAAACAGTGTATGTCTGATTTTTTTTAAAAAAAAAGCCATAACAAGCATTTTTTGGAAGCTCTGAATGCATCAGTAAAGCAAGACTCATAGTAGTTACTAGCATGCCTGCACAGAGTCAGAGAAACGAGGGCATTTTTGTACACAGCACTGGACTGTTATCAGTGATAATTAATTTCCTTGTATTAATCTTGTCTCTGTATTTTCTAATTGCCCTGTGCAGATTCTTGTGGGCTGATAATGCCATCTGTTCACTAGATCAGCAGAGCCGATGGCTTTTAAGTGTGAACAAAGTAGTATAGAATTGGGGTGGAGGGGAAGGGAGGAGAAGAGATGTTAACACTGCTTTGTTTTATTTTTAATTATCCATTAAACAGTTTTTTAAAGAAAGGAATTAATAGTGTACTGAGCCAATATAAGCAGTAGATACTGTTTTTTAGCTACTATTTGCTCCAGAATAAAGTAACTTAGCAGAAGAGAGCATGTAGCCATTTGTAAATGTCATAAAGGATCTTGCCTGATCCATATACCACAGGGAGAGGAAAACCAATCTCTTTAGCTGTGTTTTGCCTCTACATAATGCTAGCAATTAATCTGTGTTATTATAGACATATGTTGGGACTTGGATAACTTGGTCCATTTCCTACAGAAGCTCGTGCTCGGAGATTATCGGCATGGGAATCGGATGAAGCAGTGCCAGTCTGCATCACAGCTAAAATAGCGAGCAGATATTAGAGCTGCTCTATAATACTGCATTTCGTCCTAACCAGTGAATCAAAAGCCTGCGGAGTTGGTTTTTGAATGTACAGTTGTAGTTTTACCAGCAAAAACGTTACAGAATTCAGAGACAAAGTGTTAGTCTGCAAGTTGGTAAATGAGTGCTGTGGAGTGCTGCTGCTGTTAGTCATTGGTGTTTAACTGCTCTGTGATCTAGTGCAGCCCTGGAGGTCTGACCTTGCATAGATGTTAAATAACCCAAAATACCAGATATGATGTTTTCACAGCATCACCTCAAGAAAATTCCTCTGTGAGATCAGTTGGCTGCCACAATCACTTCGGAAGAGAAAGATGGTTGTTTTTGTCTTCTGGATAGGCTTCATATATAACTTGGAGACCCTCTACTGGATCAGCAAGGGCTTTAATGTTAGGAAACATATTAAATGATCAAGGAGGCAAGGCAGCATCTGAGCCTTAGTTTCCTTCTGTAGCAGTCGCAGTTCATCTGTATATCTTTAGTCATCTTTGTCTTCTGCAGATGCCAAAGCAGAGGCTTCTGGCTTGGGTTCTGTTGAGTGTGGCAGTGTATCAGGGATGGGGAGGTGGTTTTCAGTGAGCCTTGTGCAAGTGGCTTTTGCAGGGGATTTTCCTTCAATCTAACAAACTGAATGATTTCTGTTTTCTCAGGAATCATGGTTATATCAGTAATTAAATTTAAAAGAGCATTCATCGGCATCATTATGATCCAAAATCTGGAGGTTGTTCTAGCCCTGAGCTTGGGCCAGAGAAGTCCATGTTCCTCACTAGGAAGGATGAAGATAAGTCATACAAGTACTAGGGAGAAGTTTGCTGTGACTTTCTCCTGCCATAGTTAATATCAAACACATTACACCACTGACTAGCTTTTAATGTGCCAACACCATATTCATGCTGGGCAATGTAACTCCAAACTTGAGGTTAGGATTATTAATGACCTTCACTACTATATGGATTCATAATAGCAATAATGAGGAAAAGCTAACTTTGTAACTGTTCATTTAGTGTTATTCTGGACTACTGAAGAGTTTAGTGGCTGATATTTAATGCATTCTTTTACAAATTGTTAATTGCTGGTGTGATATTTATAGCATAAAAGAACAGAGTTGCAGTGGAATACACTGTACCCCAAACTATTTGAAAGATGTTCAGTAACACCTACTGCAGTGGAAATTGAAGAATAACTATGGTATCGTTTGGGTATCACTTTTATTTTGACATCAGTAATTAGAGTTTAGCATGAAACCACAAAGCATGAAACAGAATGGTATTCAATACTAACCATTGTGGCACAGTAGGATTTGGACTGGAAAGGAAATAAATGCATTTTCATTCTCGGTTTTATTGTGCGTATTGAGAAGTATTGCATGTTGGCCCTGAGGAATTCTGAAGCATATTTTTTTTCCCCTCTAGAAGTATTCAGTGCACTGTGTTGCCAATACAGTAATAAATAATAATAATAATTTAAAAATGTGTGAAATCCTCTTTGTTCCCAGCTGGGCAGTAAGAAGCTGATGAATGCTGTACTGTTTGCATCGGAATTGGCGAGTTGCATTTACTTCTCCTCTAAATGCTGAGGCATTGTTCCTCGGTGGCGATGGTTCTTCAGTGGTGGCAGCTCATCGCCAGTTCAGGAACAGAACCTTGTGATCTGTTCCAGAGGTGACGTGGTTGTGGTAATTCCCTCAGTAGCTCAGTAATTGTTCTTGTATATTAGGGCCAATTGGTATCCACTTCTGATGTAGGTGTTGCAAGCAATTGCTCTTTATCTTCCTAGGTCTTAAAAACAGCCCACTGAGCATTAGTAAAGCCATTTTCTTCCTTCTATACATGCAAGTTTAACTCTGGAGCAGGAAGAGGAAATGACATTTTGGTATTGGAGAGTATCTGGTGCATCTATAATGTTATGCATAAGGAAAGGAGCAGGAGAAGGAGCTTGTTCCTTGCAGGGGGAGGGGAACAGTCACAAAGGATCTCTTCCCAGGATCCCCATTACTAGTGGCAGTTTCCTAATGCACTCAAAAAGGAGGTCCAAATTAATGTTCCAAACTGTTAGGAATAATACAGGCATTTGTAGTAATCAGAATTGATTTATGAACAGGACAAAAGGGACTAAATATACCATGAAAATGCATGTTGCAGACTCTTTCCCCAAATGAATAATTCATTCTGTTCTAGTATCCATGAAAACAAAAACACTGTGTGCATAAGAACCCATTAAGAAAGTTAATCCCACAAATGGCTGGACACGGAGGAAATCAGCTTTTGTTTTAAAAGGTAGATTTGAGTAAATCTTCTCTAATTTGATTTGCCAGTGGGGTATGATTTAAGTCAAACAAGTTAGCAGGATTACTTGCTATATGGTGGTCTAAATATTTAATAGAGGATGAGAAGTGTCTGCCCTACAGGATAATGAGTTAAGGAGCACTCATTCTCCACAGTGCCAGAGGCAGAAGGTGAGCCTAAAACCGATGGAAATAGCAGGCAAAATAGAGAGTGTTTCTATTTGCATGATACAGTCTTCTAAAACTGGCCTTGGGAGCATACTCTAAATAATCCCAGAATGACTCTAAGAAATAAGTGGCTTTTCACTGTGTGGAAGTGTCATGGTCATCTGAGAGTCTGTAAGGGGCTAGAGATGCACAGAATGAACCTTCTAGCCAGAGCACAGGCTCTAGATGTAGCAGAGGTCCATCCATCTGCTGCTGGATGGGCATGTTGGGAGGAGAGGGAGGAACCCTGTGTCTGCAGAGGAGAGTTTGAGAAGCCTCGTGGCTCTCTAGGAACTACCTAGGAAGCCTCTGGGGGGTGGGCAGTGGGGGAGGATAGGAAGGCAGGGGGGAAGAATTTGGGTAAGTTGAAATCTGGATGAGTGTTTTGTCACTAGGCTGCTGTGCATTTGCTGGAACCTGGATGAAGCTACAGGGAGAAGGTAACAGAGAAGGGACAGCTGTCCCAGGAAGGACAGGGCCTTGGGCCTGGCCTCCTACCAGCCCAGAAAAAAAAAAAAAACAGAATGCCATAAACCAGCATCTCTTTTTGTTTTTTTTTTGTTTTTAATTCTGTATTAAAATAGTTTGCATTTTAATTTGAAAGATGAGCCTTCTTCAGCAACTCCTAGTAAGATTAAGCAGTTATAGCATTTTTCAGAGACTGTTTGGAAAAGAAAATGAAAATTTGATGAATTTCAATCAGATGTAGCTTGCAGCATTCGAATATTTACAGATTATTAAATTCCCTTTTCCCAGCTCTGCTTAAGTGCAAAGCTTGTCTTGTATGTAATATTAATTCTCATTATTCTTGGACAGCTATTCACCAAGTTCTGGTACAGATTTAATTCATCCAGGGCCTGGTCTAAACTCCCTGAAAAATCAATGGCATCACTTTCGCTTGAATTTTTGATCATGTCTTCTTTAAAAGTCAGTTTCTCCGGTGTATAAATTCTTGGTGCTGCTCTTCTGTGAAGTCTAATTTAAAAAAAAAAAAAACAAAATCTGGTAATGAGTCATACAAGATGTTTTCACCTGTTCATACAAAGAACTATTCATTTTCTTATAGTTGCTGCTTTTTTCTCAAGTACATCACATGAAAGTGCATTGGTCTGCTCTTTTGTTGGACTCTATGCCAACTGTGTATCCAAATTATTGGCAATACCTTTTAAAGGTGCACATATGTTCTTGCATTTATTTAATGAGTACTTCCAGTCTCCTGTCAAGCTGAAGTGAATACTAGCTTCAATAACAAGTAGGATTCCATTGTGATAGTCATTTTTGTACAAATATTTTAGAAAACATTTTAAATATTCTGAAGAGCTGCTAATTTAAGTGTATCCTTAGTTGTCTTGTGAGCAGGTGTGACCACCTTGTTAAATTTCCCTGGGGAGACGGATGCAAGCTTGTATCTGCTTAGAAATCATGCAGGTAGATTTCTGTTGGTTGTATTAGGTGCATGAAGTTGCTTATAGGTAGGTTCAAAAAGGCTGCATGGATTTATTTGAAAAAGGCATTTTTTCCTTTTTACCTCCTTACCCTGAAGAAATGCACTGCATCGGTAACTTCTTTGTTACAGGATATTCTTGTTTTCTGCCACAGTTCCTTGGTGGATCTGCTGTTTGACTAATATACTCTGACAGACATCAAAGGATTTGAGATTGTCACTCAAAGTTTATGGACTAGGGCCAGGAATCAACGGGAGGGTTTACAAAAGCCCAAACTTTTTCAGACAAGCAATAGAGATGCACTTTTTGTCTGTACTCTTGCTTGGCAAGGGCAGTTGCCTTTGGGCAGGATCATCCCATGTGAAAGAAACAGCCTGGCTACTTGAAACCCCTGCAGAGCAGATAGGAAAACCTCAAGTCTGATCACTAAATTGTGGGCCGGTCATTACCTGTGCTCTCTGCTTGTGGAAGGAGGTATCAACCTCTGACTCATACTTGGAGCACAAACATGCTATTTCACTTGCTTTGGCAGGCTTGATCCACACCTGCCCCTTCTGTAATTGCCTCCCAAGAGTTTGGGTCTGGATGTCAATGACTTCTGGGCATTAAATAAGGTGGTTCTGATTTGTCAGCCTTTCTCTGATTACCAGCAAACAGTGGGTCAGAGCCATAAAGGATCATGCTCTCCTCCTGCCCTCTCCAGCTTTTCTACCCCTCCCACAAAAAAAGAAAAGAAATCTTAAAACCTTTAGTAGCATCTGATTTATAGCGACTCTTTTGGAAACTTCATGTAATTAGCAGAGACCACTGTTTTAACATCTTACAAGACAGTGCAAGGGAACACCACAATTTCAAGTACAATCTTTCTGCTGCATAGAAAATGTAGCATATGAAAATTAGCATAAAACCTCTGAGTGTTAGGATGAGAGGGTGGGTGTTAGGAGAGAGGCACAGTCTCTGCATTTAAAAGGTCTGAGTTTGATGCTTGACTCTTTCTAAAGTTTTCCTGGGAGTCATTAGCTGTGTTTAATTGCTAAACTTCATTTTAACTGGTTTATCTAATTAGATTTAAATATTCACTTCTTTCAGTGCTTAGACATTTCTCCTGACAGTGGTGGTCAGAGAAGGGCTGGTATGCTAGGCGCTGACTTAATATAAGCAATAATATTGTTAGCACATCTGTAAAAAGACAAAGTGCTTGCAATATCAACAAATAATAGAGCCTGTAAAACACTGTGATCTGTACTGCTTCTCTGGTGACTTCCATAGGGATTTGTATGTAGCGACTTCTAGGAACTGCGTAAATCCATAATTGTGCAGTATTCAATGGGAGCGCTATGGGCTGTTTGCCTCGGAGCTAGGACAGTAAAGCATTTTTTCCTTTGAGCTGTATGTCCTGACAATCGTTTCTGCGATGGGTAGGTACAGCTAACTTCCATCTCCCTACAAAAGCCATGCAGGCTTGCACTTAGTTGCTTGCCCTGGTGCTAAACTGAAATGGCTTGATAGAAATGATGCATTCATACCGAGTTAAAACTGGTAACAAGATATATGTGGCTCTGAAGTGCCATCCTGAAACAGCCATCAGGACTGAGCAGCAAAGTTGCTTCTTTTTACCTCCTACATTTAGGAAAACTATAATCTTAGCTCAAAGCAAATCTATAAACTCATGTTTGAACTAAGCTTTGCAAATTCTAAGACAGCCCCTTAAATTAGTGCTCAGGCAGGGAGAAAAACAGTTCACAGCTGGAAATGCCTGTTCTTCCCTTCCACAAGATGCATAGAGAAGAGGAATTGATTTAGACTTTTTTAGGATAGGAATGGGTTTTCTCTGTTTGCGAGTGTGAAGCAAAAGGGCTTCATCCTAGTGGGAGGATCTCTTCATGCTAATGATGATGATAGAGGAATCTGTGCCCTGAAAATTGCATTCAAATGCATCTGCTATAGTTTTGTTTTTGTTTTTCAGAGTGTTTGTGTGACAGTCGGCTGACTGTTGATTTTGAAGAAATAGCTAGCTAGCTTGATGAGACTAGCCAGGCTACGTTGGCCTTTGGGGACTAGTATCTCCAACCCTCAAGGAATGAGTAGTTGTTTTTGGCATAACCCTAATATTAGAAATGGACAACTCACTCTCACTTGGCTACAACTGGGCTCTTTTCCTTAGTAACTACAGCAGAGGTAGGTTGCATTTAGAAAGCAGTGGTAATGGAGGAAACGTACCCTATATATGTCCTCAACTGAGAGTAAAAGTATAGAAGCATATGGACCCTATTCATGGTACTGTCAAGTACTTTGATACTCAAGAAGTTATTTTATTCATTGGAATGTTCTTGTAGGGAGCAATGTCAAAGACAAAGTTTGAGTAGTGTTTTTAAAGCCAAGGGCAACAACATGATTATCTTGCTCTGTGCATGAAATTTTCTTAGATAAAAATTCCTTCCTTGAATATTCTTAAATATAGTGATAAGTTAGTCTTGTGCTTATACATAAAGTATTCTGAATAAGCATGTAACCCAGCCTTCCTTCATTTGCTGAAGTGACCAAAAAGACGAAAACAAAGAGCAACAGTTGTCAACTATGCAAATGAATGAAGCTTATAGGGAATCTGCCTCTGTTAACTTAGTAATTTGATGGGTTGTTTTTTTGATTAAGTTTCCCTGGGGGAAGAAAAGATTTAATTAAAAAGATTCAAGAGGGATTTAGAATAATAAATTATGTCTATTCTGTCTCTGGCAGAGTCTTGGAAAACTGGTTGCTGCTGGAGGACCATGTTTGGTTACAAACAGGAAAGAGGGGGAGATGGGATCACCTGCTTCATGAGTTTAGACCTCGCCAACAGCACTATTTACCGTTTCCACTGTTCTCCTGACAGCAAAGGAATCGGCAAAGGATGCTTTGTGTGTGCCCAGCTTGTCTTTTTTTAATTTTTTTTTTTATTTTATCTTTATTGCTAGAGCCCCCCAGCCCATCTCAACCAGGACCCTCTCTCCTTTGCAATTACACCAGCTCAGCAGTGAGCTGGGATCTGATGGGCTTCACTACTTAGGTGCCATAGTACCATGTTAATTAAAAGCAGAGTCCCTCAAATATTGGAACTTGGTAGCAAGTCTGTCAAGCAAGTAAGATAAAACGATTGTCCTGAATATAGAAGAGCACTGGTGTTTTGGAAGTCAGTAAAGGATTTTTCTCAGATGGTTGTTTCTAGGAACCAGCTGAGTAGTTTTCTAAGGTTGCTGGTTGGTTTTGATAAAAGAACAAGTGCAAAAAAGTGCTTCTGATGGTGCTTTTTTTTTTTTTCTGAGAATCTTTGGGGAAATTTTCATCTTTAAGGTCACATTATGTTTGTTTCCCATGCTCTGTTTATCTAACATTTAAATATCTCCCTTTGCGGTTTTCAAAAGAAATGACTGCAGAGTCTCATTAAGACTGCTGGAGTCAGTTATTATAGCACAAATGTTTCAGCTGAGTCCAGAAGATTTAATTCTTAGTGTATAAGCAAGAAATGTGGTAGTGCACTTAAGTGGTAAATGGGATGAATTGAAATGAACGTTTCTCGTGCTCACTGAAATCCTGTCTTCCAGTACAGAGTGTCAGAAGCCAGGTTGGTTTAACTGGAAGAGAAAGCCTTATCTCCTAACTCCTGTTAGGAACTGAATGTGAAAATGTATGTATAGTTAAAATAAATTTTCCCTCTTCCCCTTTTAGGAGGATTGGATTTTTTTTTATTTTTTTTATTTTTTTTTTTCCCTCCTTGCATTGCCTAAATGTTGTCTCCTTTGCTGTAATCTCAGGCAAATGTTCAGGCCTGATAAAATTTCAAGTGAAGTAGAAGACCCTCCAAATAACCTGCTCATCAATTCTGAGGACAGTTTGGTACACGATTTCCTGTTGTAAAGTGAATATTTGAAGTTTGATCTATGTCCAGATTCTGCTGCTGACTTTAGTGTGTGCTTGGACCTGTACATGACATTTTAACAGAGAATTTAATGTGTATATCATTTCTGGTTTTGGTAGGGAGTATTATAGAATATTTTAGAGGTTTGCTTTTAAAGAAACTGTTCTTTATAATTACTGAAATTAAATAAAGAAATGACAGTGGAATTAAATTGGCTCTTGCAATTAATCCTGATGAAATCCATTCATTCCTGTTTTGATATTTTATTATTATAGTCATATTTTTCCTTTCTGGGAGAAGAATCATTTTCGAAGGGTGGATAGCTTCAGTAGTCTCTTTAATTTGACATTTCTAACTTCTTGAAGATGACTCATTAGGAGTATGACTCTTGCCTGCTATCCTTTCAGAGTATTTCTCTAATCTGTGACTTTTTGTGACTTTTTGATATTTCATATATAATGCTGGCTACCAAGGCCCTGATGCACTGCCATACTACAAAAAGCCTTTATGAAGAGTTAAAGGAGTCTTCTGTGATAACTTGCCCTCTTCCAACATACAGTAAATGCATAGAAAATTGTGTGGTGTGGAATATGAACTGTTTGTACCAGTTATGCCCCATTTTGAGAATACAAAAGAGAGGTTCTTGCTTTTTATTTCATCCTCTATTTTATCCTTTTTTCCTTTTCATTGATCTGAATCAAAACCTACTTTATTTTGAAAACAGCTGCAATTGCTGTGATTTATGTTCTGTTCTAGAGTGCAGGGGGAGGTGAATGAAAAGAAAACAAACATTCAAGATGAAAATTTTCATGTTTTCTGACTCTTGATAAGTAACTAGCTTCTTTTATAAAATGCGCTATATGTTTAAAAAAGATTTGGTATAACATGAAATATTTACCATTATAAACATGAATATGTAAATCAGATTGCTGCTTATGAGATGGTTATGAATACACAATTGTCTATAATACCATTCATCTCAACTCTTATGGAAAACAAATATATATATATAGAAGTGTTTGAACCCTCATGTTCAAAACCCACATCATCTTTCCTGTCAGCGGGATGGGAAAGTCGTTAGGGCACCGAAGGAGAGAGCAAACGCACTGGGAAACAAGCACACTCAGTGCATATTCACAAGCCTGTGCGTGTCTGCAGTGACACATCGACACACGGTACACCCCAAAACAGGCAAGAATTGCAACATAGTCCTGGAACAGCACTGCTGAGGTGCTGTGTCAAAGCCCTTGCTTGTGCTCTATCCCCGTGCATACTGGTGGTAAATATTCCAAAGCTTGCTCTGCCTGTTCTTGTTGGCAAGCACGGGGCTTTAGTGAAATGATCCACGAATACCCTCGGGTCCTTCCTGCTTGCTTTTCTGCGTTTATACAGGGTCTTATTTTTCATGCATAATCTTTTTACCTTGCTTTTGTAGGGGAAATGCTACAAGGTGCCCATCTGCTAATGAGACGGATCTTCCTGTGTTTTTTTGGCTCTAGTGTCCTCTCCAGTGGTTTGTGCATATGCTTGTGTGTTGTCAAAAAAAATGCTGGTGCAGGGTGAACTGGAGATTACTTTTTTATTACTAGCTGTGAAGTAGCTGCCATAAACTGTTTTTTCCTTAGAGAACCTGCTTGGAAAGATGCCTTTTTGCAGCTTTCTAAGATGACCTTGACTCCTCTGGTCTCTACTCCTGTATCACCTATCTTGATCCCATTGCAGGGATAAGTCAAAATTGTGATATTGGCCAGTTATGACTTCTTTCTCCCTTTGCATTTCTGGTGAGGAAGATGCAGTGTGGTGGCCTGATTTCCAAAACTTTCTTTCTAATAAGCCAGCTGGCCAAATAAGAACTGCAGAGCGGCTCAGCTGTTTGCTGTCTGAATTATGGAAGGCAATCAGTATGAAACCTGGAATATTTTTCCCCATATGCTATTTAACATCTGTCTTCAGTATTTCAGTATGAAATTCAGACTAAGACTTTAGTGTCTCCAAGAGACTGGAGAAAGAGATTAATGCTGGCATTAAAGTGGAGCAGTTGGTTCAGGAGATGTGTTGGAGAAAGGTCTTGGATTCAGAGTCCATGGCTGGAGCTGAAGTTACCGATAGCACGAGGGCTCAGGAGCGATGTTTTCCCATCAGAGAACTGAGGATAACTGTGAGTTTCAGATGTGAAAGCTAGTTAAGTTATTGACAACAAAATGTAGTCTTGTGGAGATTTCTTACCAGGAAATGTCTCAGGCAGAATTAAGTGGCGATACGGAAGGGTCTTTAAATCCTTTTTTTTTGTCCTTTTATAGGAACATGACTCTAAAAGCCATGAACAGAGGGAATACATGTAGAGAAAAAAGCTGCAAAGAAAGAATGATTTCTGCTAATAGGCCAAGTCCCACTGGAAAAAAGCTATGCATGTCTTGAAGTATTTTTATATGCAAAAGGTTTGATAGCTTGAATGAAAATTTTTCTTACTGAGAAATGAGAGTTTGATTATTAATCAAATGGAAGTTTTTCATTTAGTTTTATTTTTAGTTCAAAGAGCCAAACAGTTAGGTCTCCTTCTCCTTTCTTTCCCTCCTTTCCATTTTTCATTTCTTATCTTTGTAATTTTTTCAAAGCTGAAGTAGTTCAAAGAAAATGACCCTTTCCATTTGGAGGGAAAGAAATAGAGAAGCAGGAGGAAAAGATCATTGTTTTTTGCTTCGAAACTTGTTTCCCCTTTCTTATATAAAAATGAAAATTACAATTCAAATGGAAATGTACCATTCAAAAACTTGAAAAAAGGATGCAGATTTTTTTCCTCTATTCTTTAACATTTATTTTACTGTCTTTGTAATACATATTACCATATTAGGACTCTTTACCATTTAACTTGATGGTAGCCATGGATTCAAACACCTTTAAATAGTGGATTTGGTCTTAAATCACCAAAGCGAGTGCAAGTTTTTCAGCATCATTTCTAGCATGCTAGTTTGATCAGGTGATGCTATCAAGATTTCTATTGCTACTCTGCATTATCTTTCATGTCTTGCAATTTGTGCTATTCATACAAATTGCTCCCAAATAGGGTATTCAAAGCCAAATTTAAACACACCACTAAACTATGGGAACATAGCACATAACAAGCTACAATGAAAGTCAAGAGCTATTGGAACTTATGATCACCCCTGGCTTGGAAAAACCTAATGAATGGTAAATGCAGTTCAGTTCAGTTAAATGTTGAATAATGAGCCCAGAAACAATGATGAAAGAAGGCTGATCTGATGAAAGGGTGGCAGTGAAGTAAGTGAAGAATAAGTGTGGGTGTTATTAGAGGTATGTCGCTTAAATGCTGGAGCAACAGTTTAGGCTGTTGCAAAGGAACAGCTGAGGCAAAAAGAGTCCTTACTTGGACTTGTACAGTGGTGAAGGGAGAGTTTTCCATAACAGATTGGGAAAGTAACTTGTGTGAGGTTTAAGTTCATTTTGTACTTTTCCTCACAAATATCATCTAAACTGCTAGGGGGAAGTGGGGCTGTCAGCTTAATGAATGCCTGTAACCTCCTTGAAACACTTGGTCAGGGGCAATAGGGTTGTCATTAACTGGGTCCTGAATGGGGTTCCAGGTGGCCCATAACCATAAATTACTGGCACCTGCATGCGTTTGACTTGGTGAAGAACTGGATTGCTGCTCCTCCTGTCCTTGCTCCCCAGCCCAATCTGGGCACAACTGTGTGTAGACGGGGCCTGTGTCTCACACTGCTGATACCCTGCCCTCTCGCACGGGGTGCTTGCCTCTTCTGGCCACCCTCTTGGCCTGCTCCCAACGTGGAGAACTGGAGGCTCCTCCATCCTCATGGAGGGCTCCTTCTGGGGGCGAGGGAAGCGCAGCTCTCCCAGCATGTGAGAAGCATCCGGCAGGGCTAGGAGTTGGTCTTTAGCTTTGTTTTGAGCAGGCTGGAAAAGGTAGGGGAAAAGACTAACAGACTTCCTTGTGAGCCAGGCAGCAAAGCCTGTGTTTTGGGCAGATGCTTACATTACCCCTTCTACCTTCTTTTCACATAGGTGGGGGAAAGTACTGTGGAGAATTTTGATGATAATTTTGATAAAGTCTGTGGAGAATTTTGATATTTCTGTTTGGGATGAGCTGTAGCATGTGTTTTTTCTTCATTTTGCTGTTGAAATGGGAGATTTTTTCCTTAGGATCTTTCTAGCTAAGCTTAAATTAACATTGATGTTTCTGTGAAAGCCTTTGATTGCAAAACAGCATTTCACAAGGGGAAAAGTTTTACACAGGAGAGAATTTTTGACAAGTTCCAGATGTTGGCATAATAGCTTTCTTTAGAAGGATATTTGATATTAGAGAAGCTCCTTTCATTGTGGTAGAAGTAGGACGTGCAAATGCAGGAGTTTTCAACTTTGTTGAAGAGACTTTGCAGACTGTGTGGATGCCAACTACTATCATCATCATCTGACATTGGTTTTTCTGGAGTCTTATACACTGTACCTGCTCTCAGGATCATTTCTCATACAAGTTGATTTTAGAGTTTCTTCTGAAACTGAGTGATGGAGAAGGAAAAATGAAGCTTGGAAATTGTAGGCACTCAGAGTTAATGAGGCAGCCTAAATTATATTGGAAATGATTGTAGGGAAGGCAAGGGTGAAGAATGGAGTGTGTTTGGGGTGGGGGGAAATACAACATGAGGCTCAAACATTGCTGTGTTTCTCCCCTTTCAAACACTGCCAATTCCATGATAGGTCTGACAGAATTGTTAATATAAAAACATTTATCCTGCAGTCCGATTAATGCTTCTTGAAAACCTATTTGCCTTGAGAAAAGTGTGTATCTCCATTCAGCCTTGGCTAGAGGCTTCAACACACCTTAAATGAAGTAATGTGTTCTTGGCTACAGGCAGATATGAGCGGGGTAGCACTTAGTTTGTCAACCCTGATGTGCTCTGTAAGCAATTTCTTTAGAAGCCTTAAATTGAGAGAAAAACAGCTCTGTATTAGCCAGCCTTTCCTTCCCTCGTCCTCTCTGCAGTCTCTTGCTTGTCTTGTAAGTGAATGAACTTCGAGCAAAAATGCTGTCCGCCTAAAATATAATTTGCTCTGTGTGGTGCTGAATGAATAATTTATTGAGCTAACTGTTTGAGTACAGCATGTCTGAGTGCTTGATCAGATATCCTCGACTGCTTGGATGGGTGACAGGGAAAGCCGAATGAGCTTTATACCACCACAAAAGCCAAGGGGGGGGAAATAAAAGTAGCGAAACAGCCCTTCTTGCTCCACCTAGGCTCTCATGTGGGCTAGGATACAGATAAAATGATAGTGCTTGGCAAAAGGATTCCCTCAGTCTTATGGTAACTTTATTTTAAGCCATTTTTGTCTCCATTATATTTAATGCTGCTCCTTGTATGTGAAATTGCAGCTAGTTTATTCAATAAACTAAAAAAAAAAAAAAAAATTGTCCTGAGGAAACTTCAGGCATTGTTTGATGTGTTTTATTTATTGGAGCATGGACAGTATTTGTCAGTGATGCTGCATATTCTAAAATGCATGGCACATAAAATTATTGATCCTTTCAAGAAGCCCAAATGATTTTTACCTTAGCCTCAGGCTCTATTAGTAGTGTGGAAAATTGAAACAGGCTCTCAAGTAAAAACTAGCATAAGATGGAAACTACAACCAAAGAGCTGTCAAGTGGAGAAATGCTTATGAATTGTAATGAGCATGATCTAAAGATGACATTAGGCTTTAGGAGTTTGGTTAAATCTTCCTTCCTGCCATATGACTCACAAAGGTCCCTTAACACATAACAAAAGCTAAACAAGAGCAGTTTTAGGAGTATTTAGAAGTGACGCACATCAAATATAGTGAGCTTACTGTGTGGTGGGTGAGGGGATGGAGGAGTGTCGGAGGAGAGCCTCAAATTGAGGCAGGCTCAGGTCCTAGGGGACATAGGTAGCTTGTGTGGAAATTGTCTTTTATGATTGCATTTTCTTGGTGTTACCTTCAAAACATGACTTTTCACTTCCCCATATATGTAAACATCAAGTACTGATATTCTTGATAGCAAGAGACCATTTTTGCTGTTTCTGTCTTGTGTGTTGCTACCTCTGTTGTGTCTGGGGTGACAGAAAAACTTTTGCTTCCTGAAGTTCTCAAACACCTTTTCACAGGGTTCCTCATTTAACAAATGTTAGCATCCGTTAGTACTAACACAGAGAAAGCAAATGCTATTACTGTGACCTGTATGACTGGAGCTGAGGGCTCCATTTAATCCATAAGTTGTTCTACTTCCAGGCATTGTCTAGAAATACTGCAAAGCAGTATTTCAGGTAGAGAATTACTTTTTCCTTGGGGCTGTAGATGGTTTCTCCATTCAACTCTTTCATAGAACTTTTGCTCTTAGTGGAAGTGGGGAGGAGGGTGAAAGGCCCAGCCGAAGGTTTAGAGTGCAGAATGTTTTCGTTTGCTTTGATATCTGGGAGGAATGCGCTAACCTTTGACAAAACAAGTAGATTATTTTTCTAATTGCTCCCATGTTGCCGGAGTGGATGAGAAATGTGTTCGGCAGCAGGTTCAGGAGCATTTTTAGGATTAGAAGAAAGATTTCATCACAGCTGTACTCTGGTACTGCTAATATCAACTTCTTGGATGTCTTCCAGGTTGTATCTGTTTAGGTTTGCTGCCAAAGGAAACTATTTGGTTTTACTATTGTCAGCACTGTGGAGACAGTGCAGATATAGAAAGGCAAACTGACATTTTGAAACATTTGAGAATATATACACTAGAAAATCACTGGCAATGAGTTTTGCAGAGCAGGGGAGGTCTGGCCCTTTCCAGATTCCATGATCAGCATCCGAGCAAACAATTAGAAAAGTCTTATTTTAAATTGCAAGTTATTATAGAATTCATTGAGGAAAAGTAAATACTGAAAATGGAGTAGCCTTATAACCGCTCCTTTGAGTGTGTTTCAAGTAGGTAGTCAGTCTTCTAGCAGAAAGAATTTAATATCTGAAGATATTCACTCTCTCCTTGCAAACATACGCTTCATTAATGAGTAAGACAAGCCCATCAAGCACCCATTTTTAGACAGATAGAAACTGAAACATGATTGATCTTGTCCAGAGAGATGTTACTAATTAAACTGTGATGCCTTAGATAAACTGGAAATCACTTTTTTTTTTTTAAATATGTACTATGAAGTATCTCAATCTAAACTACTAGTGACTGATTAGATTTGAGGCTTTTACAAGTTCTCCACTTGCTTTTCCTTATTGGGAAGGAGGACAGAGCCTGGCCATGTGTATTTGCTTGGGAGTGAGGCTTAGGACAGATTTGATATTCATTTTTTTAATCTTGTTCAGTCACTTGATATTTGCTCATGGGATTGTGGCTGCAGTTAGTTACAGAGATGAGGAATCTAGTGGTCCAGTTCTGTCAGTGCACTTGTAAAAGCATCCTGCCTTGCTGCTCTTTTGAGGGTTTTGAGCCTCATGTTTCTCTTGGAAGCTCAATGGTGCTATCTGTGTGCACGACACATGTTTTATTATGAAAATAAATGTTGGGATCAGTTGTAGGCTCAGCAGGCCAGTGGTTGTGAAGAATATGAGTTACTTATCTGCTTTGTTTGGAAAAGGTCTTCAAAGCCATTTGTTTGGACTTTAGATTTAGATGTCTGACTAGCAGTAGTATTAGCTTGAACAATTTAAAATGCTAAAGAGATATGGCTGAGAACTGATCTATTTGTCAAAACTTAGATGCTGTGTTAAGGAACCTTTGTAATTGACTAAGTTCACATGAATGCAACTTTTTTCTTCAGTAATTGTGACTATTTCTAAATGAAAAGCAAGGTTCTTGAATGCTTGATAACAGCACATGTAAGATAAAACCTTTCATTATTGTTGGGCTAAGAAAGGTTTCTTTAAATACTGCCTGCCTTCAGTACAGTATTTCCACTCCCCCTCGTGTTATTCTTCATTCCCAGTTATGCAGTAAGTGCCATTGTTCTAAAATATATTGTCGTCTTTTCAGAGGGCAGTAGAAAACCAATCTCCTATTCAGAAACTTCTATAAAGCATTTTCTTTAGGCATTAAATTCAACATTAGGACATAATCTCAAGCTCAGGGAAAAATGAGGTGGTCGTGCCAGGTTATATCTTATCACTTGCAGCGTCTTTATCAGAGTAAATGGATAGGGTTGTAATTACATTTCTGAAACCTTTCCCCAATAGAGAATTATTGTTCCCTGATTAAAACTTGGTCCTTGTGATAGAGGTTTGATGCTTAAAACTAATTTGGAAACAGCTGCCAGCAGTTATATCATTTCATCTTTCATTTTTGGGCCATTTAAAATCATGTTGGCTTGTTAAGGACTTTTAAATGAATCTGGTGTTGCTTAAAAACAATGAGCTTCCAGATTTTGAAGGAGACTCTCTCGTAGCCAGTGGAGCGGGGCAGTGGTGCTGCTGGCTGCCCCTCTGCAGTGCCGTGTCCTCCGGTGTGTCAGGAGCACTTGGCTCTGGGAGCCACTGGGAGCAAAAGGAAGGAGACTGAGCGGGTGGGAAAGCTCTCGGTGCAGACTGGAAGACAGACTTGTCCTAGGGACCTGGAGGAGATGGAGCAAAGGTGTCTGTAGCTGACAGCAGGGCTGAGAAAATAACTTGTCCTTTGGGGATACTCTGGAAAGGTTTGTTTTACTGTTACCTACCATCTTTATGTTTTTGAAAGCTCTTTGGTTTGAGTTATCAAGCTTTTGAGGCTGAGAGCCCTCCTGGGATGCTGAGGGGAAGAGGCCGGTGCTCCGGCAGAGCTGGGATGCTGCGCGGTGGCTTCACACTGTCTCCTATGGATGTAGACAGTTGCGCTGCTCTATAAACATGTGAATATGCTCAGGTTTAGCTTACAAAGATAGCACACAAACAGTGTTAAGAGAATGGAACTTTGCTAGGTCAGCAGGGGTGTTTTGCTGTTTGTATATGGATTCCTATTAACTAAGAATATTTAAGGTGTTTGTGTCCTGCTGCTATTGTTTGCTCAGAGGAGTACGAATCTGCAATGTATTTAAGATTGCCTTTGCTCCTTCAGTTTTGGAGGATGTGGTGCTGAGGATTTTCCCAGCCATGGCCTGGGCTATGTGAGAGGACAAGTGTGTTGGTATTTGGATGTTGAAGGCAATGATGATAAGAGTTCTCCCCAGAGCAGTAAAGAAATGGGATTTACTCCTGATGTTTTGTAATTGGCAAGCTGTGTTAAAACTTGAAACTTTTGCATTTGCTATTTTATGTGCAATTAAGGTGACTGCAGTACTCAAGGATATTGTGTGTACCTGCTAACGTATCATGGGGTGATGGTCAGGCAGGTGTCAAGGTGGGAAATGTTGAGAGGGTGCGTTGGATCAGGTTCCCCAGAGAGGTTATGGAGTATCCTCTGGAGATGCTCAAAACCCACCTGGATACGGCCACGTGCTCTAGGTGACTCTGCTTGAGCAAGGGACTTAGACTAGATCATCTCCAGAGGTTCCAATCAACCTCAACTGTTCTGTGACTCTCTGCAAAAAGTCTTGTAACTTCAGACTCTTGTGAAGGATTAAGAGTACTGTTGAAAGAAAAAAAGGTTAGAAAATGTGTGGTTTTTTTTATATCTAAACTTCTGGGCTTTCATTAAAGTATGCCTGTGTAACTTCATTTCTAATTAGAGATGCTCTCTGTAGTGTTGTGTGCAAGGTTTATTATGGATCTGGCAGTTATGCAAATTGTTTTTGAAAGTACAGCTGTTAGCTTCAGCTTTATGGCTGAAAATGTGTTTTTCCCTCAATACTAGGGGAGAGCCGAAGTACTGTTACAGTTTAAAAAGTTTGAGGTCAGAGTTTGGGCTTCAGGTAGGTGATCAAGGCATAGCATGTGTTGTGACTCCCTAAAATTTACTCGGAAGAGGAAAAGTGCGGTTTAATAGCATTTCACATGTCAGTCTGGAAAAAACTCCTACATTAAGGGTACTCAACTGTCTGATCTTTGTGGTGGCTTAAAGGTCAGAAAGCAAAATTTCTTCAGCTGATGTCTCTGTCATGTGGTAGTCAATCTGACAACATTAAAATGTGCAAAATACTGCAACTTTCCACTGTCAGTTAAAACTTCTGCCCCAACTTGAACTCCAAAAACAGGAAAAAAATGCTCATTAATATTAAATTAATCATCGTGTTCTCAGTCTTTTAGTCTTCTTTCTTTCTTAGCAAAAGGGGAAAGGAGCCCTCAAGGATAGGGATGGTTTGATGCAGTTGCATGGGACTGTGGTGACTGCGTGCTTTGTGTTGCTGTTGGGATGGTTTTCTCCCAGCTTTCTTAACTTTGTGCATTCCAAAATGTAATAGGATGGGGGTGACTTGGGAAATTTTTCTATTGAATTTTTGCTAATTTCTAAAGGCCAGAGCCTAACATACATTTTTCTTGCTGCAGTGCCTCAGCAAGTTCATGGGGCTGTTAGCTGAAGAGCTCATTAGGGATCTAATCCATCTCATGCTCCTGTTGTAATGGAAGTAAGAATTACAAGGACCATGAGATTTCCTTCATTTAGGAGGAAGAGGTGTAGAGCTATTAAAACTCTCACTATCCTAATTAAGGTGTGGAGGAAATATGGGTAGGAGCTTCATGGCATTTGCATTAATTGGAATTGGGCTGTGGGTAGCAACAGTGGCTAATGAAAAAGTAGCTTTGGAACAATACATAGGAATTTTCCATTAGGTGAAAGTCTACTGCAATGTGTATGTATGTTTTAGCAGCTTAGCAATAACTTAATCCTGTAATGGTACATAG
>VZSV01000018.1:6212897-6293257 GCA_013398735.1 Nothocercus julius | reverse complement strand
CCCAAATAGAATGAGATACACCAGAAGGAGGAATTGATGTTCAGCATAGTGAAGTTCAGCATTGTAACCCAAAATATATTACAGGCTATTTTCTGCATTCTTCTCAAACTTTAGTATGACAGCAGCCAATTTTATGAAAATGTAGAATTCCTGCTTGAGTGCATCAAATTTTGCTTCAGTGCCTCCATCCGTGAGCTTTGTACATGTGCTAATAAGGGCTTTTCCAGAATCCATCTGGTTTGCTGTGGACAAATGGGAGTGATTTATGAAAGAAGCTTTTAAAATGTTAAAAGCATATTTCATGCATTACAAGTGGGTGTGAGCTGCCTCTAGATGGAGGTGGGAAGCATACTTACAGTCTTTATTACCTGTTCAACATACTCACATTACCATGCCGATATTAACTAATCATTTCAGTAACTCTAAGGTAAATTAATAAATGCTTCTAGTCCCAATTCTATATAGGGGGAAGTGGATGAATTGTCTTGACCCTTGCAAGGACAGGAGGGGCAGAGCCAGGAGCAGAGTCACAGCCATTACTCAGGCATAACTTTATATGAGTTGTAGTTCATCATTGCTGTGTAGTGCACTGAGCAGACATTCATAAAATAAGCAGCTGTGCCAGAGATGTCAGCACCTTTAGTGTTTGTTTTGGGTGCTTGTTCACAGTTGTGCTGTTGGAGGGTTTTGTGGGATCCACCCCAAGCAGTAATCTTGATGTTAGCCTTGTCTTTGGGGTTTAGATGAAGCCTATGTGTCTTTTCAGCCTCTAGGCAAGGGGCGTGCTTGGGACCAGCTCTGAAGCACACAGCTGTTCCTTCTGCACATGGGATTCATATCCTATAAACAGATGGTTTATATGTGTTTTGCTGTAGCCAAGCAGTAAATATGACCCTGCTTTGATAAATGTTTGATTTGAGCCTATTTTTGAGGCACCTGCAAGTTCAAATTGTTGGGTGATGAGTGTAATTCTCTTCTAATGAGTTCTTAAAACTTCACATCACCTGTAATTAACCAACCTATTAGCAAATACCACTGTTGCCACATTCTGCCTATTAGGTGTGAAAAGTAGCGATGCACTGAGCATCTGTTTTAATTTGTCTTCCTAGGTTTGTAGCGAAACAACCTTCCTCTTCACTTTGGTGGCTTGTTTGGTTTTGACTGTATTAATGTAAGTTATGGTTTCTAGGAAGAACAGATGGTGTATTTGTAAGGCAGAGATACAGCATAGTTAAGCAGGGGTGAGTCCTGGGAATGTGAAGAGATTTACTTCTGCCCCAGTTATGCCCTTTTTAAAGCTCAGAGCCAGTTCTCCAAGCTGGAAAGTCATGGTAGTGTTTAGTTCCTTCAGCTTGTAAATGTTGTGAGTGAGATTCAGTGTGAGAACAGTAAAAGGTGGCTGCACCTGACACCACTAAGGACTTCTAATAAGTATTTCAGGATGGCCTTTGTATATAGCAATTTGTGTACAAAAAAGCTCTAGATAAATACGAAGGACCTGTGCAACCTGGACTAAGGTCTGTTCCGCTGGCCTTTAGGGAACGGGGTTGGTCCCCACTACTGTGGGGGGGAGGGTTGCCATTTGTTACCAATAATCCTGTGGCTGTTGCTTTTATAGTGCTGTCAAAAGTAAGAGGAGAGATCAAACAGTGCCAAGCATTTCTTGTTATTCAGATCTTTATATATGTAATTGCATCTCTTTGGCCACTTTGTTGTGGAGTAGTGTCTGACTCAGCTACAGAATATATGGAGCCAACAAAAAAGTTCGTTGTAAAACATCCATAAAAAGTGTCCCAGATCTCTTTCATACTATTTTAATTGTAAATGGACTAGTGTGTTTTCTAGGGCTTCTTGCTTTTGGATTTCTGCTTTGGGCAGCAGACCTGCAAACCCAGCTTCAACAGAGTACATAGATATATTTGCCTTCTGCCATCTTCCTTTTCTGTTAGTTTCTTAGCTGCTTCCTGGCTATTCCTCTGTAGCTCAGACAGTCTTTTGGCATAAAATTAGCAAAAGGCAAAAAGTTGATCCTCCTCATAGAAATGATTTGTCACATCTAATTTAACTCTATCAGTAAGGAAATAAAATACTGCCAGAAGGGGGCACAATTTGTATGGGAAGTAGCTATGTTCTCCTTGCTTAGGTGCCTGCTCATTTTATGTTTAAGACCACACGGCTGCTGCTTAAGCGCTGCATCCTGCTGCCTTGCTTAGGGCTGGTGCAGATCACGAGGGCTGCTGTGCTGTGGAGGTGTCCAGACACGTTTATGGCTTGAGTAATCCAGAGGAGGGGCTGTTCCAAAGTCATTCTCTGTTTTGGCCTATTTTTCCTTCTGATTTGGTGTCGTAATCAATACATCTCATGCATAATTTCAGCTTCAAAGATAGGCCATATTTTGTGAAATTTTATTCTTGTCCTCAGATCCATGATTCTTCATCCAACTTTGCAGTAGAAAAAGGAAATGAACTATTTATTGCCTTCTTTAGGAGTTCAGATGTTATTGTTATAGGTGTTTTTGTATGCAATTGAAACAGACTGGCAGCAGTTCGGGAGTTTCCTTCCTTAATTATTCTCATTTCCTCTTTCCTTAACACAGTTATTTAAGCTGCATGATAGGGATTAAATATACCCTTTAGATATTATTATGTTCTATAGCAGTGTAACTAAGCTGATGTAGCTATATTCATGTTTTGTTCAGTGGAAAATCTACCATCACTGTGGACAGTGTGTTATGTGTGGGTTGACTTCATTCAAGGATTTTAAATTGGATCCATTTCACATAACTGCATATGGCAAATAATTCAATGTAAAAATAAACATCTTGTCCATGTAAATACCACTCACTTCAACTGACTTGTGCTTTTCTGTTTCTTGAGAGCAATTACTGTCTGTCAAGTTGTTGTAGATGTATTTCCTGATGTCTTGAGGGGGAAGAAAAGTTTATTTCTCAGCTTAAATTTTCTTTGTCCTTTTAATACGGGAAGAGTATCTTTTGTAGTTATAGATAAAAGACTAGTAATCAAAATACACTTGAAAAAATAGATTTTATTGCTAATCACAAATTAGCCATGTACAGAGCTCCTTTGAAACACTGGAAAGCTCCAAACCTTAATGAAGAACTACTAACCAGTGTTGTTTTGTGGGAATATTAGAGAGGGAGGAACCCCCCCAGCCCCAAATGTACACCTGGAACAAGTTTGCACAAAGTGAATGCTTGTGCACTGTAAAAGCTGTTAACATGAAGCATTCATCCAATGCTTGTCAATCAAATAGTACCAAAATCAAGAAAAATGTGCAAGTATTTTCTAAACCCAGAAAATGTAAAATCATAATTTTGGTTCAGCAAATTCATTTTTGGTCATTCTTGAAGTGTGCTTTGTATTATTCTTAGCTTTATTAAATAAGAATATGTAGAAAATTATGTTGGAACAAAGATGAAATCTTCCTAAAAGATTGATCATGAGAAAATAAACATGACTTTGACCCTGTTGAAACTTACAGACCAGATTTAAAAGTAGATGTCTCTTTGACCTTGCTATCAGAAATAAAACCATTCTGAGTCACTGGATTAACTATAAAGAATGGGGAAAAAAGATCTGGAAGAAAGATTTCCAAGAAACTCAAAATTACCTAGTGAGGAAGAAATTACCAGGAAATTTTTCTGTGCTATTGAGAAAATGATTCACAAAAGTTAAAGACCATATAATAATTTCAAATATCAGTAAATGATAAAGTATGCCTTCTAATGGATTATGAAAATGTCTAGCAGTGTCACCCAAGAAGAACATAACATTTTTCAATCTAAGTACTAAATTTCTCTAACCAAGAGCAGCCTCCTCAAAACTGTTAGTTGTAGGGAATAGAGCAAGTATTCAGTGTCTGAGAAAGGGGAGGGGATAGGAACTTATTGAATGTTAAGATGTAGAATGAATAGCTACACTAGAATGTTTTTCTTCTGGAAAAAAGACACTTTGGGCTATCTGAAATTGGAAATGTCCGTTCTGATAATATCAATCTCTGGTAAAATATTTGGGAGCTAAGCTTGCTAAGTGTATGTATGAGTGTGTACATGGGATAGATACTATAATTTCTATGCAAATTAGATAAAAATAACTTGGAAAGAATTCTTGTGACATGCATATGAAACAGGCTGGGACATCCTAAATATGCTGCAAATGAAATACAGAGTATATGTTCTTCGGTGTGACCTGTTGACCGTATTAGTTGGCATATCTGTGCTGTTTTGAACTGGATTCACTCTTTTCGGCCTGTCCTCACTGTTTGAGTATTGACTGAATTGGCTTCTATATATTCTGTACTGCCCATTAGAAATATTTTTAGATTGTGTTATATATCGGTGCAGGAATATTCTTTAATGTTTCTTCAATGGAAAGTAAACTTTTCCAGAAATCATCTTCATTATTCTTTTTTTCCCAAGAGCACTGTTAAATTGAAGTATTTTGTTCAAAATGTTTTACATCTGTTAAGTACTCAACTGGACATGCTTTGGTGCATTGAAAAATTGGATTTGCAGGTTCTTATTCTGCTTATTCTCTTACTTGATTCAGGAATCCTGCCTGAGTTATGTCCCTCATGATGTGCCACTATCTTTTGCCTTTCTGATCCCACCACAGAGCATCATAAAGGATGTACTTTGAACAGGAACTTTGATTCTGAGAAGAATAGAGGAAAAAAGCCAAAAATCTCCCCCAAACTGAGTGGCATAGTTAAATGTAGAAGAAGAATACCAATCCACACTTCATTTCTGTAAGATTACTTTCTATTCAATGAGAAAAAAACATATTGTGTAATGTTTATTTGGGTTGAAATATGATTTTAAAGTTTCAAGAAGGAATGAAGTTCTATATCTTTAAAGCTATATAAAAACAAGTAGGAAAGCTGTATTACTAGAACAATTGTTTGGCTGGACAGCTGGATTTCTGAAAAATTGAGTACATGCTTTATTTCACTGACTACAATGGGGCTGCTTGTGTCCTTCAAATTTCAGGTATGCTTAAGTGCCTTTTTGAAGCGAGTCCAAGAGTAAGTGTCCTTTCTCAAATCTTGTAAGCAATAATACAGAAATAGGGAAAGTCTGGGGGAATGGATTATGTCTGGATGGGGAAAAATGATGGCAAGGTGATCTAGCTGAGTGTGCAGAGACAAAAGAACGGAGGAGAAATGTCCACCTAGAGGTTTTTTGTTACTGCGTGACCCAGATACTCTCCATGCTCTTCCTGTGGCACAGTAGCTTCCTGAGATGTCTGACTCTGTGAAAGTTTAAACTTGCTGTTGAGAAGGTGGCTTGTGGGTTGGACACTGAGAAGCAGATATTTATGGCTTCTATTTGTGCCACTTCTGTTCCCACAGACCACTGCTCTCTAGTGCTGCATTGCAGTCCAAAGCACAAGTGTTTATTCAAATTTGAAACACTGTTCTTTTTTGGGATGTAAGAGTCAAATGTATCAATATAGTGCCATTGCCCAGTGCTTGTAGGTAAGTCGAGTGGCTTACAGGTTTCCTCTGTGGTCTTACAGTGCTTGGCACAACTTTTCACTTGCCCAACTTTCCGCTGCTCTCATTCTGTTGTGAAGAGCTTGTATTTCCCTTCCACTTGCTCCTGCAGTAGTGACAAGGTTTGTAATGTCAGTAAAACTTGGCATGAGAAGACATGTCCAGGTGCCTTGGATCTCCTGCTAGTGGAAGTGCTCCCAGCCTTTGTGATCTGACCTGAGGATTGTGGTGGGGGACCCAGGTGTTGGGGACTCAGCTGGGAAGAGCAGCCCTTCCTGGCAATGTGTGGCGAGGCCTGGGCACCCTCCTGCATCCAGGACAGTTTTCCAGGGTCATTTTAGAAAAGCTGCCTTGGGGATGGAGCTGTTGTGTTGCAAAGGTGGTACATGAGCTGAAACCCTGGTGAGAAAAGGGAGTTATCTGCTAACAGGGAGTCTTGGGTAGAGCTGTGAACTGCACTAAGGGCAGTGATGTGTCGCTTGTCCTCGGAGCAGGGCTGCCTGGTTGGGAAAATGCAGCAAGCCCAGGTCAGGATGTGGCTTATGGCTCTCTGTATGCTCCTGTGATCCTCTGCAGCCTCTTGAAAATGTCCTGTTGTCCTGGGACAATTTAGCCCTTAAGTTTGATTGCTATAATATGACCCAAATGACAGATATTTGGTCAAAAATTCTTATGGATGTTGGTGGGGGGGTTGAGATGCTAGTAGAGTCCTTTGATAGTTGGTTATTTAGCCTGATTACCTAATGGTTCTGGAAAAATAGCTTCAAAATGTTTAAGTCTGACTTCAGCATGGGGGAGGCAAGCTGTTAAGGGTGAGATGGTTATGCAGCTGCTACTGTGCTGGTCTCTGAATAATAATATACAATAATAGTGTGCATCTGGAAGTGACTTCTCAGGAAAGTAAAACTCATGTAACTCTGAATATCTTATTAAACACTTCCTGTATGAATCCTTACAGCTATCACTTTTAATGGGTTCTGTGTGCAAACAAATCATGTTGGTCATATAATAGGTAGTGATAAACTTATTCTGGTGTTCAAACTGCAATGGGGAAAGCTGTTAACTTCCACGTTCTTGTTTTTAAGTGCATAATGGTTACCAGACATAATCTGCTGAAGAAAAAAGGGTCAGAACTGGAGGAGAAGAAAGCTGGCTTCTCTTCTACAGGGGGGTATAAGGCAAAATATATTTGAGAGTTAACTTGGAAACTGTTGTCTGTATTATGCAGTAGGAAAGGCATGTGACTTAGCTGAGCTTGCTCAGGGGGTTGCTAATGGAGCCAGTTCCATCTTGGCATGAGGGGAAGTGATGCTTCCCCAGGGAGCTGCAGCCTGGGACACAGGGAAGACATGCAGTGTGGAGGGCTAAGCCCAGTGTAGCTGGTGGCTGAACAAAAATGCCTGTGTGGTATCTGCAAATAGGGCTGACAACTGAAGGTGGGGAACCTGAACACAACACGTGGGAGCTGGGACGAGGAAAATATGACTGTTTTGCTCTCTTCCACTGGGAATGTATCTCAGTGCAAGAGGCTACTGCGAGTTAAATGAATGCTATTAAGTACCTAGGGGCAGGTCTGATTTGTGTTTGCAGTGGGGCTTCCAGTGCTACTAGCTGTAGGAGGCAACTTTGGATTTTGTATGCAAGTGAATGGCTGGGGGATGAAGGAGCTTATGGGAGATGTTCATCTTAGGTCAGTTTTGCCCTCCACTTTTTCTTCATCTCTTCAAAAGCAGATACCTTTTTTTTTTTTTCCTCAGAGCTGTTGTGCTTGTAAACTGTTACTTGTGTCCATAGGTATCTTGCCCAGCTGGGAATCTTAGTGTGTAAAGGAGACACTTGTGAATTCTATAGGATAATTCACATTTACTGGGTGGTTCCTGGGTTTGAACTGAGTGTATTTCTGGAGACACTGGCCCTGAATTTGTGATGGCAGCAAAATGGAAATTCACAAGCTGTGACCACATTGTTCCCACAGTCTGCATTTAGGGTTAACGTGAGGCAGTTTACCTCTTTGTACTGCAATGTTTGTAAACTTATGCTGTACCAAATACAGGAAAATCCTATTTCTTTCTGACAGCATAGTGTGAGCTTGGCATTCTGACTGCACTTCAGTTTTGTTTGCTGTGAAGGTTCTGTGTTCCCCCTACAAAATGTTTAAATAATAAAATGCATTTTTAATATTTAAATTGTTCAAACTGTTTTCCTTAATTACTTGGGGGCTTAGGGGCATTTGAGTGTTCTCAACAAGTTGGCCAAACAGCAGGTATTTCTTTGCCCACATGTCATTTTTCCTTTTGATTTTCCTCTGAATTTTTCAGAGACTGTAGTGCAAGTAGCACAGCTTGGAGAGGCTTCAAATGTACAATGCTGCAAACAGAAACAGCAGGAGCATAGTCTGGCAGGGTTTATGCTACTGCATTAAGACTGGTGTCAAAAATAATGAGGCAAACTAAAAAGAAGTATTCAGTGTGCTCCCCCAAGAAAAAGGGGAAATTATATCTATTATCAGCAGAAGGAACTAGGAGTGGAAATGAGCTGAATTATAGAAGCCTCAGCTGTAATAAAAGTTAGTAAGGCAGTGAGATGCATCAGTAGAGAGAAGTAGCATACAATTTTTGCAGTTTTTATTAATAAACGGCAAGTCACAAAGATTAAAAGGTAAGTGGCTAGTTTGGGGAAGGAGTGTATGAATTTGCTGCTATAGAAGCTCATTTGAAAAATAAAAAGATGTCCCTAAGACAAGAGTAAGTTTTTTGTTGTTTTTCCTCCTTGCCTATTCTTTCAGCTGGTGTAATGAGGTTAGTTTCTCTGAGATACCAGAATAATGACTGATTTATGTAGTTGTTGCTGCACTTAAATCTAAACTGAGTGCTCGTGAGAATAGTCCTTGTTAGCTAATTTGTCAGCTGACGATAGTCCCTTTGGGGATGATAGTCCCATTGGCTCCTGAATCACTTAATCAGGTAGGTGGAAAATTGGGTAGTTACTTATAAACTTTTTTTTTTTACCCTAAAGCATTAACCTAGCTGTAAATGCTTAAATGCTTTAGTTTCAATAGGATTACTCATTACTCAGTGGTCTTTATTGGTGCTACGTGGAAGATGTTTCTGAAGGACCGGGCTTGCTGCCTGGAGGATGAGGTATGGGTAGAGCTTCCAGCAAAGGACTGTGGTGAAGATGCCCCATCACCAAAGCTCATGGTGTTGGAGGGACTTTGGCTTGCAGCTGCGGCCTGCGCCCCAAAGCACGGAGAGGAATGAAACAGGGGAAAATGGTGTGTGATGACACTGAGCAATAGTTTATTAAAGCAATGGACCAAAAAAGTCAAAACTAAGTACTTCCCCTTGGTGTTGAGGAATTTAAAGAACTTATTTTGTTCTTTTGTAGCAGGAAGTGTTTTGAATGGGGTAGATTTATTGCATTTTCTTAATGCTGGCAGAGCAACTCCCTTCAGTATTTACTGCGTCTCGAACCTCTTGTCATAAGCAATTTCTAGCCTTTTTAATGTCTCCTTGTTAAGACTGAGTACTGACTGCTGTGTTTTCCTCATTCCTTTTAAGACTGGAGTGTCTGAGCTGAAAAGTCAGTTCCTTCACGCAAAACATTAGACCTGTATCGGGCGAGTAAAAGCAGCCAGCCAGCCTTCCAAAGCAAGAGATGCACAGCGTGTGGTGCATCACCTTTATGCTAGGATGGAGGGTGTGCGTTTTCTTTCTCTTTAGGTCAGTGTAGCCTATGCTTATTACTTCTAGGCTGGGTTATTACACAGGGTCCTTAGAGTGAATCACTAAGTATATTCTACTAGTGCTTCACATCTTTCATTTTCTTCAATTTTAAGTCTGTTGACAGGATAAGACACACTACAGAACAACCTTGTTCTTCCCAAGACTGAGAACACCCTATTCCAAGAAAGCTTAAGAAGGATCATCACAAGATCTGCAGAGAAAATTATCAAGGCTGACTCTGTCTGAGAGAGTAAGATAAGGATCAAAATCTGTCTTGATGATATGAAATTATCAACTTGCAAAATGAAAGGGGATGCCAAGAGGGAAAATCACTTGTGAAATCCTCAAAGCATAATACTGTATAATTCTAAAGTGTTGCATTTAGTGTCTTGATGCTGTAGTGTAGAGCACTCTGCAAATAACAAGAGCGTAGTGTGGGACTTGTGAAAATATTACGGGAATTTTATTGTTGTTCTTTTCTTTGAGCATACTAGCTGTCTGTCAATAGGTTTTTTTATGTTCCTTAACTTATGCTTAGTGGGTCTTTATTACAAAGCATCTGAGCATGTATCGCTTCTGTAGTGCTGCGCTTACGTGCTGAATTGTGATTACATTATTACTGTACCTCTATATTACACTGTTGTCTTTTAGCAGGACATGCCTCAAGAACAAATGTAGGATTTTAATAGAATTGAAAAACAGCAGTGCTCCCCCTCTACCAAAGAGAATGCTGCTTTTTAATTTGGTAAACTATCTTTAGGATGTCTCAAAAGGTATTTGAAGCTTTGTCTAGTTGCATGTGTTTGAGGGTTTAAAATTTGTTATTTCTAAAGTGTTTTTTAAGCTAGTTTAATTTTTATTAGCTGTGTTGGCTTCTAGTAGTCACTGTCAAGTCTGCTGGAGATGTTCTCAATCTAGAGAAAGGAAAGATTCCCTTTAATGCAGTTTGTCTATTGAATATAGTTGTTAGGGAACTGTCAGTGAGAGGAAGTTTGGTTTACTAATACATCAACAGTAATTTCTGCCAGTGCTGTGTAAGGGGGGCTGTATCTCTTATGAAATTAATCCTTATTAAAAGCCTTTCTCTTTTGATCAAATAATATTCAAAAAAAACCCTGCCAATTTCTTTGGATTTCTTTTTCCAAGAAGCCACTGTTCTGTGATTAAATCTTATGCGTTGCTCCATACCTGCTTCAACTGGAATTAAGCATTTCCAAAAAGGGTGATTTATTTTGGAAACAGCTTTTGTGCCTTCATCTTTGGTCCCTGGGTGACGCCTCTGCAGTCTCTTTCCTGGAGCCCAGGGGCTTGTGAGGAGGGTAGACGTGATGTGTGTGAGAGCGTGGAGCTCCAGGGCTGGAAGGATACACTGAAATTGTTCATATTTACTGACTCATTGTGCTGTCCTTGTCTAAGGAGGCTGAGATGCTCCAGGAGATGAAGGGTAAGCATTGAAAGAAGGCTCACCATTACTGCTGGTCTTGCAATTTCCTTATGCTGGACTTCACCACGTGCAAGTAGTGTGTGAGGACCATGAGGAGTGACTCCCTTGAATTCTGGTTTTTGTCTATGTATTTTTAAGAGAAAGCATGCGCTCTCCAGAATGTACAGCAGCCAGTCTGCTGTGTCACCATTTGTTTTCACTTGCATTGACCTTATCAGTAGCCATGATGCTTCTGCAGCACAGCTGTGCAACCCTTGCACCAGCAGTCAAGGCTGTTTTCAAGGACCTCAGCTCTCTCCTATGGTAACCACCTGCCATGGTGAACATTCCTTCAGCCTCTCCTTTTAATTCCTGACAGCTGTAGGCACCTCACAATGCATTGCTTGTTCTGGTGTGTTTAACTTGTTTAACTACAACTAAAAAAACCTAAGGAAACTTTTATCCATGTAAAAAGTTTCAGTTTTTTGAACTCATACTTAAATTCCAGATTTCACTTGATAGGTGAGAAATATTTTTTTTTCCTTCTGCCTATTTTTAGGGATAGGACCTTTTTGTCCTTAATGATATATTTGTCTTTTTAAGATGAAAAGGGATATCTCATAAGCCCTACTAAGCTAAGCTCATGGCATGAGGTTTTGTTTTACACTAGCTTGCTGCTTATTATATAATCGCCTGAAATTGCAGAGGGGATTGAGAGCTTGGCTGCTTAGGCTTCCTGTGGTGAAACAGATCTTAATTTTCTATTAAGTATCAGTAAGGGATGTGTGTCCTGTAGACATTTTCAAGTGAGAGGCTTGCTGGAAGGGATGCCACATTCAAGAGGTCAAGTTGTCTTGTGCAAAAAAAATTTACATCCTTGTGCAGTAATTGAACAAGTTTGTGCATGTAGCTGGTTTTAAGCTGTAGCATCCAGGGGTAGGCACTGAATCTTTACAGATGTCTGTTTTATTGTTGTTGACTTTTTATTTTCAAATTAGGAGCAACAAATGGGCCTGTAGCTGCATAGCGTGCTGTTAAGCCTAAGCATAAACTGTGAAAACTGAGGTTTGTTTTACAGGTAGCATCAGCTGAGTCAGTTTCATGCCCCAATGTGTGTTTCAGCAGCAGCTGGACCTTACAGAGTGAGGATGTATCTTGCATGTGAAATGATTATCTTTATCATGTTGAACCATCACCTCTCAATAAGTGTGAAGAACTAGATTCAAACTTGTGCAGTGGTGTAGAACAGTATTTTTTTTTCCTGAGACTTCTCCTTTAGGGTTGAAAGTAAACTTTTGTTTAGAAATATATGGAGCTTCTTGTAAAGACCGGTCCACATAGTCTGTATAGGAGGGCTGGTTTATGTGCTCACAAGCTAAATTGATGCAAAAAAGAACACGAAGACTGTAAATGTTGTTCTCTGCAGAAATGTAAAAGATCAAGCCATGAGTTGAATGGGACCCTTGTGACTTCCTCTCAGTATGCAAAAAAAGCAATCTTCATCGTAGATGGATGCTCCATGCAATGCTGTAGTTACCTTGTTATTCATCTATGTAGGGAAAAATATAACCCAGTCCTACAGGTTAGCAGCTGTTGCGCTGTACATGGGGCATGGATTACATTACACGCACTGTTGTTCAGTTTAAAATTAACATGCCATAATGCTTATTAAAACATCATATGTAATATTTCATTGTGGTTATTATACACTTCTCATTAAGGCAAATTATATTGCTGAGTTCCATTTAATAATGCACTGCACTGTAACAGTTGCAGATATTTCAGTTAGGAATAAGATTATGCCTGTAGGACAGTTTAACATTTTCTTTCACTCTGGAAGAATTTAGAGTAAAATTTAATGGAGACAAGGCTTGATTTTAATAGTTGTGGATTTGCTGAGGTTCATATTCTTTCAGGCATCTCTGCTGTCTCATCCATGGTCTGTGTAAGAACTTGCTTTGAGGCTGATGTCTGTATGAAGATGAAAATATGTCAGCAGGACAAGCTCTGCAACAGACAAATTGGTCCTGCTCTGACTGCCTTTTATCTATTTTTCTAAATATATAGGGAATTTCATTTTCACTGCAGCTAACCTCTAAGAACTTTAAATTCCCCATAGGTCTGGGGATTTGAACACAGTGGGTCATATCCTCATCTTTACAGGCTTATTTCTGCTGAGGAAGTGGCTGAGCAATGTAGTTTTTCTCCCTGCCCCCTGTTACCTGGGTTCTGGTTATCAGTGTTACTGTCATCAAAAGATGCTGATCTAAAGTGTCAGACTCTGGATCTGTTTTGGTCTCACTGCAGTTCTCCCTGCTTCATCTTCTGCAGGGCACTCTTACGCATTTTGATGTGCAAAAAAACACATGGGAGTTGTCTGGCAAATGTGTACCGGGATGTTGTACGTGAACAGGAGCATCTTCGTAGAGAAAGCAGGAATATGCTTATAGACTCAGACTCTGATTCCACCTGTTTATTGTGTATGTTTGTGGGGGGGAAAAAAGCCTATCTAAGAGGAAAAGGGCTCTTGTTACACTCTGAAACCCCCTAATTCCAAACTAAGACCAGATCATGTCTTCTGGTCCTTCCTTGTTCGATTTATACTGGAATAGCTAGCTACAAGCTGAGTAGAAACTAAAGATCAATTTGGTTTTCTAACTTCTGAATTGAGTATTCTGAATAAGGAAAAAATGGACAGATAATTGCCATGAGGGACAAGGACTTGAATTCACCATGATGTTTAGGCTCCTGAAATAGAGACCTGGATACGGGCTTTTCCTCTTCCCAGATGCTAGTTTAAAGAAAGTAATTGTGTCTGGAGGTGGTCAGGTAGCCTTTTCATCGGATACACTGTGTGGCAGATGGCAGTCCAGAACTGTCATTTCTCATATGGGCACCAAGAAGTGGTGGAGATGGAGGACTGCAGAAATGATCACATTTAAGAAACATTTCATAACCTATTTAATAATTTATACAATGCCAGAGCTGGTTTATGAAGCCACTGGAAATTCTTTATATATAGAAGCTTCAGTTTTTCTGCAGGGGTCCTCCTTTTCCATGGTTTGTTTAGACACGCAACACAGGTCCATCAATGTAAGCCATTTTCTTGTTCGTTTTTGCTTTTTTTACTGGCAAATGAAAAGATAAAGTATATCCCAAAAGTGGGGATACATGAAAAAGATACATTTAAAGTGAAATACTGTGTGAAATGAAAAAAACGTTTCCTATTTTTCTAAGGCCACTGAGAATTCCTGCCAAAACAGAAGGCGTAGCATATTCACAAGTAACTTGTAACACAAGTAACCGTTGATGCTACACTTAGTGATACAGATTTCTGCTAAAAAAGTTGAATGACTTAAATGTGAACAGTTTCTTGAGGACAAGGCCCATTTATGTGGAGGTTGCTTCTTTGGTTGGAATAGTGAGTGCTGAAATAGTTTCTCTCAAACCGGAAGAATGTAGAGTAAGTCAAAAACATTATTAGCTATTAAGTGGAAAAAAACTGCTGCTTTTTTTTTTTTTTTTTTTTTTAAAAAAAAAGGCAAGGTTTTGAAGAGACTTCATTATAACTCTTTCTCTTTCTCAACCCTTGCCTCACTAAATTTTGGTCCAGAAGCTCTGCATTTCCTGTATAGAGAGAGAGAGAGGGAAAGTCTTGGGTCTTTGCTTTCCTTTTGAGTGAGGAATTCCATGTTGTGTATTGTCTTGCACACAGGAGATGAGTTCATGAGGTACTTGCCAATGAGTCTACCATATTGGTGGAGTGGTGATATGAACTGTAACTAGTGCTGCACTGATGAGAAGTTAATGGGTGATGCCGGAATGACTAAGTATATTGACTTTTTAAAAAAATTAATGAAGAAAAATTGGCTTGAGTTTAAATGACTCAACAGATTTCACTTTAGTTTTTAGTCAAGGAAAATATTCTGTTGGGAAACCAGGATTTTTGGAGAATATCTGATACCAGGAAATCATGAGAGAGAGTTTTCAGCCAACTCTAGAAAGGTAGCTGTAACTTTTGTTTACTGGACTATGCCTTAAGGAAATCAGGTATGAAAAAGTAAGGTAATGATGCCTGTAGTGTCAGTCAGAATTGTTGTGCTGACCTTGACTTGTTTGTAGTACCTTTGACTAGTTCATTTGCAGCAGTCCTCAAATGAGGTGAGACTTCTGGCTAAAGTAATTAGCATGAGGACAGAAATATGTCAAGCTGGAATCCTTGCAATATATTATGTCCTACAAAATGTGGAAATATATTGATACTTTGTATGTGTTTCACATTATTATTAGGAACAAAAACATCAGTGCTAAATTGGGTTGGAGAAACGTATTCAGAACAAAACTGTATTGTCCTGTGTACTCTTTCCTATTTCTAGCTTCAGGAACAAAATAAAAGATCCTTGCATGATTCAAATTCTTGGTTAGACCTAGAAAAATTCGGGCAAAATAGCATGACAATCTCTCTCTAGTGTGAGCTGAGATCAAAAGCTACAGACATCTGATAATTTGTTTGTCTCTGCATAATTTATTAACAGAAGTGTTTGAGTTTGTTTTTTTTTTTTTTAAGCCTTGAGTCATACTTCTCACTGCAGAGGTTGAATTGGAATCTGGAGAAAAGTGAAACCGTGTTTCTGATGGTGAATGCCATACATATTAGTCCACCTTTAAAAATGATTTTAAATCGGTGTCAGACTTGTAAAGTTAGTGTAGGATTATATTAATAAGACAATATAGAGAGTTGACTTCCATGTGTACTTGCGATTTTAATACTTAACTGAGATGTATATATTTTTTGAAACACCACTTCCTGCAGACCTCAGCAGTGAGTGACAGTAGAAATTAAGTTGCCATATTGAACCTGATAACCTAAGCAGAAGGGAGGATTTTCTGTCCTAGCTTGGTCTGAATACAGGAGTGCTCCAATTTCCTTTCTCTAAAGCCTTCCAAACCCCCATGGCTTTTGGAGGATTAACAGAACTTTAGTGCATCCTTGATAAATTCGATTTTTAGGTCCCAACAGCTGGTGTTTTACCTCAGACTGACTGTGCTCATCTTTCCTTCCTGCAGACAAGCATGTTACAGAATATTCATTCTAAAATTTTCATCCAGGTCAGGTAGCTCCTAGCAGAGAAACAGAAGCATAAATTATTTGTCCCTGCTGTGATTTTATTTTTATTTTTTTAATTTTTTTAGAGAACACATGTTTTGAGCTGTTTTACTGAATTTTTCTGCAGCAATGAAGTTAGGCAAGCTGTCTTAAAATCTTTTATTTCAAAGCCATCTTTAAAACTAAAGCAATCAGTAACAGTAACTAATAATACCCTAGTTGTTTCTGTGTAACCTCTTTTAAGCCAATTATAAACTTAATTTCTTCTATGTATGAGACTAAGAATAGGAATAGAGCTGACACTGGTCTGCATCCCATCTTTGCCCTAGGAAGTCCCCAAGTAGCTAATTAAGTCAGCTCTGTAGCTGGCTGGAGAAGAGCTCCAGGATAGTGAATGCACTTTAAAGGTTTTTCAGAACTGAATACTTAAAGCCTGGATCTTGTTCTTATTAGCATTGATTTTTGGCAAGTGAAAATTAACCCATCCTAGTTTTGCTTCAAATTAATCCCTATGTTGTTGCAAGCATGGGAGTGAGGTTAGTAGAGGAAAGAGCAAGGGCAGGAGCCTCCTCTTCCTCCCAGAGGCCTTTCAAGGGTGCTGGGGGCTCAGGGAGAGCAGCCTGCCCACCACTGCTGCTGTGCATGCTGGAGGCCAAATCTGTGCAAGCTTTAACCCTCTTGTACACGAATACCCATTAGAAATGGGGCTGCTGCATTGAGTCCCTTACAGGATCATCTTGGCAAAGGTAAGGATGACACTGCTTCTGTCTATTTTCTGCTACCTCTAACATGTGCAGAGAGATAGGGGTCTTGGGGACCCTGATGACAACTGATTACAGACTATTTCTTACTCAGTCTTCTGAGTGATGCAGAAGTTTGCAGTGTAGACAGTGAGCTTGGTCTGTCTAGTGAAGGGCTCTAGACACAAGAGGAATTCAATCAGGGTTTTGTAAACATCATCCATTCTGGCTCCACTTGGTAACTTTTTTATTAAAAAAGGAAAAAGAGTGCAGTAGCTGTTGATTATAGCACCTTTAAATAGGTCTAAATGTGTTCTTGAATTTGCTTGCTTTGTAGCAAAGAAATGCCTGAAAATGTTTTCCAGCTAACTAGCTCAGTGCTTGTATTCCACGTGCATGCTGATGGCTCTCATTAGCTGTGTGAAGCTCTACTTTGCCACGCACTGTTCATTACAGAAGTACTCATGGCTCTATTGGCAATGATTATGTATATTTAATTCCTCCTTGGACCTTAGAGGGACTGTTTTGAACACTGAACCTTTTCTTTAAAAGGTGCAAAATAAGGTAGCTGCTCCCAGTGTGCAAAATCAACAGCTATGCCTGTGTATTAAAAAAAACCCTTTAGTCACTTCAGTGTTAGCTAAAACCAAGCTGTGAAAGAATTGGAATCCTTGTTACTTTTTTTCAGAAATCTACAGCAGCCACTGCTTTGAAACTAGCTGGAGTTATAGAGAAGATGAAGTTTCCTGTATGCTTGAAAACTTTCAGGACTACCAAGATAGTTTTATAGGTGTAGGTAATGCTGCCTAGGCAAGGTAGCTTGGCAGAGGTGGCTATTTTTGTCATGACGAGCTACACTGTTGTGGGTGTCTAGGTATTCAGTCAAACTCGGTGAAGAGGCAGGCTTTTCTCTGTCACTTTGTGGTGAATATTCCCTTGTGGGGGAAACGCAGGAAGGCCTAATTTCCTTACTTAATACCTGAATAAATTGCTGTACAAACAAAAGCCACAGTGGAGTTGATCCTGCAGATATTTTGGGACCAATGTTTTGTACTGAAAGAAAAGGAATTCTAGAAAATGGCACTGCACACAGCTAAAACACAGGTAAAAAAATTTTCTGATGTAGGAGTGCTGCCTATGCTGAGGCTGTTGCCTAATCTAGTGACTGGAAGAGTTAAAATTTTTGGAAAAGTATTAGCAAGGGGTACTGGTAAACTGAAGGGTTTTTTATATACTTCTTAGACAAAGAGTAGTGGAAGAAGGTAGCCAGGCTAAAGGGAAACATTTTATCAAAAACTTTAGAAAGGCTTTCTCAATATTTCTTTCCTCTTTTGGAATATATTTGCCTGGACTGGATTTTTCGTCATGTTTCACCTTAAAACTAAATGCTCCCAAGACATGAGGATGACCCAAAAAAAGCAGGCTTGGCTAGTAAGCATGTGGCCTGTGATTAAATTATTAGCTATAGGACAATGAAAGATAAAAGCTCACTTTTGAGTCCTGTCTTATTTGAGATGAGTCAGCAAGGTGCCCTGAGAATATATATGAATTTGATGATAAACCAAATTTGATGATTTGTTGGAGCCCACTTAGATGTGGTCAGCTCAATAGCAAAGCTCAAGATAGAAAGAAAGACATTTTCTGCTGAGTGGCTGTGTGCACCAACATGTGCTAGTTCTCCTTGCCGCTTTTGTCCAGTGCCCTTGCCTAGGGGTTGCACCCATGGTCACATCGTGCCAGCTCAGCCGAAAGGGACCAAAGGGAGTTCTGAGGGTGGAGAAGAGGCGATTTCCCAAGAGCTCTGTTCATTGGGACTTCAGCAGTTTCACAGCTTCCTGAGAGTAGCAGCTCCTGACCTGCTGTTTCTAGCATTACTTGAAACATTTTTTTTCCAGCTTAGATACCCCTGGGATGAGCTTGAGTGATCTGTTCTTTGTTCACATTCACTGAGGCATCACTTTACCACTTTTTCCCCATCATATTTAAAGCATGATGTGCTCTGTAGGTAGGGCTGAACTGTTTTAAGTATGCGCTGTCCATCATCCTTGTGTGAATGGATAATAATAATAATGATGTGGCAATTAGGGATGTCTGTTTTTGAGATACAACCACAAAGCACACAGAGAAGCTTTATTTACTTCTAACTGAGATTTCTTTTAAAAACAGGACTGACTTCTGCATGGGAAGAGCTGCTTTACTCTCAGTGTATGGGCTACCTCTGTGCCTGTATTCAGTAGCCCTCAGGGGAACTAGCTGGCCAGTCTCAAGGCCCTGTGCCTCATGCCTGCCTAGCATGTAGAGGGCTTCCAGGAGGTCATGTCCCTATCATGTTTGGGAAAGCATAATAAAAGTCAGTGCGAGACCTCAGGAAAGGGGAAGGTAGTATTTATTGACAAAATCTTTAAGCAGTTGCTTTTAGGTGCTCACACTCATGCTTGTGGACTGTTTTATTCACTCCCGCCCACATTTTCACAAGCACCAAAGTGTGTGTTTTTCCGAGCAGGCTGGCTGCCATGGAAAGCATGGGCTGCCATCTGACAACAACTCATTGTTATGAGGTTTCTCTTGATGATGGTGATGAACTAGTTTTTAGAGGGATTTTTTTTTAGGAGTCAGCAGGTCTTGTGAAGTAAGTGGTCCTGGGGCCATGCTGGCTTCAGCTTCTCTAAGCCTTTTTCCATGTTACTGCAGATAGTGTGTTGTTATGCTCTATATGTGTAACCTCCTTTTGTGCCAGTAAGAAAAGGAATGATGCATGCGATGCCCCTTGGCATCCTCCTGGTGGAAGGGTAGTGTCTGCTGCTGCTGAATGGTTGGTGCTGCAGCATGACCAGAATGAAGCTGGTGTGGTCATGCTGTAAATGACATGTTCCCCTGGTCCTTCTGGGAATGGTGGTGTTTGTCACCACCATAATAGTCTTCTCTTTTTTATTCTTTTATACTGCTTTCTGATGCTTCACACACTTGCATTTGTACTTAATTCACATGAATCTCCAGATAATCTTTTTGTTACAAAACTATATGCTTCCGGGGTGAAGCATCTGGCATACCCTTTGATTGAGTGGCGTGTAAATAACTTCCTTCTACCAGCTACCTTTTGAACTTTTTTCTGATCTCTCAAACATACAGAATGCTTACCAATATCTGAAAAGTAATAATAAAAAGACCAAATCCTTCATGCCATGGTTGCAAATGCAGTAGCTTATTGCTTCTGAAGATTCCTTTGACTGCTGTAGCTTTCTACTGGTAGCATAAAAATTCTTAAATTTAACATGCAACATTAAAATGCAAACTGATATAGCTAAAACACTTCCTGTCCTGTGCTAAGCTATGTTAAGTGATGTTAATGAAAGTGAAGGCATTGCTATAAAATTACCCTTGAGGGTATAAATCTGTTTATTGCTAGTAATGCAGTGAAATATAGAATTCCAGCTGTGCAAGCAGAAGTCTTCCAGGACAAGGATAGATCTCTCTATATTTTCTTCAGGAGCATTTTTTGGGTAGTATTTTGTATTTAAGCATCTGTGTAGCACTTGTCCTTAAAACACAAAAGCTGTGAGAAAACAAACAAACAAAAAGCTATTAAAGTCACAGGTAGAAAGTTATGTATCTTCTACATGAGGTTTTGCAAGGCTTGCATCATTGTTGGGACTGGGATTTTGTTGGAAATGTTGGATGATTTGCCAAATAAGACAAAGTAGATTTCAGTAGAACATTTACACTTGAATGTGTTAGAGCTGAAAAATCTGGAACGTAGTTACATGGAAAGACTGTTATGATGAGCTGCTTTCTAGAGAAGACTAAACAAGCTGGAGGAGGTGTCTAATGGACTCATGAACTTCTTTGAAAACTGCTTCTGTGAAAGGTACTTAGCTGAAAAAAAGCCAACTCCTGCTGTGTTGCTAGTTTTATGAGAAGAGTTGTGGCATCTTTATTTGAAATAGTCAAGAAAAAGGAAAGGCAAGTGACCCAGAGTTTTTATTGGGTGGGTTTAGCCAATGGCTGGTTGGTAATAGTGCTGTAGTAGTTTGGTAAAAGTATTACCAAATAGCTCTGAGGGGCTATTTTTATATTAAAAAGTATTACCAAATTCTGAGGGGAGAATGTAAAGAAGATGGAGCCAAACTCTTCTCTGTGGTGGCCAGTGACAGGACAAGGGGTAATTGGGTACAAATTGAAGCACAGGAAGTTTCATCTCTGAGGAAGAATTTCTCTCCTGTGAGGGTGACAGGGCCCTGGAACAGGCTGACCACAGAGGTTGTGGAGTCTCCTTTCCTGGAGATCTTCCAAACCCACCTGGATGCCACCCTGTGTTCTAGGTGTCCCTGCTTGAGAAGGGTAATTAGACTAGATCTCTGGAGCTCCCTACCAACCTCAACCATTCTGTGATTACCCTGCTGTGTTGCTGTCTAGGCAAGTTGCATCTCAGACCTCTGCAAATAGGACTCAAATTAGAGATAATGATCTTTCCAAAACAGCTTCTACTGGAGACTGTTTTATGTGACATTGCCTTCTTTTTCTTTCTGTGATAAGAGTGGATTGAATGAATCACATACTTGGTTCTAAACTTTCTCTTTACAGATTCACACAATATTAAAACAAACCTTGCTGGGTTTAGTAGGGGAGAAATGATTCAGCTTACTGAATATCTCAGCTTTCTGTAGCATCAGCAGTAAGGTTTTACTTTTCTGTCTAAAATAGCAGCTGTGTACAGTATCATCTGGATTTAATATGAAAAATATTTAATCAAATCCTGCTCTTGATGTCCATCTTTCCCAGGTGCTTAGCACCACTACTTCAGAGCCCTCAAGGCAACATGCGAGGGTTAGTGTTTGGTTGCCTTGGCCAATATGGATTTTCTCTAAGAGGTGTGATGAGGGTCATAGGAATTTACATTTGTCCCATAAAAAATGTAAAGGGCTAAATCACATGTATGAGCAATTTTTCTCCTGTCATCTTGTCTGCACAGCTTTACTCTTACTCATTTACATAGCAATACCATTCAGAAGATTGGAGAAATCTTTAAATAACACCTTTGTTAAGGTTCTTATGCAGGAAAAGCACAGGAAGGAACATTTTCAGAATTGCTTTTGGGGAGCTGGATATAGTCAGTGCTGACCCTGCAAATGTTCAGAGATAAAAATAATGGGTGGATTACTGCAATTTATAGTGCAGGAAGGAAACACAAGATTGCACATGCAAATGATTTCCTTTCCATCTTTTGTAGTTTACCTCTCAAATTAGTATAGGTGCTGTTTGTTTTTTTAAAAAAAAAAAGTTTTCTGCTACTTTTTGTTTGCAAGCCTTTGTGCTTGCTGTAGGAGTTGCTATGTAGAATTGCAGAGCCTGAATGATAATGCTGGAGGTGAAACAAGATGATGTAACAGCCTCTCTGGCCTCTGAAATATCTATAGATAAGAGTAAGGCAGAACATTATAGATTACTGGGAGATTCTTTCCATACCACCCCCTACTAATAGCCACCTGGGACTAATCCCAAGTATAAATGAATCCTCTGGGCTTTATATTCATGTCTTGAATTGTCGATGACACAACCTGTGCTGAAGCACCTTAGCTGAGTCACCCACTTCAATGAAGGAGTGACCAGTGGTTCTCTTGTTTCCCAATGTGTCTGAAAATTGCAAAAGAGAAGCCCTAAGGGAAACTTCTGTGGGATGCTGTGCTTTCCAACAAGTCTATCAAAACCCAAGGAGCAGGGTGAAAGAGTAAGGGAAAGTAAAGCAAGTGAAATGTTGTGTCTCAGAGCATTGAGTTGTCACTCAGAGCTGTCACTGTACTGGAGGGGGAAGTGTTGGCCCCATCTGCTCTGTAATGTGTCTTGCAGGCATGTCTGCAGCTCCCAAAAGCAGTTATGTCACAGCCACATCACGGGCTCCCTATGTCTAATAGCTGCCTCCCAGTGGAGCAGTGGTAGATAGCGAAGGTACCTTGGTGCCATGTGAGGCTCTTTCACTGCTCCTTTTCCCAAATAGGAAGGGATGAGCCAGCAATAGCAGTGACTGGGCTTTCTGCAGGCCTGGGGAGGCTTTGCTATGTTGGAGCAAGCTTTTTCCTGCACAGGGGGTTGCCTTGAGCCCTTGGGAGGCAGGCCAGGAGCCTCTGGCTAGGACCTGGCCCCCAGCATCTGTGGGTTCCCACCAAAGGATTTGCTGAGTTGTGGCCAGTCCATTAACAGCCTTGTGGAAGATGGTGTGTGATCTTTGGGTCCGAGGGCTTGCTGGGAGCACTGTTTTAAAGCGAAGGAATGAGGAAGGCTGTCTTAAAAGTTAATAGCAATCAAGAGCAGAAAAAAGTCTTTTTAAAGTATAAAAGAGGAGGGAAAAAAAAAAAACAGAAGAGACTAAACATGGTCTAGTTGAGAAGAATATGCAAGAATGATGCAAATAATATTGCTTGGTAAATGTCATCAAAAGACTTAGGCCAAAGATACTAAGATACTCCCATATAACTAAGTTCATCTTAGTTGTTCAAGACTTGAGCTAAAAATCGCTCCAAGTCTGTAGTTTAAGTCAAAGAAGGGTAACACTCATTTACATCAAACCTATAAATGGCAGGCCTGTTATAAAGATGAACAAAAATAATTTGGTTTTCCAGTGTGAGTTCTTGAAACTAATCAAACCTTTTTTCTATGCAATATTCATATAATGTCTTCAAGTGTATATTTCTTTCATGTCCACAGGATTAAAACATATCTCTATTTGCACCTCTTTCCGCTTTCCTAATGGAGCTACAAATTGATGTATTGACAACTGGTAGAACAAAGGTTGGATACTTTAGTTTATTGCAGTAATTCTCTATTTCAGTTGATTGTGGGAGTTTTGACAATGCTTGGTTTGTTAAATTATACAGGGATAAGTATTTTACTTATTAAGTTGATGGGAAGATGCAAAAAGATGTGGAGGCTTTTTTAAGTAAATCTTAGATGCACATAATTGGAATGTTTTTTTGGGGAAAGTGTCTTATTTGCAAGATTAGAAGTTAAATAGTTTTCAAATAAAAACAGTTCTTAAATGTAACATTTTCTCACCTATCCTAATTATCTCTGTGTGTGTTTTTTTTTAGGGCTATTTGTTGAGATATGAAATGCTTAGAAGGAGGAAGTAAAAGCAAAAACAAAACTGTTTACTGGTGGTTACAAAATACATAAAATATGAAAGCAGGACACGGAGATGTAGCTCCTATTTCTGTGATCGAAAGATATGTTGCCTTTTTTGAGTTGGTCTTTAAGAGAAGTGTTATGATAGTAAAGCTTGCCAGAAATCCGTTTGGATGGTATAAGGTGTGAAAAGCATAATTATGAATGAGTAAGCATACTTCTAGTTGGCATGGAAATAGAGTAGCTAATTTTGCATCTGTCATGTCTTCATGCTGTGGTTGCTTGGCTTATTAGCTGTTACTTTACCACTAGCTCCAAAACCTACCCTTCTCCCCCTACGCTTCCTAAGGTGGTGATGTTGCCCTTTTGGTGAGGGAGGCTGTACAAATGCCTCCCTGTGGGAAATGTGAGTGCATGCCTTGCTTCTGGAAAAGGTACTTTTATGTGAGTATGGGTAACTTGTCCTTTGTTTTCTATCTGTGTCCTATCAAAGCTTATTTCCATTTGTCTTTTTTCTGTGCACTACAGTTCAAATATGCTTAAGTATTTTTAGATGTTCTTTGTACATCAAGTATGAAGGATGCACTTTTTTCTAGCTCTCTTTAAAGTATTTTTTTGAGAAACTGCTTTGAAGCAGACTTGAGATGTGCAGGTCTAGATGGCCCTATGTAGAACCCACGGCTTGAGCACTTGAGTCACAGTAGAATCTTAGTTTTAATTTTAGTCTAGCTATAGACTGGTTTTGTACCTCTGTGAGCCAGTGAGGCATTTTGGGGTGAGTAAAAGACTGGAAGAAATGTGGTAGGACATGAGCTCTCAAGTAGGTGGGTCTTCCTGAAATGTGCCTAACTACCTGTAGGTAGCACAGGTGAAACTAATCCGGTTGATTTCTGATACACTGTTGAAGATAAAGGGTTTTATTTTCAGAAGATAATTACATGTCTGTCTGGTTTTACTACATTAACAATATAAGTTTCTAAAGGTTGCCGATGACATGAGTTACTATGAAGCTGACAGCGTGTGCAGTGAAGCCACAGTGTATAAAAAAAAAAAAAATCAGGTTCTAAAAAATAAAAGAAAGCCAAGTTCCTCTGACTGTTGTAGAAATGTCATGAACTTATCGATATCTTGAAACAAGAAAGCTTGATTAAATTTTCATTTTTACCTTTAACAAAGAAAAAAAATCCTTTGTTTACTACTTGTATAGTGAAGAAACTTTCCAGATGAAGTCTTATTCAACTTGAGCTTCACAGGCCACCTGTGCAAAAACTGCTTTCTTCTACTGCATATTGGAAGAGATTGGGGGGTATGAGCCTGACAGATCTGACCAGTGTCTGACCCTAAATTAAAGATTGTTTTGAATGATATGCAGACTGCTTAGTGCTTCTCCATGAGGTCTGTTTGGAATCACTAAGGCTACACAAAAGCTCAAGTTGGGCATTGTGACTTCTTAGAGGAGTAGTGTCACAACTCTGAATTCAAAGGGATTTGACTCATGTCAAAAGACTCATGTCTTTTGTCTGTACTGCTTGGCAGGCAGGTCTGGTGATGGTGACAGGCAGTGCTACTTAATGCTTTTTTTCCTCCTGTGAGTTTTCTTGATTCTACAGTCTGTTAATAAAATTAAAAAGGGTATTTTCAAGCTAATTGTCATTAAATCTTTCAAATTTCAGAGAAGAGACTCAGTCTTCAGCAGATGGTTGGAAATGAAATGCACATTGGGGGAAAAGAGGCCTTGCCAAATCTGGACCTTGAGCGGAGCTGGTCAAATAAACAGAAGTGAAACACAGCAGGAATGACTTGCAATAGGCTTTATTATGGCCAGAAAGCTTCAGGCTGTGAATGACCTAATCAACCTAAGCTCCAGACATGCACCTAAATTAGCTTCTATGCTACTATCCTTGTTACACTCCATTTTGCTTCATTCAAATACTGCACTATAACATCTAAGCCCTTTTTTGAGGTGGAAGGTTAAACAGTTCTGACTCTTCCTCTTACTGTTTGTTCTTTTCAGCTCTCCTAATGCCAGTATTTTTAGTTCTTTCCTTTAGTTTCCTAGTCTTTCTCCCAGAGTCTATTCTAGCACTTTTCATGCATGAGTTTTAAATGACTTATTCTTGTGGTTCTGTGAGGACAAGCAGTAGATATAATGACAACAGAGGTGCTCAGTGTCAAGGAGCTCGTAGAGGCTGTTCAGCTCCTGCTAATTCCATAAGTTCTCTGTGTGGCCTTGCTGGGGGTCTGTTGTCCCCTTGGCCTGTTTGCAATATGGTGATCAAGCAGCATGCTTTTGCAGAGGGAGGGCACACTTAATGCCATATACCTTGGAGCTGGCCTCTTGGTGCGTATGTGTCAGCTCTGTAAAGTCCCTACCTCAGTTAGGACTGCTGTGTGTTATCTGAATAATAAACAAGCTTTGTCTTGCTGCAGTTCAGTTATCCAGAGTCGGCACGATTTCATCCGTGCTGCCCACAGCCATTGCTGTGCTTGGTCCTACTAATACCACTGCCTGAAGGAGAGTGTCTGTGAAGGTCACAGGGACACAGGCTTCTTCTGAAAATTTCTATGGACAAGAAGTAAAAATGAGGTAATTGACTCTGACCACATTTAGCTGTTGGCCAGGGCAATGGCAAAATATGATGGCTGTCCTTGGGTTAGTACGTGAATAACTGGAAAATAGCGTCATGTGACGATCAGCATTGAGTGATGCAATATAAAATTCCATATGGCAACAGCTCGTCTTTCACTCTGTGCTGTGAATGAGGTTAGCAAGCTGGTCTAAACTTATTTAAAAATAAGGTTATATATGGCCATGTAAGCCTTGCTCATTTGTGCTTTTTTGTCCATAAAAGATACAATGCCGTGGCCTTTGAATCAGTCTCAGCTTTATTCTGATAGACATGAACTTTGAAATATTTGTGAAAGATAGATAATCTTTGAAAGTCAGTGAGAGGCTATTTAGGGGGGTTAATGCAAGTACAGAAAGTCACTTGGATTTGAGGAATTATTGCTCTGGAATTCAAAAGGAGAGGAGTTAATCTGGTTTGCTAAGTGATGTCAACATTGCTCCAAGTGGTATTCATAAGTTCTGGGGTAACAGCATCACAGTTTTGGCAAGAATTCAGTGGCTCAAGGAGTGATATGCTCTTAACCATGTATTTTTTTTTCCCTACTGCCACTTTGGTTTGAAGCATCTACAGTTACAACAATTTACTGAGATTTTAATTCCCCTTATAGTTAGTAGACGTACATCAGTCCTCTGGGTTTATTAGCCCATTGAAGCTAATGGAGGAAAAAAGGTGGGGGGGAAGCATCATTTTGACCTTGTTTGGCATAGACTCAAGCTCTTTGTGGCTGAGGCTGATTGCTTCATCAAAATCCACTTAACCTTCCAGGGGAGGAATGCGTGGCAGGGGCTGCACTCGTTCTGGAGCTTGGTGCCTTTGGCTTGACCACTTCTCCTGTGGTGTCCTGCTGATCCAGGTGAAAGGAGCGATTTGCAAAGTAGCAGTAGCCAGTGGGATATCTAATATTGTCTCTAACATGTCATTCAACCTTGGCATCTTCTGGGTAATACAACTTTCATGTCATCTGTAAATTTCTAGCAGAGAAATGTCTTGGAATTGACTTTTTGACACACTTTCTCTTTTTCTAATTTTGCAAAACCTGCAGTTATTCAAGTACATGCCTTAATTTCTTCCTTCATGTTTGAGCCACTTCTCCCCACCTCTCCAACCCTTACAGGTTCACAATTGTTTTTCCATGCTGGACTAATGGGGAATTTTGAAAGGAATGTATTTGAGTATGGAGAATGGTACTTTCAACAAATATAGCCAAACAATAAGAAAAACAATTAGTGTACTGATTTGGGATTGATTTTTTTGTCAATAAATAAAAAAAAACCTCCCTGGGAAGAAAACAGATACAGAAACCAATCCACCCTCTCTAGCCCTTTCCAGGAGACTGATGAAATAAACATCTTTAAGTTGACTCTTCCAGGGCAAAACCGGGAGGAATGGATCTCCTGGGCCTTTTCATTGGGTTGGGATGCTGGATGAGGATGCTGCAAATTGCTGCTTGTGAGATAGCTTCCCATTTCAAGGGGGAGAGGAATTTTGCCGTGGGTCTGGTCAGGGTATGTTTGTGGTTCCTTTTAATGGCACTGGTAGTAGTGAAAGCTGCTTTCAGCACTGATGGGTGGGTTTTCAAAGCAATGTGTAGGGCTACAGCATCTGGGACGCCATAAAAGGTTAATGTGCCTTTTCAAACAAGGAGCCTCAAGGCTTGAGGTAACTCTTTGATATTTAAAAAGCTTGCCACATAGGGGACTAAGTCTGAATTGTATACTTAAGTGTGAACATTTGCAGGTAATTAGATTTTAGTTTCAGGGCGGCTGCAGGAGTTTGCAGAAATGATTCAGATTTCAAAAGACTCAAAATAAACATGAATTCCTATTTATCTTGAGGGATTGAGAGGCATAAAAAAAAAAACTTAATGGCTTGAACCAAGCTTTTATTAATTGCTTAGCTGAAGAGATAAAACCTGTGGGAGTCTGTATTAAAATGGCATGTGGACAAGAAAAATCTATGCAGGATCTGAAATTGGTTTAAAATGGGTAAGAAAAGACAGAGCTTAGCTTTCCTCTGCATTTAAAAGATTATTACTGCTAATATATACAGCTTTTATGTTTTTTAAAGAAGCATGCCTGGATTAAGCCATAATTACATGTAAAGCACTGAAGCTAGTCATTCAATGTCGGAGGAGTAGGATGTGTCTAAACAAAGTGACAAGCAATTAGGGAGCCTGGGGAAAGTTGTCTATTTTTCATATCTGAAAATAAAGTTATCAAATTAGTACCAAAATTGTTCTAAATCTGACAGCTGTATCTACAAAGACTCCTTCAACCACTTTGCAAAGATGGCTCTGTTTTGTATTGTGATGTTCACCGGGTATGGAAATAGTGGTGGTGTTTTTTTTTCTGTTGGGATTTTTCATACTCTACAGAGAAAATTCACCATAAGGAGGACAGTATTGGTAGAGGGCAAGCTTTTCTTCCTCACTGAGTGAAAAATAGTCCCTTTAGACAAGAGGTGCTGCCTTAAAGATAGTTGATAAGCAGAATCCTGCTAGCTTTTAAACTCTTACTTTAATAAGCATTTTAAATGGAAATTGCTATCTAGCAGAGTTACCCTTTTTTGTTTCTGACTATTTTTTGATGAAGAATGCAAAGGTTATTTAATTCCTTGTGCAAGAAATTACAGCATTGTAAAGCTTGATATATTTTTCCTTTTTAACTGTCATCCATGTTAGGTTGTTATAGAACAAAAGAAAAAATTGAGAAGCCCTGCTGTTTTCTGGTTACATCTCTTATCCTTCTTTGTTTTATATGCTGTGGCTGTGTTGGCTGTGACTTTTGTTTCCTGCTCTGCAGTGCTCCTGTATGCCGGGTTAAATGTAGGAGTGCTCCTGGTGCGTTTGTTCTCCAAAGCGTCTTCGGGATAGATCAGGAGAATCCTTTGGTACAAGCAGAATTCAGTCTGTGGCACTCGCTGTGGGTTGTGAGCAGGGTTTTCGCCCTCACGGCTCGGGGTTGCCTCTGAACCCCGGAGCAGCTCTGTGGCCCTCGCCCCGGCTTGCTGTGGGAGCAGCAAAAATCCCTTCTCCAAAGGATTGCCATCCTAACCTCCGAGGGCAGCAAGTGCTGTTTGCAAAAAGCTGATCTCAACTGGCTGAGCTGGGGATTAAGCACAACTTTGCCAATTCAGTGTCTAGACTGAAAAATCATCCTTCTGAGCAGCTCTAGGGCTGTCTGAGGCAGTTGAATAGGGTATGGCTGGGAAAGCTGATCCTGCCATCTCCTTCATGGTGCCTGTTGCTCCTTAGGGACTTCTGCATCCATGTGTTTCCTGCCAGCCTGTGGCTTCCTTGCTCTCTTCCTCCAGTGGTGGGGAAAGCTTCTTGGGGGTCAGGTAATAACTTCCATATAAAAAAGAAAATTCAGTGACAGTTGCTAAAGTTTGGAGTTTGGGATTAGAGACCAGTATACAATAAGACTGTTGCAAAATTGTGGGGGTTTCCCACTAGTGATCCACTAAATGATAATGGTCATTTAGAGGCTAAAATCAAAATCTGTGTGCAAACTCTTTTATATGAAAACATGCTCACTTCGATTTTTTTTTTTTTGTTTAATTGCTCTTGTGGCACTAAAACTGCTGCTGTGACTGATGGAGTGAACATGCAGCCCTAAGAAATGCCTGGTAGATAATTTTCATCTTTTAACTGGCGTCAAAGCCGTATTTACCTTGCTTAAGAATGGTGTTCTTTAACTTTTTTCAACCTGGACCCTTCTCTAAATGGTTAACTTGAGTAGATGAGTCTTAAAGTGGATATTTTGGGGTTAAATAAGGCATTCTTAGTGGTTGAGATGTGAAATGATTACTTGTCATCCTTTGCAACGACATTGTGTTTAAATGCTGTGGTACATGGGCACTTACCAAGTACCTTCATCTCCATTAATCCTTACTCACAGCCTGCAAATTGAACATTCTCTCAGCCTTATGGGATGTACTGAAATTCTCTGAGTTATAATTGCTTTTCAATATGCCATCTTGTATATTACTCAATTTGAAGAGGTTTCCTTCCAAACAGAAAATATTTAGTGAATTCCGTAGTGTGTATTTTTCTTTCTAATCAGTTTTGTCCCTCAGTTCATTGCAGACTCGAAGGAAGAATAAATTTGAACTCACTTGACCATGATTGATTTGAAAATTCAGGGGACAACTTCTAGGTTATTGATGGCCTTTGAATTGTAGTGCGTTGTACCTGGCTGTGCCTGTGAAACTCAAACTCATCAGCATTCCATCTCTTTGTAGTTGCTTCTGTTTGCTTAGAGATAAGGATTGTAAATTCAGATGTGCATGCAGTAACCTTATCAGACAAAGGTGTAGTATTGTCTGAAAGTCTTTGCAATGTCTGCCTGAATAAATGATCCCTTTTCTCTAGCTATTCATAGGAAAAGCAGAGCCGCAGAATCCCACCTGAGAACAAGGAAGCTGAGCCCTGATCCAGTTTCTCACGCGATGGAAGTTGCCCACTGTTGGTGCCACCCTGGTTGGGTTTGAGAGAGGGGAAGATGAGAACTGGCTTCACCCTGAGGCAGGTCCTTGTGGGCCCTGCCTTGAACTTGAGGGAAACGGCTCTTCTGCACAGAAATTGGGACTGCGGGAACCACAGCACGGAACTGGGGAAGCAAAAGGAGAAAAGAACCAGTGCATATTAAGGAATTCTCCCTTAACTTCCCTTCTCAAATTCAGCCCTGAAGAAAAGGAAGTAAAAATGAAACTCACCATGGGAATTGAATCCCAAACTAGAATTTAGCCTTTTTTCCTTTCCATTTAAGGTACCCTTACTTAGCATTATTTGTGTCAGCAAAAGCAGTAGAAGGCAATAGGAGTCACTTTAGGTAGTGAGCTATGTGGTCACATGTGTGGTGAAGATAAGCAGTTGGTGTTGAGATGCTCTACTGAAGTTTGCAGCAGTGCTGCTGTGAATATGCTGAATCTGAAGGTCAGTCAAGGTGTGGGGCAATGGTGTAGATGTTAGTCCATGCGAAAAGTTCATATATTTTGAAGAAATACAACTTTAGTATTGTGTTACTGGGATATCAGGAGATAAAAGGCTGGCATATCTCTCTGTTATATTTCTAAAGCTATTCTATTTCCAAGTCTGGGTGAGAAACAGATTTTTTTTTCTGATAGTGTTAGTTTCCTGAGATGGTCAAAAGAAAATACCAAAGTGTTTGTTTTCCAAATTGTGTTTTCACATTTCTTTCAGTATGCAAGCCTATTTGATGCTATTCCTTTGCAGAAATCTTTTCCTTTTTTCTCTCTCTCTCCCCATTTAAAAACTTGTATTTGTACAACCTGGAAAAACTGCTCCAACAGTGAACTGCTGAATAATCTTTATACAGAAATCTGTATTTTAATTTTAGGTTGGCATATACCTATACTAACTCAGTGCAGTTGTTTCTGTCTGAATGCTTCTGTGTGTTTCTTCTAATAATGAGGCTGACAGCCTTGATGAGTGCAGGTGCATTAACATTTTTGTTATTGTACATTTTCTTATATTGTAGGTTTAGGACAATGTTCTGTGTCTTTTCTTGTGTTAGTGTTTTAATGCATGAATTTCCTACCTCTTATTTCACTAAGGAGGTTGAAGCACAGCTCTGGGGAGCAAGATGCCCTTGTAGGGAAGTCTGATGCTTTTAGGAGAAATATGAATGTTTTATCTCTAACTTTGTTTTGGTGTGGGGGTGCTGCCAAAGCTTCTAAAACACTAGAAGACAGTCTTGATCTTTTAAATGTATCAACTATTTTCTTTGAAATTCACCACTGATCAGCTTCATGTGAGCCAAGGTGAAAAGGATGCTTGTGATGGTGTGGCCATATCAGCTCAAGAACACAGAGATGATTTGTGTTTCTTTTGTAACATCAGAAAAACTGCCATGTGCTGACAAAAAGACTCTCCTGTTCTTTCCTGTACAGAAAGATGATTTTTGGATATATCGCCCAGTTGCGGATTGAAGTAATTTATTCTGTTGGTCCATGAGACTGTCACATGTCAAAAGGGCAAACTTCTGATATAAAAGCTCTTCCATCTGCTGGTTCAGCTTTGTAGTTTCTTGTTTCAGATCAGAGATCAGAGCATCCTTAAATTAGCAGGATTGCGCAAATGCTGATGGAAAGGATAAGTAGGCCCGGCCCAAGACACTCTGTGAGTAGAAAGTAGTAAAAAACCCTAGCAAATACTGTTACATCTCCTGAGACTAAATCAGTCTTAGACTATGACATTCATTTGCAGGTTTATGCACTGGAATATAAATGTTGACAAGCTGAGTTTGCACCTTTCTGATATGGTCCTTTTTTTTTTTTTTTTCCATATAGGAATAACTATGACTTCAGTAATTGGGGAGATCTCAGTCTATGCACTTATTTAGTGGATTTCCATGATGGATTTGCAATTTTTTTGCTGCCTGGAGATGTCTGTCCTGAGAAGTGTATGCTCTAATGAAAAGGATAGTGGATGGGATAAAGGACACAGTACCTTCATTTTGCAGAAGCAGATGTTGTGATTCTTTTTAAACTGCTGGAATTGGAAAATATTTCCTTAAGCCTCAGGCCATTTTTCTTTAACTTTGTCAGATGCTCTGTGACCATCTTTTAATCAAGTATGTTAGTTGGAGATGCATTGATGCTCGTTTGAAGTACCTGGGCATATGAAGCCCAAAAATATATGTAATTGCTCTGTTCCTCATCTTTTTTCCTACTTCATGTGAGTAGGAATTAGTAGACATGCTTGTTTCAGTAGAACCAATTATTTAATTAGAGATTTTTGAGAGGCCCTCGCATCATTCAGAAACAGACTTGACTGTTTTGTGAGACAAGGTTGCTAGTACAGAATGTATCATAAAAGGATGCTCTATAAATGCACTGATTGAGTAATACTTCTATGTCAAGTTTTACAGACATATGAAAGAACACTTATGCAATTTACAGCCTTTTGGAAGGAGTTCATGATTAGCTAAACTAGCGATGTTTTCTTGCAGTATAGCAAGGAAAAAAAAGAGCATTGTTGTGTTAAGTACTTTCTCATAGTGTCTCAGTGCCATGCTTATCAGCTAACAGATGGAGTGCACAGCTGTGCATGCCGGTATTGCCAGTCACTGGGAAAGGAGGGGGGGGGGGAAAAGGAATTTTTGTTTGCGGAGAACATTGTTCTTTTTTCTGTTCACCTCCCCAGAATCACTTATGAAGATGACCATAATAGCAGAATGTAGTAGAACGTGCTAGGTCTGGTGAGATGCTTTTTGACTCTTGATACAAGTATCATCTCTCAATCTTTTCTAATCTGTGCCCTTAATCTGTGTTTTTTTTTTTTTTTTTTGTCTTTTGGGGGGGGGGGGTTAGGGGGATATTTCTTTACACATACACCCAGTTGATCTGTGAAGGTGGAAGGTTAGCTTCAGCAGGAACATCCAGATATTTATTTCCCTTCCTTTCAAAGGCAAAATGTAACTAGAAAGAAGAAAAATAGATGAAGCAGAAGGCATCAGTTGTCACTCTGGAGCACTGTTAGAGGCATTGTATGAAATGCATGCTCTATGTCTGTAAAACAGTGTGCCATTTAGTGGGTAATGCTAAGAGGAATTTTATCTAGCCTATAAATACAAGTGAATCTTTTCAACTTCAAGTCCCAGTACAGAGACAATTTACTGTTGCAATCAAAATGATGCACGCAATTTAACTTCAGCACCATCTGTAACTCTGATGGTATTTTAATAATAAATAAAATTATATCTTGGCAACAAAAGTCCCACTTAAAATACCTTTAAGTTTCAAGCAAGTTCTCCAAGAGGAAGCTGGAATGCCTCTGATTCAGTCTCAAGTCTCCTTTGTGTTTACTTTAAAATAGATACATCAAGACTGAAATAGCAAGCTGTGGACAAATGTTCTGTATGATCCTGCTAGTTACTGAGAGTCAGACTTTGTGCTGCACTTACTAGCTCGTGAAGTTAGCTTTGAATCTCGGAGTTTTACGCAGGGAAGAGTTTGCCCATCCGTGTCTGAGCAGAGAAGCACCAGCATGGGTGGTGCTGGCAGAGGGGCACCCATGGCAGGCACCTTCCTTCCCTCTGCAAATGCCACCAAGAAGCAGTAATGCAGGCTTCATATTCAAAGATGTTCTGCCTGTTTACCTCAATGTGAGTAGGACACTACTAAAAACAGCCCAAACCCAAGGCATAAGAAATCTGCAGAGCGTAGGGTTTGGGGATCTCTTTGCTAATTGTGTCCTGTTCATTCTGGAAACATTGGTGACCTTTATGAATGGCCTTTCCAAGTGTAAATCAATGTGTCTTTTTCTGTTGACCCTTCAAGAAAATGAGGGAAAATACAATGGCAATGAACACTTGTCAGTTGTGGCTGGTAATGATCCTCCCTGCCACAACAACATTTGATTTCCTTCGAAACAGAGGATGACAAAAACATAATGTAACAGTGTTATTTATTTAGTTTTCTGAATGTCCAGTATCACAGCCAGATATAATCCCAAACTTCAAACTTAAAGAAAAATTTTAAGTTTATTCATATGGCTAAGCATGCCATGCCTAGCAGTATATAAAATGCATAATGACAAAATTAGTGAAGTTGACCTGATTCTCCAGTTTCTGCTCGAAGCCCATTTTGGTAATATGTTAGTTGCAGTTTGGAAACCTGCTGTGCTTAGAAACATTTGAAATCCAGTCCCTCTAGGACTGGGATGCATTTTTCTCACTTTTTTTTTATAATTGCCACAGGTATTGAAGACTTTCACAAAATATAAAGCTTAATCAGATATTTGGGCACAAAGCCTTTACTGAGATCCGCTCTTACACAGAGTATCTGCTTTTGCAAACTCTTATCTGGCAAATCTCAATGGAGCAAGAGTGTGTTGGTGTCTAAATGTCATATCAGTGCTTTTGAAATCTGAATTGAAAAAAATGTTTATATTTGTTTAGAAAGTCTTTTTGGGCTAAAATTAAAAAAAAAAAACTTAGAATTTAATTGCTTTTACTTTGGCAGTCAAAACCAAAGAAAGCAATTAAAAACAATAAACCAAACAATTTCAAAACACTTCAGAGGGCTTTTTGTTTTTGCTGTCAATTTTATCATCATTTTCTGAAAATTGAAAGTGGATAAAAATAGAGTTGATGAAAAGAAATGTTTATTATTTTCAAAAGCAAGATGGCTGACGGGAAGCCTAATAGTAGGGATGACGTTAGCATGGCAAATGCTGTTGGATTGCCTGTGTTGCTCAAAAGTGAGCCTGAGCATAGTCAAGGTCAGCAGTCTGTCATATGCAGGTCAACATCTGTGTTATGTAATTTGCCTGAGGAAGATGGTTTAGGACACAATTAGGTGCTGTTTGCTCATTTTGTATCTTCTTGCTGATTACCTGGTCAACAGGAAAACACAGGTGGTGGTCTGATAGGCATACTGCTAAGGGAAAAGGAGTAGGAGGTAGAAAACAAATCTGGGAGCAGCTGGAATAAAGTGAAGAAAATTCATTTCTGTCAGAGCAAATAAGAGAGATGAGGTTGGATTGCATGGTGGGAATCAGCAGACTTTGCCTTTGCTTTTGCTTTACCTTCAGTCTCTCTTGTAACCTTGCACAAAAGGGGTTTTGGTGAGTGTGAGCCGGAAGGCAGTGTAACATAACATCCTTTCTTAAAGAATTTGGAGACTTTGAGGGGTGTTTCTGTGAGTTTTTTGTGGTTTTCCCCCCTCTGGCTCCTCATGGAAACTAGACTTATGCGATGACCCACACTTTCTGTGTACCCCTTACTACTTTGAACTTCATGGCCAATTTCAAATAGGTTTGACAATGAGATATTGACTGGACATCTGTATGTTTCCATGTCATCCAAACAGCTGGTGAGTAGGGAAGACTGACTGCAGAGGTGACCTCATCAAGGCTGTCACCAGCCTGTTATTAGCTGGAGTTTGATCCCCTTTCCCTCCCACCAAAAAAAAAAAAAAAGCCTGTATTTAGAGATACCCAAGGGCAATGTGGCTCTTATGTATTTAGTATCTCTGGCAAGGAATGGGTTGGAGCTACTGTGTAAATGAGCTGGAATGCTGGACATAAGCAAGCCAAGTCTGCCTGTGCATTTTAGCTTTATAGTGCTTTGCCATTTCTCTTGGCATATAAAGACTGGCATGTCTTGCACTGTAGAGTTGTGTACATAGAGCAGTTGGTGCTATGAGGTTGATTTTAGCTGAGGGAAGGGCAGAAGAGTGACCTTGTATCTTTTGGAAAATCCCATCATGAAACTACTTCATTTGAAGGTTATTCCTTGTGCTCTTATAGTCAATTAATCATTGCTCTTATCTTTTAGAAGTCAGGGTGGATTGGTCCTGACACACTCAGAACTTTCCTGTCCTTAAATTCCAAAGCCTTAAGGTTATGAGCTTTTATAGTTAAGTATGAATTAAAGGAAGAACTCATGGCAGTAATGCACCATTGAGAGGAAAACCAAATAAGAATTGAAGTTAGTTTGAAAATTTTATTGTAATACTGTAGATAAACCACTCCATTGGATCTCTTCATCTGGAGACTGAAGCAAGGGAATGGAAATGTAGATGGCAGGTAGAAAGATTGTCATTTCCTAGAATAGACCCTCCTAAGACCACCTTAAATGCATTCCTCTGAAATGTTTCCCACTTGTTACACTATGTGTTATCACATAGGTACCCAATGGATATCATCAGGTACCCAAGAGCTCACAGAGGTTATAACATGGGCAAGTAGTGGATCAACAGGCTGGTGTGCTGTGTTCTCTCATGCTCTAAGAGCAGAGAAGTGAGGAGACCCAGCAGTCTAGACATTAGATAAACTGAAATCTCTATATTCAGTTAGATTCAACTGCAGCTTTAAAGTGATTTTTCACTTAAAATTTGCCAGGCATTTTTAACAAACAAAAGTAAAGCTACATGTAGTCTCTTGTGAATGTGTAGACTGCTCTAAGGAAGGTCTTCATGATGCCTGCCTCAAATGTCCCAGTGCAGGAGACTCGGAAGAAGGGGACTGTCATGGAGAGTGAGTGCAAAGAGAGGAATGGGTCCATTTCCTAGAGGAGTGTGTCTGATTGCTAGACTTTCTCAACTTTGTGCAGTTAGGTAGTGTAGAAAACCCTTCCTTCTATCCTTTCTGAAAGGGTTGAGCTGGTTTCATTACTACCATAATGTAGGTCTGTCCCTAAGACCTTACATATTTTTGTGAGAGGTTCCCAACCACTCAATTAGGTTTTATAGGATGCAGAAGTTTGGGAGAGTTCAATGCCCTAATATATTCACAAGCTGAGATCTTTGTTTAAACCACCTTCCAGGTCACAAGTAAGATCAAATTTAACAGGTGTGATTTAATTTGCAGATTTTCGAGCCCACTAAGGGCAATTATAATCTGACCCCTTCTGTACCAAGGGGCACAGCACTCTACAAATATTTCCATGTTACAGACAGAAGTTCTCTCTGAGCCTTAAAGGCTATTAATGATAGAGAATCTGCTCAGGGTCTTAGTAACTTGTTGGCTAATTATCCTCACTGTCCAAACCTCAGTGGCCTACTTGTCCTTAAGTTATCTAATTCATGAATTATTTTATATTTTTTTAGGCCTTTTACTGCTGATAACGTAATAGAGGAAAAGAACTTCATATTTAAGCTTGCTTTACGAGATTCATCAGTCAGTGTGCTGACATGAGTTACATTGGTTATGCTAATTTTCATGCAGAGTTGCTTTTTAACTGAACACCACTTGGGTTGCATGAATGAGAATTCTGAACACTAAGTGCAATTTTTTTTCCTCGCTTATCAATTGTAACTTCTTCAAAAGCAGTGCTGGGCTTGTTTAATTAGATATTTCTCACAGAAATGAGCTAAATGGAATCTCTTATTCTGCTGTTCTTTAACTCTTCCTTGGCTGATTCCTTAAACCTTTTTGTCTACCAGTTTAAATACTGTCCCTGTGCTTCGCTGTTGGGAACTTTCCAGTGCTACAGGGTTTAAGCTCTAAACTGGTGATTCAAGTGTCTTTACCCTATTCCGGTGTCAGCTACTTGGTCTGTATTCGTACTGTCTGTCCTACTTGTGCCATCCCATCTTATTTGCTAATTAATTGGGCTATTACTTTTGCCTTCTTTCTGGAAACTAATATGTCATCCTCCTCCTTTCAGAATGCAATGGGCTTAATGTTTAGTATTATTCGTCATGACAGTCAGCTTTCCCATCCTCTTATCAATATAAAAATCCATACTGAGAAATCTATTTAAAGTGTTCTTTCTTGCAGTTTTTATCCCCTTTGTGCCGTATTTATGTGCTTTTAGTATCCCTTCTCAAGAGTCTATATTTTCCAACAACTTAATTTGGAGTTGCAGACATCAGCTTATTCATCAGTGGTGTAATACTGTCTTCATTGATAAGTTTATTGGAAAAGGATATTCTTTAACATCTCCCTTCTGTGTCTTCCTCCCCTCCCTCCCCCCAAAAAAAAGTAACCATATATAACACCAGAACTCAATTGAGTACCCAAGCAAGTTCTAGCTATGTCTTGCATAAACATCTGTCCCCCTATCCAGCATGTGTTAGTGCCACAGATATCAAGCAGCGTTGCTGTCCTTTGATCACAGTCAATAAACTAGTCTTTTTTTATGGTAAGGGAAGTTCTAATTTGCAGAAGTCTCTCGAATATTCTGCAGAGTCACTGCACAAAACAGATGAGTAGTATTTTACTGCAGTTCAGCTCTTTATGTGAAAGGCACCTTACAGTTTTTGGATCACTCTAAATTTGCCTCTATAGCTGTGAAATCATTTATGCTTTTATTCCTTGACTTTTGTAACCCTGAAGTATCATTAGTGAATCTCCTTTTTCCCCTGCAAATTGTATATTTACTCTGGGAACGTGAGAACGCTGTGGTATCTGAGATCTTGCTAACCTGTAGGACTTTTCCAGTAATTAGATCCATGTTTCCTCTATGGGAGATTCAATTAAAAATAAGTGTGTGGGTTTTTATTCCCTACTGAAAGGCTATTTTTGGATGTGTATGTGACAGCATTGTAATAAGCAAACTTACTTTGCCTAATTTTGTTCTCATGCAAGCATTATGTGCTCAAAAATTCAACTTCAGTGTTAGTGTAATCCAATTGAAACTATCCTCGGATGAAGATGTGGCAAAGAGGGGAAAACTGTAGCAGACAGCTTATTTGAGCTTATGAAACTTATTTGTCATTATATGTGTGCATGAGTTTGAACAAGAAAAGCTGGGTCCATAGTCTTGTGAAGTAAGGGTCATGCTTTCAGATGTTGCTGCCCAAAGCTGGGTATCACGTCCCTATAGCTCACTTCTATAGAAGTTGTCACTTCAGCTCCTCAATTATGTGTCTGCTTTAGAGAAGATTTTCCTAAGACAACTCTGAGGTGGTACCTAAAGCCTGCCAGGGCACTGCTGTGTTTTTCCAGCTGCTTGTGCAGCAAGTCTTTTAATGAGAGCATGTGACATGAAATTGTGCACTCTTGACAGTTCTTGACTCAGAAAACTGAATTCTCAAACATTTTAAGTGTTCAACATCCTAAAAGCAGTTCCTGTTCAGTTGCTTCCTCACTAGGCTGTTCTGAGGGTGTAAATTTGGGAGTTGCACAAAACAGTGGTGCAGTTTGGAAAAGGAAGAAAATTGTGCTTGATATCCTTCTCAGTCCAGAGACCAGTCTCAGTCCCCTAATCAGAAATGCACAACACGGCAAGGCAGATGAGGTTGATCTGTTTGTTACTTGACTGATGTCTTTTTTCTGTTTTTGTTTAGATAACTGTGATGCTGCGCTGATATCTCCTTTACCTTCAACAGCGTTTACCAGTTCCTCTGAGCTCTCCAGTACACACAGTCCCAGCTTTGCAAAGCTCAACAGACGAGAGGGTAAGGTTGCTGTATGAAATGCCTAAAATAAATATATCTTTAATCACAGCTCTAAAAAAAAAAAAAAAAAACTTTTGATGCTGTTTGTATTCAGTGTGTTCAGGGCTAAGTCAAGTAGGGCTCTTCATTTTTGCTTTTGAAAGCTTTATTTAGGTGCAACTCATTCATTTACTGTAGAAAACTCCTATTGTGTTTGTAAATCTCTGCTTCTTGTATAAGAATACCATAAAGGAAATTCAGCTACTATTTTTGCTTTTAGTTATAGCTCCCATAGCCTTTAGAGACTGAAGGTCATTCAACTTGAAACTCTTTTCTAAAATGCGGATGTCTATTAAAGCTAGTAGGAACTTCCATTGGAATTCAATGATTATGTAACTCTGCAGAAAAAGTAAGAATGAATGGAAGAACTTTGTAGACCTTTGCAGACCTTTCCAGGAAGGAGTGTTTGAGGTCTGTATAATGAGTTCATGCATAAGGGAAAATTGTTAGGCTCAAAATTAATATTAGAAAAGAGCAAATCGCAGTATTGAGGTTCCAAAGTCAGTATTATACAAAATCCAGTTGTGAGTGTGCTGTGTTTTAGAGCTGTGTTAACAATATCTAAAATACGTGAACTTTATTTTCTGTGCTTAGTTTATAATCATTAACTCTTACTTAGCTCTGCTAAAATACTTTATCCATGTAGTGGGGTGTAATGTCTGAAAATAGAATACGTACAGGATAATATTGGTGAGCTTCGTGCTCTCTATTGGTGCAAATCCTGGAATCAGGAAGACAGGGGATATGTGAAACTGAACCCTGAAGTAGTTTCAGGTGTATAAATATGTTATATTTTACGTTTTGAAAGCCTAAGTGATAACTGATGGGCTAGGACTGAGGAGGATCTAGAAGTTAAAATATACCCTTGTCTATTTTTTTCTGTTACATAGAGTTAGAAATGCGTATTTATAGTACCATCAGAATTGATAAGAATATTTTATTTTGGGTTTGAGGAGCACTAGTAGAAGAGGAATGAAGAAGCTTTCTTACAGGCTTTGAAGTAGATATCTTTAAAAGAATGTGGTGGGTTTTTTTGCACTATGCTATGTTTTTCAAGGCGTTTTCGTTAATTACAAATAAAGCTAAGCTAATGTAGTGAGTAATGTAATAATGCTGCAAGGAAAAGTACCTTGAGGTAAATAGCTAGATAAATGTTTGTTAACATAAATAAGAATGCAACTGGTGAAAATGAATTTGTAAAGTACAGCATAGCTCTATGTCAATAGAAAGCTTTCATTCATCAAGTTGGTTCAATAACAGATAACAATAACAAAAATGCTGTTTTTAAAAGGGCAACAGCACTGAAATGTACTATTTTTAATAAAAATAAATAAAAACTCCTGAATAAAGCTTGTGGGAACTGCTGAAAGTGCTCAATTAAAATGCTGATAAATTCATACTGGAAATAGTAAAAAATGTGTAATTCTCAAAATATGATTCTGTTGCATGAAATATATTACTTATCCGTGAGAGGGAGTAATCAACTTTTTCTTTACAGTAGATAAATAGATGAAAAAGAACAAGAAAATTGCTACAATATGACTGTATAAACTGAGCTTTTTCTGTTTTCTCTTAGCTCTCAGCCTAAGCAGTTGGTGTAAGGAAATGTGTATGGAATATAAAAAAATATATAATGTCAAATGGAATTTGTTTTAGGCCCAGGAAGTGTTTGATCTGGGCATTAATGTAAAACTGTACAGCAGGAAAGCACTTACTTTCAGCAGGAAGTCCAAGAGTTTGCAGCATAATATAAAGTCAGCTGAGCTGTTTGCAAGGTACTGTAAGGTCAGAACCAGCATTTCCTTTGCTTCATATTAATAAACTGCAAGTAAGTAGGGGCATCCCAAGCAGCCTCATGCAACATCAAGGAGCCCAGATTATGTAATGCTGGGCTGAAGTGCGATTTTCATACCAATTATGGCAAAATGTATGAAGTTTGAAAAATGGGGGGGGAGAGATTATTAGACTGTTTTTTTCCAGTTATTTTAGGTCTCCAACTGAGAAACCATATGATTCTCGTTCTTGTATTTCTAGTGTAATAATTTGTTGCCATGGAGAATATGAGCTTGTGCATCAGCTTTCTGGGCTTTCAGCTTCCTCCAGTAGGGCATTTTCTCCCTGTTGTGTTGAACCTCCCTCCCCAAATGATCTGCATAAAATCTAAGCTGTGCTAGCTGTGAGAAACCATGGCATAGCCTTTTGGGGATGCACATGATCCTACCTGTGCCAGTTAGGGATTTGGTTCCCTGTTTCCTCTGGAACAGGGAAATATACACAGTCCTCAGTCATAATGTTGTAAAGTGCCAAGCATGAGATGAGTTTGATCATTCTCCTGTTTATTTTATAGGGGAGAATTTGGTGTCCTCAAATACTTAACTGTTCAGGTCACCAAAATGAGTGTCCATACACTGTGGGTGTAATCAATGCCACTTTGTTTTGTAATTATGCTGTGCTAATCATAAATGATGTACCATCCTGTTCAATGTCTTCACTAGGGTGAGCATCTGCGGTGGGTGGAGGAGCAAATGGCACAACTCTGGATATGCTTTTTTGTCAGTTAGTAAAATATGTTTGGGTGAGGTGTGACACCACAAGGAACAACATGCACAAAAGCAATGTGCCTGCAGAGATCATTGTGGACAAAGATGCCAGTATGCTTTCTCATGCTTGCTTTGTACAACAGATACAGGTGGAGAAAGAGTGCTTATCTATTTTGGCCATCATAAGAGTAGATCTGGGATAGCCACAGAAGTTGCGTCCACTTATTCCTTTACTGGCAGGTGTGAGAGGCTCAATGGGAAATGCTTTGGTTTTACTGAGTCAAGCCTCCAATGTAACTTTGGTGCAGTGTTATTTTAACTACTACTCTTACAAGTCAGTAAAATTTCTGTCCATCTACAGTAATGATAAAGACATGAGGTTTGAGAGAGGAAAAAATAGGGTGGTTTTTGTCTCTCTTTTTTTGTCTGCTTTCCTTTTTTATGTGTTTTTCTCTTCTCATCCTGTGGGGGAAGGTGTATGTGGCAGCTGTGGTTATGCAAAGATAGGGGCTGTGACAGATAACACTTGTCTCTTTTGCAAGATGGGCTTCTGGACTGCAAGAGGCAAGCAAACCTGCAGGGATGGTGCCAACAGCAAGCAAGCAACAGTTGATGTGTTACGCAGTGCTTAAATCTAAAGAATGGCATTTCATACAGAGAAATGTACTCATATGAAATGATACATAGTTCAGAGATGGTAGGTAGCCAGTGATTTGAGCACTTTAGATCACTGCAGATCTCCCAGATTTTCACTGAGTGTTTATCACTGTTTTGACTTACCTCCTAAATTATAAACCTGCTGTGCAGTCCTCATGCTTGAAAGCAACCCTGCATTCATTCCCCCAATACTTCAAAGAAAAGCATGTGACCTTGCTGCTTCTGCTAAGAGTAGAAGGCAGAGGGCATAAGCTGTAAAGGGCAGATGTTAGATGCTTAATGAATTGCTGGAAATATTCATGGTGATTATCTCTGTTTGTTTACTTTTTCATGGGTAGCTCATCAAGTAAATGACTTGTTATGAGTGATTTTCCATCCAGTTACTGTTTATGTTGCAGAAAGACTGATTGAAGAGGCAATGGAGGAAAGAGGAAAATTAGGTACCTTTCTCCTAGCATTCACAGAAAACATCTAGCATAAGCTCTTCAGGGTGGCAAAAGAAAAACTTTGTGCCACAAACCTACCAGCACTTGTGAAATGAATTTCTATTCTCTATCTTACCTGTTCTAGAATAAATCTGTAAACAAAGCAGCTAGTACTGTATTCCAGAGTCTTTCATGTATTAGATATTACTGCACAATCTTTCCTTTGGCTCTTGTTGATGTTAGTCACAATTCTTTGTGAGAGATAAGATACAGATGGGTATCTTTGAACTATTTGTCTTAAAAGCCAGGCATAAATAGTCTATTTATAACAATATATATGTAGTTAAATATATTTAAGTGTTAGGGTTTTTAGCTGGAAATACTACAGTCTTCTCTACATACATCTATACATCTGTGATGAGTTAGGAATGAAATAATCAGATATGAAATGAGTGATGAAATTAATATTCTGGTTAGGTGTTTAATGTAATGTTTGTAGAAGAGAGTATCCTATTTAAGGCAAGTAAAATAATGGCCATGGCAAAGAGTGTTCTGTTGTGATCAAAAAAGGTAAAATAAAGCATGGAACAACTATATATCAGTTTTTTATTTAAAACAGTTGCTCAGGAGTTCCCATCGAGAAAAGCTGTTCATCTAGAAAACAATATCAAATACCAGATTCTAGCTATAGAATCGGTAGATTATTATTTCAGAAACTGACTCTAAATCTTATCTTAATGAAATGTAAGTAATAGTTTAAAAAAAAAAATTCTTAAGAGCAAACTTGCCCTCAAACAAAGGACTTTTATTTGTGAGTTAGAAAATTTGGTGTGGGCCAAGAAAACTAAGTATCTTTTTTAAAGGTTAAAGTTGCTGATATTTGAGTTCTTTGATATCAGCCACATTTATTGATCTTTTGATTCAGTTTAGTGCAATAAACTATTCACAGAGCAGCTCTGAGACAGATCAATTAAGATTAAAATATTGAGTTAAATTCTGCTATTTATAACCAAAGTTTATTGATGCATTTGCTTTGGAAATGCATGTTTAGATTCTTTCTCACAGTTCACGTGAGGAATTGTTAATGCCTTTTTTAACTATGAAACCTAATTGTACTCACTGAAATTGCATTCAAGTGCTTTCTTAAACACTGATAACAACCAACAAGATGATGGGTTGCAGAAGCAGTGGCAGTCTGAAAATTTGCTGCTTTGGCTACCTGGGCTTCTAAGTTCTTCATAGCTGCGTTATTTATTTGTAAAGCTGAGGTAAATACTGAATGTGTATACAGAGAATCAGTGTTGGCAAATAGAAACCAAGTAAAAGAAAAATCTAGCCTATGTTTTAGAAGTATAAGAGTAAGCAAGGCAGCATGTGAGAATATATTCTAGTCTGGAAGGATTTGCTTTTATAACCATAAGATCATAATTGTTGTAATGATTTGGTAGGATTATAGTTAACTATAAAATATCAGCTTCCATCAACCACTTCTAAAGTCTCCATTTCTGAAGGGAGAGGTGGATCATTTGTAAGTCATGTTTGTCCTAATGAAGACTTTTTTTCTTTTGCGTAAGATAAAATGTACGGTCACTTAACAAGCATTTTGCACAGGGAAGGAGGTTGTTTTCTGATGTAAGGGCAGTTCTTTTATGACTTCTTATTTCACGTGCATTTGCATTCTCTAATTAAACACTTCTTTGAAGTATTTCATAGGGCACAAATCACAACACATTTTTTGAGTATCTTTCAAAATGTTGCAAAAGTCAAAAAAAAAAAAAATTCGAAGTTAGAAATCTGCATTTGTAGAGTTGCACAAGCATAGGAAGGAACAGGTATCTTTTTTTGCTGCTAATATGTTATCCTTCCTGATGTGTGACCTCACTGATGTGGGGTATCATCATCACTGACATGTTTAGCTGATAAATGCTAGGTTTTCTTGAAATTTCTTAGAACTTCAAAATTGTAGACTAGATAATGAATTGTAGATTAAAAAAGAAAATCTAGAAGCAGCACCTTCAGGTAGTGTATTTTCTAATACAAAACCAGAGAGGTGTACCTTTACTCAAGAAGCTGGAATTTTCTAGAATGTCACTTTTTTGTTGTCCTTGTTCTCTACATTATCCTTTCTCCAATTTCTCTCAGGAGCTGGTGGCTGGTCTCCACTTGACTCAAAGGAGCAGCAGTGGCTCCAGGTTGATCTAGGAGACAGAGTTGAGATCGTTGCAGTTGCCACCCAAGGAAGGTATGGGAGCTCGGACTGGGTAACCAGATACACGCTGATGTTCAGCGACACTGGCCGCAACTGGAAGCAGTACCGACAAGATGACACCATCTGGGTAGGTCTGAACTTTTCTCCTAACTTAAGTCAAGCAGGTGAGCTGTAGGTGTTTGCCCTGCATCTTTCTGGTTCAGGCTCCATGTACTGTTTGGGGAAATGGGTTCAGTTTCAGATCAGGTGAATAAGGCAGTGATAGAAGAGCATGCTAGAGTGTCTCCACAAGGTGTTTTGATCTAAACTACTTCTGTCACCAATTGTCTGTGTAAAACAGTTTTACACCCTCAGGACTACCTTGTTTTTAGACTGTGAGGGATATCCAGGGCACTTGAAATGATCTTCTGTGCCTGGTAGGCTTTGATTTAGGAAGAGCAGGGCAAATGGGCCTAATCACCTATGTACTTCTGGGACATAAGGAAGTTAGCTCTGTCCTTTATACAGCCCTGCTCACCAGGGCAGCTTTCCTCGTGCTGGGACAGATGGGCGGTAAATGGCTCCTTAGCTGAAGAAAGCTGGAGCTGCAGCATGACTTGTGAGATGATTTAGCTGATGCACCAGAAATGCTCCAGGCTTTTCCTAAAACTTTAATGTTAGACTTGACTCTTGCTGTGTTGCAAGTTCAATACGTGGCCATGTCAGGAGGTGCTTGTGTAGGGCTGTGTGCAGCAGAAGCTCCGCTTCAGGTGTGGATGGAGAAGCTCAAAATTGTTCCTCTCATATGAATGACATCAGTGAAATGCTGGAACTGCTGTGCTGTTTTCAGGTTCTGGCCATCAGTTGCCTTGATAGTGTGACAGTATGTGTTGGTGAATAAAACATATTTGTGATGAAGAGCAAATGAAGTGTTTAAGAGTGATCAGGTAGGCTTATGTTTTCATCTTAATTTTTTCCCTGGTTAACACCTTGGTTAATTGCAGTGTCAGAAAGCAAGTTTTGTTTCCAGAGCATAATGGTTATGAATGAGGGGAGTTGTGGTTACAGCAGAGAGGAGAGTGATTCTTTAATTTTTTTTTCCTGAGCATGTTCCACATAGTGGGAATACATGTATCAGATGATTAACTTTTGCTGTTTTAAAATTGGTGTGCTGTTCCCACTGTCTTTGTTTTAATGTGGATTTGCTTTATTAGAAAGCTAGTTAAACTGTTCTTCCTTTTAGAAAGGCAACTTTGGCCCAAAGGTGGTCATAAAATTGTCAAGGGTAGCTCTACTTCACCTGTCACTTAAAAGTTATATTAGGCTGGCTTCATTTCAGATGCTTTTTAATACTGAAAACAGTAGAATTTTATTCTGAATTGTTTGCAGTATTTAGTTAATCTAGGACTGGACTTCCACTCCTATGATACTGAAATCCAAAAGTCAGATATTTTTATGCAGACTCATTTTCATTAAAGGGCTCTTAACAATATTGTGTGCCTTGTCAAGATTTTATATTAGGGCAAATTAGACATGTAATCAAAAGATAATGCTTCCATGTCTTGACCTTTTAATTTTTGTAAGGTTTACTTAAAGGCAAACCTGCAAAGACAGTAAGTAGAATTTAACATAGCAGTTTTTCACGGCCTAAGGATTCAATTTAGTGAGTTTCTGATCTGGCACCAAATACTGCACACGACAATAGGAATATGTCCAGTAGGTGTTGAGAGGTGTATCAGGATTTACTGAAAACATGAACTCTCCTGTTTTGCTAAATAATTGTGTAAAGTGATTCAGGGGAGAAAAAAATAAAAAAGACACAAACTCTAAAGCTTCAATAGACCTGGAAATTTTTTTGGAGAGGTAGCATCTACAGGTGATATTGCTTATATATATGTGTGTGTATATATATATAAAACTGAGGAAAAATAAAATAGGTAAAACTGGGAAGGATTTGGATATTCTTCCTTCATATAAGTTTCTATAAAACGTGTTTACGATGTGAGCCAATAATATCAGTCTGGTCCAGTAGAAGCACTTGTGCCACATCCCCATGCAAGGGGCTTGAGCAGCCTGTTAGGAAGCATCACCAAACTTTACTGTCAGCACAACTCTTGTACGGAATCTGATGGCAAAAATCCAAAGTGGGCTGATTTGACATTTCATTAGATGTTACAATCAGCTTAGACTGGCAACCCATTAACAGCTAGGAGCTTGTATGCTTTCGTAGCATGCTTGTTTAATTGTGGCATTAATGTAGCTGAAAAGATACTTGTGTAAAACTTGTATTCTAAGGAATTTTTTCCTTAGAATCTAAGGAACAAAGGAATTTTTTTCAACTTTTGGGTTTATTTCAGTAGGTTGAAAGAGAATGTGAGGAAAGCCAGGGAAGACTTCAGAACTGTGTATAGAACTATAATTACAAATTTTCAGGGCTTTTTTCTGTTTTATCAGTAAAAATCCTTTCTTAGGCCTTGTCTAAACAAGAAAAAAAGTACACTAGTCTTATTTCAAAGATTTTTTTCAATTCAAGGTGGCTGTCTGGATGAAGTGAGAGCAAGCAACATGGAATGCATTTCCTAAACATCTGACTGATTTAATATCTGTAAGAGAAGTTCTGCATTGCATGCATCTCTGCAGAGACCTTTAGCCCTTAGTTTAAAGGAGGGGAGCACGGTGGCGCATTCTACAAAGATACCAAGCGCAGGTCTTTGGGGTAGCTCCACTGAGCAGTCCCAAGATGGACAGTACTCTCAATGAGGAGCTGTCTTGCATACCTTTTTGGGGGGGTAGGAAAGCTAATAGAGGGCAGTAGAAGCAGGATTCAAGGTAGCAGTCTGCTGTGTATGGCAAGTTACCATGTTATGAGAAGCCTTTCAGTCACAGTGAGGGAGAGGAGGGGGGTAAATGACAGGTTATTGTGACTACTGAACTCTTCAGAAATCTGAGCAGGTTGGATGAGAAACATTTTCCCCCCAGCCTGAACCTTTCCCTCTGTCCTTAAGACAGAGACTTAATGCTGTGTTAGTCCCTCTAGATATAGAGCTTTGTAAAACTGCTATTCTAAACTTTTGTGTTTAGCTAAAAGGGTTAGAAATTTACCTATTTTATTGCTCTTTGTTTCAGAAAACTGATCTGCTCCTAACTTAGAGAATGGGCGGCACTGTGACTCATAGCTTCTGTGGGGCTGTGAAATCTGAATAACTGTTGCTTGGAGATCTTTATGTGAAGTCTGCTCTGTCACTATAAAATGCTGCAATGCACTGGACCTGTTAGATCCTCTGACATAGCTCCCACTTCAGTAAAACTAGGTAGAAGCTTTTGTATTGATGTATGGATATTGCTGCTTGTCTTGCACAAACTGCTCATTGGTGACAACTGATTGTTCATTTATGGCTCTTGAAAGGGGAGGTTATGTTTCAGAAAAAGGGGATCTAGGTATTCTGGTGAATTATTTTCTTGTTTTCAGAAGGCAGTGTAACTACTTGGGGAACTATCTGAAAGAATAATCATGTACTGAACTGGTAAAAAGAATGTAAAAAGCATCCAATGTTTCAAAGCAAGCAGTTAGAAATTCGAGGGTTTTTTTCATTGTTTTCCTTCCCTGGAATTAAAACAGTGTCTTAATTTCTTCTCTGCTCTACGTATTAAAACTGGCAGAAATTGTTCATTTCTACCTAAATACAGTTAGACTTGAACTGTGATTTCTGTCAGTTTATCTGGGTGCTCCAGAAACACAGCTGTTGAGTATTTCCAGGTGTCTACACTGAAGTATTGGAGCAGGAGGATGAAGGGATAACCTCCTGGCGCAGCCTTTGCTCCTTGAATGTCTTGGGCCATTGGCTACCCTTGGCCAAATAGCTGGAAGGCTGTTAGTCTGCTTGATAATCTCTGGGTAAATCTGCCCCTGGATGAAACTCTTCCCAATGATGTCGCAGGCACAAATGCCCAGTGCTCCGTATTGCAAGTGGAGTTCCTGAGGATTTGTTTCCAGCTGTTGGGGTGTAGGTTGTATCTGTACAAATGTTGCATGTGTCCTTCAACGCATCTGAGACCTGGATATTTAAGTTGTTTGTTGGGCTGCTGATAAAACAGGTGTTTGCACACCACTATATATGTGACCGTATCACTAGTAAAAATCCCCTTCTCTTCATAGACATTACAAGGCTTATTATCCTCCTCTCAGGGCATGCAGCAGCTCCCATCAGCTTCACCATTAATGGCAGCGCTGCATAGACAGATCGCAAGGAGAATCAGAAAACCTCTTATGTTTTCACTCAGCCTGTATTTATGATGTTAGTAAATTCTGCAGCTGGAGTTAAAGACAAGACAGATTAGCCATTTAAAACCAATTTTCCAACCCCATTTGTATTTAAATAATCTTGTTACAAAAGGACTCTGTGGTTCAGAGCAAACTAGGCTTATAATTATATTTTCAATATGGATAAATCAGCTGTGTGGACACTAGCTATTGATGGGGAGACATAAAGCATAAGTCTTACTGCTTGTAACAAGTAAATGATTTTTTTATTATTTTTAAGAGATGAATAATTCAGAATTTACTTTACCTGCATACGCAACACAGTTTGAGTCAGTCCAAATTGTATATATTACTGGAACAAAAGACTGGGCTGTGATACAATGCTACTTCATTTTAATACCAATTTTTATGCCATCTATATTGAAAAATACTTTGTAAAGCTGAAAAACAAAATTATGCGGGAAGACACAAAGGAAAGGGGCGGGAGCAGACATAAATGTATCTAGGAAAAAGCAAAGAGATGTTCTTTAGTCAAACTTTTGAAAGAAGATAAAGAAGTTAAGAAACAGAGATAAAGGGAGCCAGTTCTGAGAGTGGCAGAGGATGTTTTTGTGTTAGAATAAAACTATGTGACAAGGTAATAAAAGGGGAAAAATGGAATAGATAGCAAGGAGATGCTTCATGTTATATGCAAATAATTTCACCACATGCATGGTTCTGTTGAATGTATTTACTGACTGCTACCTGCAAATGGAAGGAAGGAGGCATCTTTTATTGGAAGGGGAACCAAGGACTCCTAGCCCCAAGGCTGCAAGACAGAGCATCTCTGCTGTTGAACCCCATGGTCATGGATTGTGAATCATACAACATGGAGCCTCAGCCAGGGAGAAGTGCCGCAATCCCACTTTTTGCAGGTGGTGAGTGAGGCTGGAGAGGTGATGAGAGCCAGAGGATATGCTAGGAATCTGACATTCTCAGGGGAACAGAAAAGGCAGGGTTGAATAGAGGTGATAAAGATCCCTTGCAGCCTCTTTCCCTAGGAAGACCCTGACTTGCATATGAGCTTTTGCTGAACCAGAGGCTTTGCTAATAGAGTCTAGAGGAGGGATGCTCTTAATTGGTTTATAAATCTGCTGGAGTGCAGTAAACTTTCCCATTTCTGCTCTAGCTGGATAATGATTGTGGGATAGTTTTGGCGAGTTAATTATCGCGAACATGATTAGAATGTTAATCATCTTGTCAGATTTATCGTTGTCCAATTTATTCTAAAGCATTGTACAGCTCTGAGTCCTAATGTCCTCCAAGGAAGGCCAAAGCAAAATTCTTCCTGAAGTTGAGAAGCTGCATATTTTGTTCGGATTAGCAATTAAATTTCTGCTTGCCTTGTAATAATACTTCCTACTGTACAAGTATTCAGATATATTTAACTTGCTGTGTGCACAGCAAATATTGCCAAACAAGTAGGTGTCAAACAGTATGTATCTATGGATTATCTTCTTTTCCTTTCCTGTTGCTGGAATAATAAGGGAAGAGTTCTAGTCCAATTCCCACTTCTAGGTAGGAATGAAGGGAGCAATCCAGTATTGCGGTGTCAGTTTTTTTCCAGAGATTTCCATCACTCTTCCTGTAAGATATATGCTTTTATGGCTTTTGAAGATGGAACCATTAGCTTCTCATATTTAAAACTGTTCCAGTTTGTCTTTCTGGGATGTTGCCTGGATATTACTAATTTTCTTCTGATTCTGGCTTAGCTTTCTGGGCTGGCTGCAAACCTGTGCAGACTCTTGATTGTGTCCTCAGGAAATCTATATTGAGACTGCTGGGACAATTATCCCTTTGGAAAGACAATTCAAAGTGCCTGTGTGTGTGTATATATATTATTTTGATTTTTTGTGAAGTTCACTCTGTATGGGCTTAAGCCCAAAATAGTGAACATAGATTGTAAATTACAGTTTGGTATAGTGATACCTGAATTAGCCTTAAACAGAATTTTGCATGAACGCTGGTGACCTTACGTGTGCCTTACAGTTGGTTAACTGTAAAGTGATATCAAGGTTGAATCTACGGAGTTTAGTGCTGACATTAACATCATACCTGTCAATAAGGTTGTCAGTGCTTGATCTCTGGTAGCAAGTTACTCTAACCCAAGAAACTCCAAGAAACGGGGGTGTTTGCAGTAAGTCCTATCCTCACTGACCTCCTAGTCCTTTTCCTTTGCAAGTTGTCTGAAATGTATGTACAGTCTAACTTCTGGCTCAAGAAGTTTGTTACATATTCCCTCAACACCCCCCCCCCCTTTTTTTTCCTATTCCTACTTCCCAGAGCTTTTGAATGACCTTTTCTTCCTCTACTGCTTGATGTTATCCATAGGGACGGGACGGGGTAGTGCAGGCTATAGTGGATTGAATGTGGAAGAGTGTTTGCATGGTTGTGTCCGAACCTGCTGTTGAAGGTTGACCCTAAAACATATTTATCTGTCAGCAGTCTCCTGCACATATCTATTGGTGGCTGTTGTTTTCTCTGCCAGGTTTTGCTTAAGAAGACTACATGTTAGTGGCAGCTAACTATTAACTAGTGGATGTTTCTTTCTAGATGGGAGATTTTAGCCCGCAACACCTTTGTATTGGCAGACTTCATCATTCTTGTTTGCCTATTTAGTGGTATGTAAGCCTAAAAATAGGTGTCTTCAGAAATTATAAATATGGAAGTACTTCAATCCATTTGCAGTTTCACCTCTATTGAGTAAATGACCATTTGCAAATGGAGTAAAATGAGAAAGGGGCACAGAGCAACAAACAAATGGTAAAGCTGTTCTGCTAAAGGAAATGCATCATTAATTTGGTCGCAGCAAACAATTTACAAAGATTAGCCAAATAAAAATATCCCCAAGATAAGCACTAAAGCTCATCCACCCACAGCTGAAAACTGTTCTGAAACAATAATAGTTAAACAGACTGCAGTGCTGTGGAGAGGAGTTACCTGGTGCCTTGAATTGCTTCCGTAGCTGGTTTGCATTTATAGATACGCAGCAAGACAGAACCTTTAAGGAATGCAATATGCAAATATTTTTCTTCTGCAATTTTTCTAATTGTGTTAATTTCCACAGGCTTTTTGGGTCATATTGATCAGGACTGATTCCCTTCTAGGGGTTTGTAATGAGGTCTGGGGTCTTTAGCCTCTTAAAGAGCCTGTTTAAATCCAGATGGAATGGTTTGAACAGGAAAATCTCTCTCTAATAGAGATAAACCTCTTAATCTAGAGATTATTCTCAGGATTAACAATCTCTCTTCTAGAGTACATTGACTCTATTAATAAAATCTCTATTAATGTGCGTATACTCATTTATTATGCTGTGCTGTGAGCATTCTGCAAGCAGCCAGACCAGCTGTTCAATGTGCAAAGAGAAACATTTGACATCCTTGGGAATCACTCATCTATGCTCCTTAGTGGGAAGTGAGTTATGTCCTGCGTTATGGGAAGACTCCAGAAAAGAGCCTGGTTGGTTAGTGCTGGATGTGCTATAGAGCTCTGCCCTTAATGAGGTTTCCCACAATTGCTCATTAGCCTTCAGGACTGGTGAGAATTGATGCTTTCCTCTGTGGTGTCAAATTCTCTCACAAAATCTTGGTTAACAAACTGAACTAGAAAATAACACTGGTTACCCTCTTGCTGAGATGTGACATTTCTACTGATTCTCTTTTGGAGTAGTTTAACCTAAATGAATAGCTAGGTCTTCCAGCTCTTCTGGTTTGACTTGGACTCTTCAGGTCTATAGTCTATAGATTGATAGCGAGAAAGATGCTACCTGTTCTACTCTGAGCTTGTCCTAAACTTTGGATAATTTCTGCAGCGAGAAGTTTGGGAGTGGAAACCTGTAGCTTATGGCTAGGGAAAATGTCATGTAAAAAAGGAGCGATGTATAAACAAATGGTTGCAAATCACTGTGGGAATGGGATTTTAATGAGATATTAAATGCTGATAGAGTTATTGGCTAGGCAAAGGAAGGTGATGTTTATATAGACACCAGGTATAGTGGTAAAACATGCTAATGAGCACCTTGGAAAGTGGTTTTGGAGGAAAAAGGAGAGAATTAGGATGGCACCTGAGAGAAGAGGCAGAGAGGTAGGAAGCTGTGATTACTGACCGGTGTTACCTGTAGTGCAGTAGCAGATGTGGAAGAAGTTGGAGTTGCTCAAAGAACATGTTAGAAGCAGAACAAGTTAAAAGCTTTGCAAGGAAGACAAATTTCTCAGTAGCCTTACTACTAAAGATGGAAATAAAGATTTGCTTCATTACATCTTCAGGCAATATCAACAGAAACCAAGAATCTTATCTCTGCTTGTCTACTTCTTGTCTCTTTGGTTAGCAACTTTGAGCACTTCCGAGTAAAATTTATCCCTCTTATCTGAGTAACATTTGTGATTTAATCTGCTCAGTGTTTTTAGCTACTAGAGGCCCATCAGCATGAAAAGGACCTTTACAAAGCACTTTGGGGAGGTACTTTCCTAAAATTCAACTATGTTTACAGAAACTTGCTTCCACATAAAAATTGGAACTTTGCACAGTGGCAGTGAGAGAATGGGAGTTAGATACAGGTGTCATGCAAGGGCCTCCGCTTCCAAGAGAGCGTTCTGATGTTTCTGATGTATTAAAATTTATTTTTCTTGGCTTGTTTGTCATTTTTTTTTTTTTGATTCTGTAAGTCTTCTGGGTTATATGGGCATTCAACTACACTTTTTCTTTGAGGCATGGTTGACAGTCTGTTGCTATTTCTGCTGTTGGGAGCCCTTCCTCTTTAGAGTTCCTGGAGTGATAGTTATATATCAGCTAAAAGTCTACCCTGTAATTCTTGCATGGATGAACAGAGGACTCGCTTTGTCAACTTTCTGTTCACTCAACTGGTGAATCCTGGTTGTGTTTGTGTGGCTGTATGTAATTTTTGAAATTTTAGGTTTCTGTTCTGTCTAATGTGTGACCATTTCTGAGGAAGCATTAAAAAGCTAATCCAAACAGCTGCCCAGTTAGAATTGTTTAATGTTTTTCTGCAAGTTTCAGCATGATATTATTTAGGGGATTATGGAGAGAGGACTTGTGTACTTGTGGAAAGAGCTTTAATATTTTTTCATTATCATTAAAAAGGAAGTTTTATCAATTTTGACTGTCAATACTTGATATTTCAAAGTTTCTCTAATGCCTAATATAAGCAAAGTATGCATATTTATATTTTATTACATATTTTGCCTAACTTAAAAAGAATCAGTATGATTACTGATATCCTAAAAATTAATGCAAGTAATGTTGTTATGGAGACTGTTTTAATACTCCCTCTACAAATATGGGTGCTCTGTTCTTTCATTGGCTTCCAAGTTTTCATGAGAATCTGAAAAATAGAAATATATTCCAGTCATCTTGAAGGTCGCAATGCTGACTTGGTTTTTAATTCTCAAGCTGGTTTCTCTGGGGTGGGGTGAATACAAAGGGAGTCCTTACAAGATCTCTTGAAGCACATTTGGAAAAAAAAAAAAAAAAAAATTGGCATCAGCAGAATAAATACTTTTTTTTTTGAAACATAGCTTAGCTGTGAAGCTTTTAATGTGCGTTGAGTACTCTGGGAGAGCTACACATACCAGTCTTGCAGGAGTTGGCTTATGTTAGGGAAGTCAGCAATCAAAGACAAAATAGTGTGAGCAAAGCAAGACAGAATATAAATTCTTAAGTACTATTACTTGAAGTTTCATCAGGGAATAAATATTTATAGGAGGGGGGTGGAAATGCAGTCCTAGAAACCTTATAAAAGGTTCCATATATACGTTTACAACTTGGATGGGAGATGAGACACAGTTCAGGAATAAAATCTAGTCCCTGCCATGCTCAGGGAACACTTAATGTGTGTCACTTTATTTTAAATATGCAGACTCCCACACCAGTGATGAGAATGGACAAGTCTTCCCCAGAGCAGATTCTTGTTTTTCTGAAATGAGGTTTGCTAGGCTTTGGAGAATTCATGTGGAAAGACTGGCCACCTCAGAGTATTTCATGCTTAGGTTCAGTTCTCAAAAATGATGATTCCATTTACAACAGCTTCCATTTGGAAATTAGAGCTATCACTTTAAGCCTCGTACTTGCATCTGGAGAGTCCGTGCCTAGATACAAAATCAAGCAAGCATCCAAACTTGGGCCAGATGATTTAAAAAGCTGCTCTAAAATATCTTGATATCTTCAACTTGGGATTTTTTTGAAGACTAAAGCAATTGTGGCAATGCCTAGTAGTTCTATATAGTCTCTCTCACTAAATCCCCACAATCCGAGATACGTGTGTAGCTTTTGTACCATGCACTGGGGTGATGGCTGATTTTGGCTGATGCATTCAATTTTTTTCTTTGAGTAATGCTGGAATAAAAGCAGTGTCTAGAGATGGCAGGGGGTTTTAGTGGCATCAAAATAAAGTGGTCTAGCTTATGGATTCTGTTCTTTTAATTCCACTTTACCTTCATTGTCAGCGGGAGACTTATTAAATGTCTAGTTTGTGTCCTTCATTTCAGACCCATGCCAGTGTCTTTGTGGCAGACACGTCTTTGGGACCAGCCGAGCGCTTTGTTCTGCACTTCATTCTTTGGGGCTGGTCTGTGTCCATTAGGTTCCCTCCATCAAGCCCTTCCATTTGAAAGCATTTTGATTCTGGGTCGCAGTGCAGGTGTGACCACTGAACAATATTCTGCTGAAAAGAAACAAAGAAATGCTATAGCAGTAGTGTCTGCTGAAAAGCCTTCTGTAGTCTATTATCCAGCAAGTAAATACAGACAGTAAATACAGTCAAGAGAGACAGCACTCAGATTCATTCTCTCTGAAGATGCTAGGCCTCTATTATTAGTCATGTCTTGTCACATCTAGTCTCCTTGTAAATTACTACTTCCCTTAAATGATGATCATGAAAAATCTCTCTCATTGTTTAAGAAAAAGTAATATTCCATTTCCTGTTAATATTTACTGCATCTTCAAAACAGAAGCATACAGAAGGCAGGGAAACAGGGTTTTAAGACTTTTTTTCTTTAAGTGAGAAAGATGGTCTCAAATTTTAAAGCTACTTGCAGTAGTATCATTGTCTTTGAAAGCATCTTTCTGGTACTGGCACTTTGACAGGAAATATGGATCCAAGATTCTTTGTGTGTGTGTGTGGGGGGGGGGGGGGTGGACAAATTCCCAAAATGGTTTTAGTGAAACTTGAGGCTCATGAGAACAAAGAAATGCAATATCAGCTGCTTTGGCATCTGGTCCTTTCCACCAATGTTAAACATGAATAGATTGGAAGGATGTTGGACAAGGAGAGGTTGATGCTAGCACCACAGTCAGCCTTTTTCTTGGCATTGTCTCACTTGTCCCTGAAATGTGTGTCATTACATGTTGCTAACTTGCTTGTAGGTGCTGAAGCCTGCTGTGCAGATTCATGTGATTCAGGTGCCCTCTGTACTACTGAAAGTGATTTGCATTTCTGGTACCTGTGTACTTGAGCAAATTCTCTCAGTGACTTGAGGGATTTAGGAATCAGTCAGGAGTAGTCACAGTCTGGTTTTTCTGTTTTGAAAAAAAAATCCCAATATTGGTGAACAAAGAACACAGGGTGATGAGAGCATATGCATTAATGTGTTCTTGGTTGTGTCAAACTTCCCTTTTCCATTTTGAAAGAATGGAAGACCTTTGCAATAGTACTTTTCATACCTATTGCTTATAATTGCCACCTTTAGGAAGCTTCCTTTTTGTCAGGTCCACCTGGGATTGCTTTCAGATATCATGGTCTAGTATCAGCTGGGTCTTCAGGGAAAATATTTCCTCTCCAGAGGAGAGGACAGCATTCAGTGTTTTCCCTGTAAAACAGCTTGCTAAAACAGCTTGCTAGCAGTTCCCCCTCCCTCCCCCAAATTTCCACCTCATGGCTTTTAAGTTGTTTTGCGATAGAGTCCTTGTTCAAGCATTTGTCACCGTGTTCATTATGTGTCTTTACAATAGGCAGTTTTACGTGCTATTAATTTGTGTCTTAGAACGCATAAACACAGGCTTTTATGTGTATCCAATATGTGGTCCTTTATAAGCACTCTCTAATCTCTCTGAACTTTTTAATTTGAGCTTGTTTCTTGTTACAAGATAATAAGCACACAGACAAAACCAGAAATCATTTATTTGGAAGGAGATTTGGGTTTATTGTACTCATAAGCATAGCCCCTCACTGGTTTTATTTTCACTAGAAGGCAAGTCAAAAACTTTCCTATTTTGGGTGTTGAGAACAGTATTGTAAGATACATTCAGTCAAATCCTCTGTTAAGTTTTAGTCCTTTATCAATGTCAATGCACTAAGCTAGACTGGTAGCTGATTTCTGTAGGGAGCACATTGTGTTAACAAGTGATACCCAGCAAACTGTAATGAGGTTCAACCAGCCACAACAAAAGCTATCCCAGCAAGAAAATTTCAGTGGCTGTGATTTGTATAGCAATCACGTAGTCCAATGATTGACACGTTTACAAGTAGCAATGTTCTTGTTGACAGTAAACCCTGAGATTAGGTACTATAGTAAGGAGAAAGCATTCAGATGTGCTCTCCCAACCTGCTCTCTCCAGAAATTGTGAGCTCCATTCTGTATGGGAGTCATATACAGGACGAAAGAAAAAGATTGCTTACCCTTAGGGCAGCTGAATTCTTTGAAATGTGATGGTTATGAAGGTCATGTGTCTGGTAGCTTCTGGGCACACTGGAAATACTCTGAATTCCCTTGTAAAAGGAGGAAGTTTCATTGCCATCCATTGCAAAAAAGATCTTTTATTTCTCGTGCTGTTCTGCCCCTTACCTTTTTTCCTTTTTTTTTTTTTTTTTAACTTCAATAATTCTTTTAACTCATCTGTACTCTCTTGTCCTTGTTTGCCTTGATGGCAGGTTTAGAAGTGCTATATTATATATCAATGTCATAATAAGGGTATTTGTTATGGATTCAGCATGTCTGAAAGCTTGAAGGGATACTGCTGTTAGGTTATGATCAGTGAAGTCTGGAAGGTTCATGGTCCTGAGTGTTACTATTTTGAATAATGAATCTTTGCAGAATCTGGCTCTGCCATGAGATCTGTAGAAGTACCCAGAGTTGCCAGTTCAATGGGATTTCATTGTGTAAAACAGTAAAAAAGCCTTTTCTGATAGGCAGAAGCTCCTGTTGTGAAGAGGTTTTTGAGCAGTGATAAGAACCCTCATAACTCCAAGAACTGGTATCAATTGCCTGTTTTATAAGATAGAGACACTTTTCAAAACACTGGTGGATGATGGGCTGAAGCACAGGCGAGTTAGATGTCCCTTCACCACGTGTGTCTGAATGCAGTTCTCTCTATGGACACTGAGAATCAGCTTTGATGGTATAGTTGTCCTCTCCCCATCCTCATCAAACCCAGACATAATAACGAATTGAGTCAGTGTTAATATGGTAAAGATGCATCCTAAGTAGTATGGGTAAAAATAAAAGGAGAACAAAAGGAGTGTTTTTGACAGAAAGAAAAGAAGTTCTCTAAAGCTACAGCAAGTAGCTGTAATGTAGATTAACTTTTCTACTGATTACTGCTCTCCTGGTATGGATGGAAAATGCACATCAGATTCTGCCAAAGAACAGAGATACTTTTTTTTCTCTTATTTCTCCAAATGTAAGGATACATTCTAATGAAAAGGATATGAAGGATTCAAAAAAGATAGCCTTTAGTTTTGTATGACATTCCAGTTGATTTCTTTTTGGAATTTCTCAAGTAAAAAGGATACAAAAATAGTTCTTGAGTTTTGTAAGGTTATCAATATTTCCCTTTTAATATTGCCTGCTACTTCCATTTGAGTGGATTTTTGAGTAACCAACTTAAAAGACACTTTTTTTCGAAATCTCTGAGCTTGCTCATTTATAAATAGCCAGTTAGAGGAATAGGAATTAGTCTGTGATCTGGCAAACGTGAGCACTTGTGCATTTATATTTGCAGAATGAGCCATGAAGCATAATTTAGGAATGAGGAAATCTGAAATGTTGATTCCAAATAAGTCTATAACAGAATTTCCAGTGGTGCCAAGACTTCATCCCATTCCTCTAATTAGGTACTGAAAATAACATTTAACATATTTTAGAGTAGGGACTATACAATTGTATGTTTTCTGCACTTAGAAGTTAATCACTTCAATTTTCTCAATTAAGTTTTTTTCCTTTTTCTGGAAAACTGTTTCTCTGCCTACTAAACTTGTCTCTAACTACCTTGTCTGTCTTGGTCTTTTGCTCTTGTCTACATTTGGTAGCTGGCCAGACTCACTGGAACAACCACACAGCTAATTAAAAAGAGCTTCTGTGACACCCTTCCATGAAGTAAGGCCTCAATTTCTGCCAAACTTTGTTTCTCCTTTTCATTCTTCTAACTGGGAGGTTAAGTTTTAGTGCTTAGCCTTAGTATTTTAAGGCTTACAATGGTACCTAAGTTGATGATCCATGGACATTTCGGTTAGTTTTGTAAAATGTGTGCTATTTCAGCCTCTGAAATACGTGCAGGTGATAAGGCCCCATCACATCCACATATAAAGGTTAACAGACACAATGTTCTGTCAGGACTTATCTTATGAAGTTAAAATTGTGCAAATGTTTGGAGAGTTGTCAGAAAACATGAATGGCAGGTGTATCTAAATTCAGACACATACATAAATACATACCTACCTATAAGACAGTGCAGAAATGGGCTCTGAGAGCGAGCAGAATTTCAGGTGGCATTAGTCCATTGCTGGGAAAATGCAGCAATGATGACTTGTAATTACTGTGATGAAAATAACGATGATTCTGTTGTCACATTTTTATCGTAGCCTCAGGAATATAAATAATTATGTGGTGATCAGTTGATTCTACATATTTGCAAATTTAGCTATTATCCTAAATGGTTTAGTCCCTTGGATGCAATCCAGGCTCTCATTTCATATGGTTGGTTATAAAAGCAGTTGAAGGAAGCACATTTTTTCTGGCTACATGTATCCAAACAAAGTTGGTTCTACATTAGCATGATTCTTGCTATTAATTGCAATGTTTATTTTTCCAGATTAAATAAAAAAAACTCACACAAGACATCTACACTTCCCCTCCCCTCTTCTAGAGAACCTTCCAGCAGGTGCCTAGAGATGGTTTTCTGCACATGCCACAGTTCAGAGCCCTTGCTTCCTCTCCCATTTTATCTGCACAGAAGCTGGATGTTCAGTGATTCAATTAAACTGAATTCAAGAGGATCAGCTTGTAGGCTCACCTCCATCTCCACCAAAGTTTGTCTTCTCATGGTGGTCCCTATCTCTGTCGTTCAAGCAAAATTCTCAGTGATTTTTAGGGCCTCCAAAGCCCTCACTATTTAAAAAGCTCTGCCTTATCTCAGACTATTTTTTTCATAACCTTGTAGCTGTCAGCAAGTTTTTGCCCCTTTTTCCCTACCCTGCCTGCCCCAAAACTAAGCAAAACAGATGAGCAAAACATGGCAGAGTCATTGATGAAGTTGCAGTATGGTCAGGTCTAGAAGTCTAAAAGTTCTAGTCCAAAGACAATCAGCCATGGCCTGTCTTTCATTACTTTGCTATTAGTCCTGTAATTAGGCACATCACATGCTAATCATTGCTTTCCTGACTTAATTACAACTACCAGCTTTCAAGTGTATGGTTACATAAGTGAGTTTCTTGTTTCACATTTGTCAAATAGGCTGAAGTTTCTTTGCGTGTTTTGCAGTTGATTGAAAGCCCAAATCCCAGTGTTTGTATCCCCCAGTCTCCTAGTTTTTAATCTCTAGGCAGCTACATGGCCCTGCTACCTGGACGCTCCTTGCGGGCCTTGGCATGCCACAAGCCTCCTTCAGGGGTCAAAGCAGAGCCTTGCTGCAGCCACGCAGCTGTGTCACCTCCAAAGCAGTCTTGACTATTGCCAAACACCTCATGTCCCAACATTTTCCTGGTGCAAGTGACTGGCAATGTTCAAGGTCCTTTGTGTGCAGTTGTCTTGTGGCCCCGTGTAGCCTCTTTGCATCTTTATTTTTGTAAGGAAAGTAGCTCTTTCAAGAGTATTGGAGAACAGCGGGAGAGATGATCGCTCCCTGACGAGTGTTCTTCCAGGTGGGAGCCCAGTTGAGGACAGAGCTCTTCCCAGGTCCTTCGCTTCCAAATGAACGCTGGTGTTTCTTTTCCAAGGCAACCTGCTGCTTGCCAGGTTATGGTCCTTCCTCCTGGTTGCTTGATTTTGTAAAACAAGGTATCAAGTTGAATGATAGCTCTGGTACCTTTAGCATGCTCAAGGTTAGGCAGCAAAATATCTGACTGCTTAGGCCTCCCGGGCTTGAATATCCAGAGAAGCAGATGCATAAGGAAGTGGGGAACTGCCAGGGCAAATGTCCAAAAGTTTCTGGAATCTGCTATGTTAATCAGGAAAGATGTAGAATTACAATTTTGAACTTTGAAGACTTAAATCCACTTAAGTCCTTTAGCAAGTTTTAATGTGACAGTAGCTTTATGGCTATATAAATTTGGGGACAGTGGTAGAAGGGACTTGCTGTCTTTCTGCTCTGCTATGAATGAATTGCCAAAAAAAAAAAAAAAGAGGGGAGGAGTAGTAGACTTGGGCAGATCAATATCACTGCTCTGTGCAATTTTTAAAAACCAAAGTTACAGCAGAAAAGACTGTTATTGCAGGGCTACTTAATTCATTTGGTAATAGAATGTATTGATTGATATTGTCATAAATAATAGAACGATTCATCTGTGCCTCCTCTTTGCCCTATCACATTATGCATACAGGCTAAGAATGGAAAAATATAGCTATGGCCCTTCTAAGCCTGAGGGTAACAAGCCTTATTGATTGCACTTGAGTAATCTAAAGCTAAAAGATAGCAGCAATTCATAGGATTTGTATATAACCATCTGAGGCTAGGCTTGAATCCACCATATTTTCCGTATGGCTAATGTCTGCAGATTCTATGCTAATGTTAACCATCTAACATGTTTTACTGGAAACCAAGTGCAAATAGAAATCTCATGTTCTGCCTAGTGATTGGCAAAATCAATCTTAATTAGGCTGCAGATATTCAAGGGCACTTCTAAACCTGAGCCTTTTCTTGATCCCTTTTAATTATGTATTCAGATCAAAATGGCATTCTAAGCTATTATCCTGCTTGTTAAACCTACTCAGCCGCTTGTTGTCTGGGCAAATGCATCTACATCTTTCTAAGCAGCGTAAATGGTTTCCTCTGTCAAAATGTCCTTGCTGGGGCAAGCTGCAGGTGCAGCCCTTCTCTGTCTGGGTCACCTGAGCAGACAGAACTTCTGCGATGCTTTCTGTAATTTGCTTTTCTGAAATCCCATTTGGGCTTTTTTTTTTTTTTTTTCTGCTGGGTTTTTTATTGGGTTCTAAAGGTACCCCAGTTTATAGGTGGTAACTCAGATATATGAAGGGAGAGAAGAAAGTTGCTTTATCTGAAGCATGAGCTGTTGCTTCTGGCTGTGGGTGGATGAAGATGCTTATTCCCTTGCACTTCTCTGGACATGGGAGCTCTGTCGCTTAGCTTTGCTAACTGGCCGAGCTGACATTCAGGAGCAACAGAGGAGCACAGAGTGTTTAACCAGTGAGTTCAGTTTTGTGTATGTGACCTTTTCTTCAAAAATCTGCTGCAAATATTGATTCCTTGGGCCTCTGTGGTATAGTGAGGTGTTCAAGATGGTAAGTGGAACTGAGCCAAACACCTGAGCTAGCACAAAGTCCTCTCAGCTCACATGTGGGTTCATGTATAATCCTTCCTTACGGAAAGTACAGGTTGAAGAATATGAAAAGTAAGCAACATATGAAAATCAAAACTAGAAAAACTGATGAATATTAAATGAAATGGGTGTTTATGGGAGAGAGGCCAATGAAAGCATCTGGTTTATGGAGATCAACATCTTTCAGTGTTTGTTCAGACCTTCCCTGTTTAGAGACATTGCTTGGCAGACCTCTCTGTAGAGAGCTCCTTGCCATATCTTTTTCATTTTGTGTTTTTTCTTCTGTGCTCCTTCCCTTTCAGTGTAGCTGTACTGATTTGATTATTTAGTTCTTCCAAAGTGTTTTTTCTAGATGTAGTTTTCATATATGCTATTTACTGGGGAGACGGGCATTATTAATTTTTATAGCATTCTTTTTCTTGGCACTAAGCTACTGGGTATTAATGTAGTGCAGGCAAAAAAAAATATTGAATGCTACCTCTGATAAGTAGCAAAGGGAATCCTTTGGTGCTAGTTGCATAAATAAAATAAAAGTTTGAGTTGGAAGAATAAAGCCTGAAAAAAAGTCTTAATATTATCAAGCACTGATCTCTGAAAGTCACTGTATTCTAACTTTTCTAGAGGACACAGCAAGGACACTAATTTTTTTGATATTAGGATGTACCTGAAAATTGTAGTCCACTGTTGCTTACTTAAAGCAAGCCACATGTAAAGCTTTTGTTCTTTTCTCTAAAGATCTTGTCCCAGGATGCTTCATTTTCTGGTGCCTTATAGTCCTCTTCCTCATCCCCAAGCGTACTCTGAACTTAGGGTGATCTGTGCTTAGTCTCTGTATTGAATATTTGATTTTCATGCAACAAAAGCAGCTCTCAGTATCATGTAACAGGTGATTTGATCCTGTTGCTGTGTAACTGACTGATTTAAATGTACCCTTTAATTTTTATTTGCAAACTTTTTCTGCAAAAAAAAAAAAAGGAATGTCTTGGCTTTCAAAAGTAGGAAAAGAGTACTGTAAAAATTAGAACTGCTTGGAGACTGTGTGCTTCAATTATCCCCATATTTTTGCAGACAGCTGTTCCCTGGCTGTGATTTCTTAATGACTTTCTTTTGAAAGACATTCTTTAAAAACAAGCATGTGTGTGCATGCTAATACACTGTTCACAAATCTATTGCATCTTTCTGTTGATTTTTAGATTATTTCAGATCAGACACACATTAGTCAGCTTTTTGATTTATGATTGAAATATATAGATGCTTAGTAAGGTTTATGTTTTTGTGTTGCAAACCTTGCAAATAAACCTTTCATTTTCTATTTAAAAGTTAAGGGGTAGGGAGGGATTCACTGAGCTGAAAAATGTTAGGATTATCTGGTTGGGAGGATACTAAGTTGCAGGTTGATTCTGCAGTACCTTACTGTGTTGATGAATATATCTTATCATGAACTTTTAGCTCTGCAGTGCTATGTGTAAAGTGCAAATATAGAATTTCAAATAATATCACACTTGTAGAGATAAATACTGAGATTCACCATTAGGACAGAAATATTTCTGTTTTATCTTTTGTTTAATTCTTGTATATTTTTTTAACTTGTCCTGGAATAGGAAAAAAAATTTGTGTGTGTTACTATATTACTATTTGCTTTTTGCTTTCTGGTGAGATCATGACCTTCAACTTTACTGTATCACCACTGGCAAATCACAAACTTCCAAATGAATATTCTTCTGTAATTACTGCAGCCTGACTTCACAAAGTTTGCTTGAATTTTAGCCCAGATGCATGTAGGTTTCTGTTTATAATGCTTTCTTGCCAGGTGTCCCCGGGGGATGTTTCTTCTTCCTGAGGCTGATGGCTGTCCTCAGAAGTAATGTGCGCTTAGCACTAATGCTCTTCTCAGTTTTCATGATCTGTGTGGCCTGGAATCATTGAGAAATAGATAATGATGCTTGAGATTGAGGCTGAATCTGACCTTTTAGTACCCATGACAAGACAGAGGGTAAATAAATCCCTTCAGAAGCCAATTTTCTAACCCTTTCCCAAAATCTGCCAAAGGTAACTACTCTTGGACTATTGAAGTTCTGCTGTTTCAGGCTGAGAAAAGTTGTTTTCTCTTGCCAGAACAAATCTTTTACCCACTGTCAGTAGAAACTTCTTTCTGCTAAGATATTTCCTTCCTGTTTTTTTCTAGATTATGTTCATGAATATCATGTTTTGAAATGATAACTTTTTGGGGCGTAGAGTATTTGTTCAAGCTAATTAGCTGCTCTTTGATATGTGTTTTTACATAATTAGAGCCAATGTACCATCTTCCTCTCAAGAAGTAGCCTCTTCTGCTTCCAGGCATACTGACTTTTTCTTTAGTATAAGCTGTTGTTTGCAATAACACAAATACTTCTGTTTAAACAGATGTGTAAAAAGCATTGATGTGAAACTCAGTATTTGATTATCACTATTACGTAGTAATGGATGTGCCAGAATGAGACTTATTCCTGGAACCATTACGTGCAAAGGATTTGGAAATTGGATAAGTTGGAGCACAATCAGGTAAACAATCAGAAGGAAAGCCCAAGGAAATAACTAGAAAAAAAAAGGCAAAAAAAAAAAAAAAAACTTAATGGACTATCAGGTAACACACTGTCTAGCCCCACTCTTACTGGATATGAGACGGCTAATTTTGTCCTTTGTGTACTTCCTTTGATAGAAATGCAAGAATTATTCAGGTATGGGAATCATGGAAATCTCCTTGCTTGTCTTTAAGAACAAATTAGACGTTCTCGTGATAAACAAGTATATTGGAAAGTGTATTTGATTCTTCACTAAGAGGGAGAAGGGCTGAATGTTTTCCCAAAACTCTGCTCCAAATGTAGGACTTGAAGGCTGTGCATTCAAATTCCTCCTGTGCACCCTGCCCTTGGCTAGTCTGAGTATCAGCCCGAGCCATCTCCTCTTTTCCCTTTTCCCTCCTGGTGTGCTGATTTCCCTGGAAATCTGGGTACATTGCCCAGGAGGCCAGAGCAGTGCAGTTGCCATGAAGCTCCTCTGCTCTGCAGTCCAGGCACACCTTGTGTCTTTTCATTTCCTGACTCTAATGGGGATTTCAGCAAAAAACATATTAACAGTCATGACTGAACTTCAAACATGCCCTTTTCTTATTGCAGACTGATGTGTATGTGGTAAGCTATAAAGTCATGCATAACGCTTATGGTAGTGAAATAGCACTGATATATGCTACAAGATTTTGATTTGCTCGGGGAACCAATTCTGTGACTCATCAGCATTTTATGTAAATAGGATGATTTGTTTTCTCCCACAGACAATAAAAATAAGAATGCACTTAATGTTCAGGATGAACTATTCATATGCAAAAAAATCTACAAATTTATTTTTCCTAAGGAACATAGTTAAAGATGACAAAACAATGAGATGTAAGACAGTGGTCTCATGACTATTGTTTTTTCTTCCTATTGCCAGCTGCAATTAACAGCTATGCTGGACAAGCTATAACAGTAATCTTGTATTTCTGAAGGCTGTGTCTACCGCATATGAGTGATGAGCAACATCACAGTGTTGGTAATGCACGTGACAGCAAAGGAAACGAACTATTACATCAGGTGGTCTGCTTAAGGAGACTTTAAGTGCAGATCTCTTTCACTTATACTTCTTCTCTTTTAGTAGCTTTTCTTAAAAATGGGTTATTTCAGTTGACATCTTCCCTCTTTCCCAAAACTCTCCTTTCAGCAGAATGTTTTGTTTCATTGTGATAAATTCAGAGATTCACATTGCCTGACATATTGAATAAATATGAATGTAAAGTTACAATCCATTTGAAATACATCCTTGCTCAGGGTAAGGGTGTCTTCAGAGAAATTATAGACTGATATTCCCCGTGTTAAAGCTAGAGCAGGCACATTTCTGGTGTGGCAGCACATTGTGCTAAGTAGCTGTATGGTGTGATGGACTTCTCTGCTTTAATTCCTGTTGTCCGTATCTCAACTTATTGTGATTAGAGTCATCATGTTGCAGAGAGGTCTCAAATCCACGCAGATCTGAGTGTGTGAAAGCAGTATCACTAGGTCAGGAAGATTGACAGTCTCTGTGCTATATGTGTAAATGGCTCCTTTTGGATTTTAGTGTTGCTTTCTTTCTATTCAGCCCCTAAGTATAGTTCAGGACTGCAGTATTAATCTTGTTATTAATGAATAATAAATTCATTCAGTAAAAGAGAGAGCATTTACTTATAGATATTAAACTCAAACAAATTTGTTAAAATTTACACCCGGAAACATAGCCATGAGCAAATATAAATATTAAGGCTACAAAGTCAAGCAGGAAGTTAGGAAATACTAGAACTAGTTGTCAGGACAACAGTCCAGTCTGGTTTGTGTTTTCATATGCGTGTTGATTTAGGGCTTAAAGGTGAGATCATATATACATGCATATGTATTTCCCCCTGCGAAATGCCCAAAGAGAGGAAAATGGGCAGAAACTCTCACGTGAAGTGCAAGATGATGATAATATGGGGATCACGCAGAACTCCTGTAATAACCTTTATCTGTATTGCATAGATGGAATGAAAGGTCAAGATCTGTTCAAATAGTATCTTCCTGTGACAGACTTAGTGTTTGCTCCATGCTTTATATACATAATGGGTCCTCGGAGATCGTAAGGAAAGCAAACAGGCCTCATCAATTTCTCTAATGATCCCTCTGAAAAAAACTTTTTTTTTTTGGTTTGTATTTTTAGCTTGCTTTAACAACACCTCTATTACTGGGCTGTCAGGGACCTCATACCTAGAATTTATGTAGGCTTTCATAAAGAAAAATTAGATGCTATCTCAAGGACAGGCTCTACTTTTAATGTCATTAAAACTAAATGAGTTATTGTTGATATTCAGTGGGGAACAGCAAATAGAATTAGGAGGAGAAAAATCTTAGTGATAAGAAGATGCAGTGGCTTAAACTGTCAACTGTGGAGAAGCAATAATTTATAAGCAATGCTTTTTTTAATGTATGTGTAACCTGTACTTTATGCTGTGGTGGCTGTTTCTATTAATCCTGGGGAAGGGATGGAGGTTATGGAGAGGTGTGGATTTTCTTTATAATGGTCTGCAGCTCTCCAGGAGCATTAATTGCTGGACTGGGCTGTTCAGCCAGGAGGAACTGGAGCCCCAGGGTGCCCTCAGTGCCTCGATGCTGTTGTGTAGGAAGTGAGACACACAAATTTGGGAAATAGATTTTTGGTATGGTTAGGTTGCTGTGGTTTGTGTTTATGTGGTTTAGGTGGCTAGCACTACCAAAAACATGTAAATCTCTGGTATAGTTTGGTAAATAGATGGGTACAAAGGTCATCCATTTTTTCATAAATTATTGAAAGCTCTAGTTGTTAACTTGGAACTGGAGTGAAGCCAAATATGGAGATCCCATACCATGTTTTAAGGGCCCAAGGCATCTAGGAAACAAAAAAAGATACAGAATTTCTTGGTAGGCATGAAATGGTTGTGTGTTTCACTTTATCTGCAGTATAGAGACTGAGGGAGTCTTTTATAAAGATCAAAAGCAGATGTTTATACATAATGTCTTAATGTGTTGATGTTTTGTTAAGGTATTGCAGTGATCTATCAGAAGCAAAGAAGAAATTTTTAAAGAATGCTATTAAGCTGTGATGTTAAAAGACTGGAAGTTTGGAAAATGTTGCTGCAAAACTTATTAGACCCCCTAATGTGTGTGTAGGAGGATGGGCTTTAATTACCTGATCACAATTGCACAGCAATCCCCCACTCCTTTCATCATAGAAGCTGGATGGTCTTTAATGAGCAAACATTAGATATTTTTTCTCCTCAATATGTAGTCTTAAGTTTTATTCACTCTATGCTCTTCTAGCATAGTCCTGAAACATAATTATTGGTTTTGTGGTGGAAAATGGAGTGCAGTTTACAAGGAAATCTATTTCACAAATATTTGTTTATTTTCATGCCATTTGTGAGGGATGATGGGTTATTATGATTTTTCAGACAGTGAATTGTATCATCAAGAAAAAGCATATGGGAATTTGGAAGCTCAGTTTGTGACAAATCAGTTTATCAACATTTTCTGTATGAAGAAAAAAATGCAGTTGCCTTCAGTAAGCTGTACTAACTGGAAAGGCTAATGACCACAGAATTTTAAATACATGTGTTTTTTCTTATTTAGGCATAGACTGAATGCAAGACTTTCACCTGTTTGAAGAAGCAGGTGAGAGTGAGAAAATGCTGTGTACCAAAGACAGCTGTAACTTCTCCTATCTGTGTTATTAAGGCACTAAACTACTCTCTTCAAAATGCTAGATAGCCACATTTGAACTGCTGTGAATCAGAAATATCAGCGCTGATGGTAGTGAGAGGCAGCTATCAAAGTAACATGTATTTTCTGTTCCCTGGGATGGATACTTGTTTTGCATTTTATTAGGTGATATACAAGAATAATCTTGGAATCTGGGGCTTTTGCCAGTGAGAGCTTCAACAAGGAAGTCTCTCCCCACATAACTTAGAGCAACTTAGAGCATAGTGGTGATGGCCTGGGAGACGAGGGAAGTGGCTTTGTGAGAACACTGAACCAGTATCTTCCACCTCTAGGTAACAGGATTTTTAAAGCAAGGGAATGGAGGCATCAGCATGCAATGAAGTGAGCCAGTTACCATCCCCAAAGGCACAACTGGAAAAAAGCTGTTAGAGACAGTTCTCCTGTTTCAACGTTTGTGAATTAGCATTTGTGAATAAGGGATAATAAGGACTTGAACCTGAAATTCTCAAAGTGCACTTGAATGGCCTAAAATAGCAGTTATTCTGATTTGTTCTCCTTGTGAAGTGTAGGAATTCTTGCAATGAATTAGCATTTTTCATGAATTGTGAACAATACGTAGTACTTTAGAACAAAGCTCTCCATGGCCTTTTATCTATAGTTTGTCTCTATAAAATTAATATCTCATAATGGGTAGTTTTCTGTCCCTGTGGTGCAGCGTATTCTTCTAGGCCTTAGGAATTAAAATGTCATTTTTCTGATTCCTTTCCTCTTTTTCCTTTACTGCTTATACCACAGGTTTTGCATATAATTAGGGTGATCTGCCTTTACTAAGGAAGTTCAATTAACACTAGGATTCACTAGAAATGTCTTGTATCACTGACTGAAACCAGGCTACTGCAGAAAAAAATAAATGGCTGTGTAAGACAGGAGAGCAGTCCCTGGTGATTTTCATTGCATTAACTGCAGAATCCATGGAGGGGAGTGTGATCCAGAGTTTGTTCTTGGCGTTGCATTCCCAGGTTTCAGACTGCTAATGTCAGTGGTCAGGCTGCAGTGCTGCATGGGGCTGCCTGAGATGAGGTTACTGCTGGTGTCAGGAGGATTTTTGGCCTTAATAGCTGTTTTATGGAGAAGTCTGAGCATGTCTTGGGAGAAGCTTTTCCCAACCCACGTGTGAGCTTTGGGAGCAGATCCTGTCCCCTGCAAAGGACCAGCCCCAAAACTGCGTGGGCAGCATCATTGAGGCTCTGCGGCGATGGTGTTAGACCTCACTGACTGTCCTGATGTGCTTTTCTCTCCACAGAGCCTTCCCCTGAAGCAGTTTCCTAGTGGAAACTTGAAATATTTATTCTTTTCTGCTCTGCTTAATTCCTCTGACTCCTAATGTGACAGTAAATAACATAATCTTGCGGCAGCATCATGGAGCATTGATGCTGATTCAATTTAGTTATAGCTGAGTGACTCCCCCTAAAGTCTCCTCCATAAAAAGATTGTGACAAACAGATCCTAAAAGTAAAGATTTTCTTTACCAATTAAAAGAAAAGACAAACTTCTTTTGGTAAAAACAAAACCTAAACAGTCCATTAACTTCTGATTACCATCTCTTTATATGTCTTAAAGTTTATCAACTGTGCAACTTGTCTGCCTATACTTTTCCAGTATTTAGATGTTGCTGGTGATTTTGTATACCTTATAGGCAATTTGTGCATTTAATTACGGAATGCTTGTATAATTCTTACCGTTTTTTAGTGATCTCAAGTTTCTCGACATCAGTAGTTACTGACAATTTCCTGTTAGGATGTGGGTGTTACTGTAGTGAGAGAAAGATTATATTTTTATATTGTTATTACTTTATAGCATATTTACAGTACTGTATATAAAGAGTTCTCGGCTGAGATCAGAGCTGTGCTTTGCCATGCACCACAAACATCCATCGAGAGAGATGATTTTTGCTTAAAGGAAGTTGCACGTAGGTAAGCAAGACTGTCAAGGTATTACCCATTTTTGACAAGTGAGGAGCTGAGAACCAGGCACTATTTGGATTTAATCATGAAAAAAAATACTGTTTTGCGCGTGTGGGTTCTGGTGTGCCATGTTTGCTTGGAACAGGGCCCTGGTTATAGAGCATACCATAAGAAATTTATGGTTTATGCATTTAGGTTCCTCTGCCATGGAAGGAAGGGAAGATGAGTAAGCCCTCAGTATAGGATTCTGCGACAAGGTCAAGGTATTCACAAGGGCCAGATTGTATTCACAGGGTGCTTGGCACATGCACTTCACAAGCCACCAGAAAGACTGTGAGCTACCTGTGTTGGCTAAACTCCAGATCTGTGGGTTTTTCTCATAGCATTTAACCTGCTAAATGCCCTGTAATGACCAGTTCTGAAATACTTCAGTCTAGCTGTGTATTGCATCTTAACTGTCAAGTGCTAAAATCAATTGTATATAGAATCTATTATAAAATGTTTTTTTCTCACTCTGGGTTGAAATCATGTCTCTCTAAAAATTTTATTTTAGGAATAAAAAGGAGAGAATAAATGCAAATGTTATTTGATAGAAATAAAAAAAGTTATTCCTCCTCCTTTCCATATGTTCATCAATTGGTAGTTCTGTGCTTCAGGGGGTAGATGCAGCCCCACAGCTGAATGCCATGTCAGCAAACACTGAGTATTCCTCACTTTGGTATTAAAATTGCTTGAACTTGGCTACAGGTGCAATAACCAAGCAAGTAATTTTGCTGCATTCATTTGGAATGACACTGTGTAGGGATGCTGAATTAGCCCTCCTCCTGTGCACCGATGGGCAGCTGGGGTCGAGTGATTGCAGTGTCAGAATGAGTAGTAGTTCAGTGGCATTTGAGGGAATTTTTCTGGGCACCTCATGAGTGGGTACAGTAAAGGTTGGACTGTTAGGGGACATCACTTGTGGGAGGAAATATGAGTTCCCAGTTCTGTAATAATGTTATCTCATTCATGTTTTCATATTCACTGCTGGGCTCTTATGTAGACTTGGCAAGCCATTATAGACAGACAGGAGTTATTCTGAGATGTGCTGAGCACTGAAACATGAAAAACTGAAAAAACACATTTCAAAATATGGATACTGGGATAAGAAATGGGAAGTTTGTGGAATAAGCACCCAGCAATCTCAGGAATTTTGATTACATGTTGTAGCCTGAAAGAAGCCCTCTACTTTAAGTAGTGTTCAGTTTAGATGTATGGAAGTGTCATATTAATATAATTAGCTATAATTTCTCATTTTTTTCAATAAGAGTAAGACAAAATGGAGGGTAGGCAAATGTGGAAAAAGTCTTACAAGTTGCTAGCTCTTCTGTACATGATAAAGTTTAAGGAATACATTTTTTTAAGTGCTTGCCATCCATCTCATCTGTCTGTCTGGATGTGCTTTAAGTCATCCCATTCACTATGGTATTGAAAGTCAATCTTAGCTGAAAGTTTTGCTGCTCTTCTAAAAATAGAATCTGAAACCATCTTTATTAGCAGCTATGTGAATTATTAGTTTCAATAGGAAGCTACTTAGCTACCCTATCTTTTCTTAGCTTGTATGCCACTTTATGCCCCAAGTCCAACAGAACCATAATGACTGTGACTGAAGAAATGTAACTTTGAGTTATGAAGTAGAAAGTTCATGAATCTGTGAGTGAAGCTGATTTTTATTTTGCTTTCTTTATACGTATACAAAACTCTGAGAAACATGATCACAATCTTACAGCATCTTCCATCTGTAGCAGTGCTAAACTAAACTTCATGTGTGAATTAAAATACATCCTAGGGAAATGAGTATTTCAGTGATGAAACTGCGTATTGCTGAGAACCACTGTAACGATATTTTTTTAATCACATTCTGGCAAGGTGATATTATATACATATTTGTCAGTTCTAACATGGCTCTGTGAACGTTGTCATTGTGAGAGGAGCTGGTGTTGTGTACTCGTAGGAGCAAGCTGGCCACTACTTTTTGCTGAGCAGAGGCCCTGGCTCTCTCTCCTCCTTGCTTTGTAAATTTGTGTGGGTTTCAGCAGCTTCTGGCAGTGAACAGGCTGCAGGCCAGTGACTGACAGGGACCTTCATGTGGGACTGATTAGGGAACAGTGAGGCAACATGATGGAGACAAGTTGGAAGTACAGTAGATGCATAAGTAGCCTTGCTGAAGGATATTTATTACGAGCAAATGTGCGGTGGTTTTCCAGCAACATGTGTGAGGAGCACAACTGAAGTGCTGAAAGGTGTATCACATTCTTTTTCCCCAAGAATGTGATAGTGATAGAGCTGGACATAGAGTGCCTTAAGGGCAAGTTTCTCAGTAACCTAAAATATCATTGTGAATCACCAAGAGGTTGGATTTTTACTTTTCAGTTTTTTACAGCTAGTTATTTTTGGGGTTCGCTCCTCCCTCCAGTAACTGAAACTTTTGGAAAACCTTTTTATTCCTCTTCTGAGAATCAGCATTGGTGACTTAATTTCTTTCATGGGGGTCATTTTCCAGGCTCTGTTATATCCCTGTTCTTATAAGCAAGCAGTCAGAAGGCTGTCTATGAAGCTCAGATCAGGGGGGAGATGGCAGATCCTTTGCAATGCTATCCTGCCTTTCTTACTGAGCAGAATTCGGTGCAGTTCATCATGCAAGTGGTGGTTGTCCCTCCAGGAGCTTTTGAAATAGATGAGACTGCTGTTTTCTCTATGTATCTAGGCAATGCAGCAAACCATAACAAGGAATTAAAAAGATAGTTACAATAGCCTAAAAAGGACAATAAGGTTATAGTTGTGAGTTGATGTTAATTATGTTTTGATGGGGTTTTAGTGGGGCAGGTTCTGACAGCACTTTTTAAAAAACAGGTAGTCATTAGGGTATTTCTGGCTGGAAGTGGTTATAATATCCACTGTCTGATTTAAGTTTTACATTAATGTTCATTCTATGAATATTTTCTTCTGCTTTAAAATCAAAGAACATCAATATTGATTTCTGCTATTGTGTTACTTCAAATCCCAAGGTGTTGGTGACTCTCTAGGCTGTACACAGAGGATGCATCTACCCTGAGCACATTAATATGTATTTCAGTATTCACCTTCTGGTTTCAGTGGCTCTGTGAGCTGCAAAATTCCTATAATTATTTGAAACTACCCTCGTTGGTACCTTCAGCTAGAACAGGTTGTGTGTATTGTTCAGGAAGCTATTGCTGCTAATGATGCACTAAGTGTCAGACAAGCATAAACAGCAAATACAGAATTCCCAGAGGCAGAGACTGAAGAAGTCTTTTTCTTCTCTTCCCTAAACAGTTTCTATTACTGTAGCCCTTTATTCAAAGTTGATTGAAATTTGCTGGCACCTCCATGGGGATGCTTGTATATACAGGGATACACTGCCTGTTAGGTGTTGCTAGATGTTACCTAGACCTTTTCAGGTCCCCGAATGCTTGGTTTTGGAATCTAAATCTCTGTTCCGTCCTGATAAGGAAGCATTTAAAGATATGTCCTGATTTTTATTTAAACAACTAGGTTGTGATTTGGGGGGAAAAAATGAATTGATTTTTACACCCCACTGTGTACTTCAGTCATGACCTTGGGCAAGTCTCTTTGTGGTTCATGACCATGAGGATACAGGACAGGGACTGTCTGCAGACTGGGTTTGTCTTCTCTAGGTGGGCTAGAAGCATTTTCTGTGGGTGGATTCTCCCTTGAAATTCCTGACAGAACCCAGTTTGGCTTTAGGCTGGGATTTCTGTATCCTAGCAAAAAAATGCTATTGCTGTGCTGTCATGTGGTCTGGAATAAATGGTGGAACTGTGAGGATTTAGGCATTCTTTTTCCAAAGTCAACTTTTTAAAATTTGTTTTTACTTGTTTGTTTCCTTTATCTAACATTTAAAACTAACAAGCATGAACAAACCCAGGAAAAACTTGAAAGGCAAAAAAATCAAACAAATGAAAAAACCTTCCAGTTTATTATAATTCAATTAAATACATTCTTCCCATGGTGCATTGAGGAAAGACATTATTACAGACACAAATCATTTGTAGTGTTGTATTATTAACTGCTTCTGGGACCAGATGATTTTTCTTTCAGATTAGAGGAAGGAGAGATAGGATATAATGTCAATTATCCTAATTGTTAAGGACCCTTCAACACTAGGGCTTACATAAGTCCCCTGAACGGGCATACAAGGATGTACAGACTTGCTTGTGCTGCTATAGATCCACCTTCTGGGGTGGGGTGGGTACTATACAGATGGGAATTTGCAGATTCAGAATACTATTTTGTTTTACCAAAGAAGCAAGGGGTGCTCCAGGAAACAGAGGGCAGTGTTGGCAGCGTGACATGTCAAAGGTTGCTCCTGCAAAAGCAAATGGAGGTGTTAGAGCATTTTTCAGGATTCAGCTGACAGCACAGGCTGAGGAATTTTATTAAGGTGACTTTGCTAGGGCAGAGAAAACTCTACAGGTATTACTTGAAAGTCGCTTTGCTGATTTGAATATTTTGTAGATTTCATTAAATGGCTTTATAAAATTGTTGTGGTAGGAAAATGTTTAAAAAAAAAAAGTACAAGGGACAGGATTAGGTGATTCAAAGCTGTCTGGAATTGTTGGGCTCAGACAGGAGGAAGAGGTGTGTGTGTTCTACAGGCGCTGCATCTGCTGCTATATTGAGTATATGCTATGTATGCAGCCTTCAGTGCTACCTTTTTCAAGATCAGAAATTGTGTGTCATATTGGAGAATTAAGCAATGGGAAATTAGTTGTTTAGTGCATAACCTTTGAATTCAGAAGCTGCCTTTCCCCAAGTAGTATTTCCAAGTTATTTGTGCTAGTTTTAAATGCTCTGGACTTGACGATTTCTACATCTTTGTTAAGAATTTAAAATGCTCTGGAGATCTCCCTTGTTATAGGTGTGCATGCATCTGTTGCAGTGTTAAAAAATAGACTATCTTTATTGAATTGGATGGTGGAAAGTTAGAGATACCTCTCATCAATCTGATAGCAAAAGTGAAGATTTTTTACTTAGGTCAAAAAAATTGTCCCAGCTTGTCTTTACCTCTCAATCCAAGTGGCTGTATGAAAACTAATATGGCATCAACCTAACATGCTGTAGCCCCTTCCAGTTTCTTGAGCAGCATTGGAGGACCCTTTGCCTTACAGAAAAGCTGCATCAGCCTGTGCTATTATGGTCTATGCTATAGAAAGGAAGAGAACGAAATATAAGAAGGAAGATGTAAGTGGATGTCATGGAATCATACCAGTTAGAAAATAGACAATACTAGTCGTCTTTGCTTCACCTCTGAAATTCATATAGATGTTATATGTATTCTCCTTAGGTGTAATATTATTTATTTATTTCCTTTTCTAAGTAAAATCTGGGGTGCTATTGATATCAACAGGAAATTAAAATGAACCAGCAAAGCTGAATCTATAAATTGCGTGCAAGAGATGGGGGAGAAGTCTTCAAAAAATGATGCATATCCATATTTTATGGAAGAGGAAAAAAGGAAAAATAAGTTCCAAGAAGCCCCTTGGATGGGTTGGTAGGTTACATATAATGGAGAGATTTGAAGTGTACCTCTAAAAGATGATTTAGTTTGGTGAGTTTTTTATTTATTTTTGGTACATGATAAAAATTGGTTTTAGATTAGATAAAATAGAGTTTTGTATTAGGCAGCAGTTAAATGAGAAATAAGGGGGAAGAAAAAAGTAACCCTTTAGAAACATACTTCCTAATCAGAAATTCAAGCTTTAGCTTAGAATTCTATATGCATGTGGTTATACATATAATAGATAAGGGCATATATGTACATATAGAGCTTTCCAGGTATACCCATCCATATATATATGTTATATTTGACAGCAAAGGGTTGCTCAATAGAAGATTGGCTTTTTGAAGGTGTTGGGCAAAACTAAAACATCCTATTTCTGGTTGGGGAGAATTACTTGAAGTAACCAACATCTCCTTCATTTGACTGAAGACAATTAAGCAGGTTTATTGCTTTTTTAACCTTTTCCTTTCTTTTCTTTTCTTTTCCTTTTCCGTGTTCTGTTTAGAATTTTGGATAAGCCTAGCAGGAAATTTGGAGGTTTTGCAACATTTCTAGTGGGTCTTTAGTTGGAGATGATGGTTCTGTCAAAATTCAAGAAAGGGGATACTAAAAGCTAACTGCCTTTACTATGTCTCCTTAAAAGAAACCTCTAATTCATCATCAAAACCTAGTTTTTCTATTTCTCTAGGAGGTCAGCTGTGTGTGTGTGTGTGTCTCTTTTAAGGCCAGTTATGAGAGTAGATTAACAAAGTTTACAGAATTCATATGAGTAATTAAGACTTAATAATGGGATTTCTAGAGCACAGACCAGGTTACTCTGGAACAACTGGAGTTTATAACATTTGGCCTGGGGAATTTATAGTCCTTCTAGATCAGTTTCATTTTATTTTTTTTGGCACAGCAAAGCTCATGGGTAGGTTTTTCCTTGATCTGTGATCTCATTTACCTTGTCTATTTATGGGTATACAAAAATCAAACAAACAAAACTGTAAAAAGAAAACCTTTTAAAACTAATCAAGCCAATAGACTTTTTTTTTGTAAGAGCCTTATGAAAATAAGTAATATTTTTCTGCTCAATTTAGTACTTTCTTCTGAATGAATCTCTGGCTGGAATACTCATCTGAAATAGCAAAGATATTCAGGGAAATTAGGACATCATCAAGAGATGTTGTTTCATTACATAGAGTGACTTACTCATAGCTCCAATACTGCATAAGCATGATATGATTTGCAAAGATCATCAGCTAAAAAGGTATAAAAGGAAAATGGTGGCCCTAGAGTGCAAAGTCTATGCTTGATTTTTTGAAATATCTTCGTAGTTATGGTTCCAGATTCTGAATAGTTAGTTTATGGAGAAAGTCTCCCATTGAAAAACTATCTGTGTCAGTACATTTGTTTGTTTGAAAGAAAGGAACATTCCCAGTGACATATTTCAAAGGCAAACTTTGAAATCAAATTACATTTTTATTGTTTTTTTTCTTTCAGAATTATTCTGTTCATTACAGTTTCGGGAAAATAATATAATGAATAAATATTACAGAAATAAAAATATTTTTTCATTGACGTTCTGAATTTCCTACGAAACTTTGCCAGCTCTGAATAAGAAATTTTCTCAATTTATTTTGTTGAGGGGAAAAGGAGTAGAGGTACCTCAGCCCTTAAGCACGTAAGTAAAGTCTCTGAAACACTGAGTAATTATGAATCTCTGTATAGAGATCTGACAGCTTATGTGTTATGTTAGTTTTGCTTTTCGGTGTGAGGGTCCCTCTTTTAAAGGTTGGTGAGGCAATAGCAAAAAGATGTTATTTGATTGATTGGCAAAGATTTGATGTTTAATATAGACAAATCTGAACAAATGACTAGAAAAGGCCATGTCTGGTAATTGCAAGTAAAACAAATGCTGCCAAGGCCATGAGCTGTCTGAAAACGATGCTATTAAATATGAGTGTCCATTCCCCGACCTCCTCCTATGTCTGCTGCTCAGAGCTGTATGGCCTCCCTTGTACAACGCTGTGGGCATCATTTCTCTAGGTTGAAACATCTCGATGTGTTCAATCTCTCCTTGTTCCATAGGTGTTTTACAGCATTGATCTTGCTGCTGGTGGTTGTTCTTATGGTTGGTTCTCCACAATTTTACTCTGTCTTTAGTGACATAGTGGCATATTCATGCTTTCTGGCTTTTCTTTCTCTTAATTTTGTTGTGTTTTTGGCCATTTTGGGGTCCAGAACTGATGTCGGCATGCAGCATTTTGTGGTGGTTTTGAGCGCTCTGAATGACAAAAGCTGTTAGAGCCTGTTTTGGGTGTGTGTAAAGATGATCATCTTCTGTGTGCTGTCATACTTGACACTGGTTGTCACTGTATTCATTTTCTATTTTACTTTGTCAGCGTTTGGTATCTTAAGGTCCTTCTGCAGGTCTTCCCAGTTAGCCTTTATTTATGCTACCTACCTAATTTCCTGTCATCATGAAATTGTATCAGTTCTACATTCCTCTTCAGTTCATTCATGAAGCCAAGGAATGGCATAGATTACAGACTG